>JAVXUM010000036.1:15817566-15835361 GCA_035590655.1 Pouteria glomerata
CCTAACGCACAACCCTCCTCCTTTATCCGGGCTTGGGACCGGCTATCTTAAGGAAACCCTAACATAGGCGGAGTTAAGATTGGAAAGGTAAGTAATAGCAAAATTAATTCAGGATACAAAACATAACAAAATATGAGATATTAGATTTTATAATTTTTGGGAGTTCCACTACTCCAATCTAAGTTCATCTTAATCATATATTTGAAGTAAAAATGATGCAAGGTGGTGTGTCCGATGCATAGTTTAGAGTCTCAGTGGAGGATTGTGTCTGATATTTGTTGGATATATGACACCCCTTTTGAAGTGTTCATTGCTTCATGTCTTGCTCTAATTCCATGCCCTTTTATTTTATATGGGACAATGGAGGAATAGGTTGGTTTTATTGTTTTCTACTTTGTTTTGAGGGGTCTTGGGCCACAAGGTTAACCTGGCAAAGAGTTCTTTGGTTCAGTTGGTGGGCTAATGCTGAAGTTTTTGCAGTAAAAATGACTAATCAGTCTCTTGGAGTTGTGATAAGTTTCATCCTTTAAGACAGAGTTATGGCTACAGTTAATAGAGAAACTTTTGTGGGTACTTAGCCAAAAAAAAAAAAAAAAGAAACTTTTGTGGGTGGTTCTGATGATGAATTGGGATATCATTTGGTGAATTGAGTATTGATCTGCTTAACTTTGAGGATGGAAATTTCGTGAAAAACATAAAATATTGACACCTCTCTGTTTAGCTTTTCAGTTCAATAGCAATGGTGATATGCATTGAAACTGAAGCGTGGAAGAGGGCATTGGTCTGGAACCTGAAGAAGATTGTGATCTCCTGAGTTTGGGTGTGTGGAAGGATATGGATATTATTCCAAGCATGGAAAATTTGTGGTGGTTACTTGACAAACTTTGATTTCTGAGAGCCTATTTGAAGTTGTATTGTTATTTTGATAAACAAGAATGCTTTTTTGTTTTGGAGTATGCTAGATTTTCAGGGAGGGAAATGGTGTGTGTGGCTAAATTTATCAGAGATTTATAAAGAATGGCTGCTAAAAGGCTTAGCATCTCTTCTTTCATAGATTGTAAATGCTTGTTTTTGTGGAGAATGAAAGCTGCTTTATTCTGGAGACTGTAATAGTACCGTACCACTGAACGCTAAATAGCTTAAAGTAATCAAATCAGTGAAGGCCCTTAATTGCTAGTTCACTAATCAGAAGGGAAACAAAAAAAAAATCACACACAATGATCCCTAATTGGTTCTGCATATGCAGAAAGGAAGAAGAGGTGACTAATCACATCTTGTTGCATTGTGAAGTAGCAATGGTGCTTTGGAGTTTGTCCTTTTGCTATTTTAGAATTCAAGGTTGTGTTGAGTGGCCAGTCTATATCCTTGGGAATATGGTGCACAAATCATTCCATTTTTTAATGTCAGGAAGTTTTTGCATTTTTGTCGACTTCATAGGTGATCTCAACTTTTTTGGTTGAGGTTTTGTTTTGTTATCTTCTGTTTAATTGTCATGTACACAGGTTTTTCCCTTTCTTGGAATGGTTGTGAAAAAATATTATTACCAAAAGAAGTAGAAAATACCATGGGAACGGCTTGAATGATTTATGCTGTAGTATCACATTATCTCAGTTTTCTGTGTGCATGTGTTCCTGCTGGAATGATTGCATGGGCATTATTAATTCTGTCTGTCTATTTCAATTTTCCATCTTGTAGTGCATGTGTTCCTGCTGGAATGATTGCATGGGCATTATTAATTCTGTCTGTTATTTCAATTTTTCGTCTTGTAGTAAATGCTCATCTGGAGTTCTTTTTTTTAAGTCGTTGAGTGCTACTAAACTTGGTATGTGCAGTATTTTGATTGTGCATGTTTGCTCTACACTATCCTTTCTGTTCAGGGTAGACATAGCACGCTTCAGAAGAATATTTCACAAAATGTATCAAGAAGAATCGATGATCAATGCAGTCATGTTGCTAGTGGGTGCTCCAATTCAGACCCAGGTACTGGTGGCCAGCCAGAGGAAGATATGGATGTTCCAGAAGTTGTTGAGGAGATAATTGAACTGTTGCTATCAGGATTGAGAGATAAGGTATGTTTAAAGGGTGAAATTCTGTTATGATTTGACTATTGCATTCTGTATCGAAGTATTTTATATACAAAGTTTTGGGTTGATGCTGGCGTTATCTCTAGACTGCTACTTCTTTGGAACCAAAAGAGGATTGTTTGACATTGTCCTTGTCTCAATTGCATTCTGAAATCCAACTCCGAAAAAAACAACTTTGTTGCTGTTTTTAGAAAAATAGTCCATGTAATGATGTGCTTGAGGTGGACGGCTTGTATTGAGGCTTTATTAACTTCCATACTTGGGGAGGCTGCTCAGGATAACTAATTAAAACTAAGCTACTTGTAGAAAGATTTAAGTACAGCTGAACTCAGACGAGTTGCACGGGAAAATTCTAATATAGGTTCAGAATGTAGTCTTCCAATTCCTTTCTGCAGATGTTGGCTCCCATTGTCATGTGAAAAATGTAATCTGTTCGTCTGTTATACAGTAAATCTGTGACTTGATTTTTACAACATTTTTTTCTAAAGTCATGCAGATGGTCTGATGCCAGTTCCTTTGGATCTTGTGTAATTTAGTATGATATCATGGAAGTATGGCTTAAAAAGATTCTTGAAATGGGTCTTCAGAAATGGGTTCAACATAATGTGTTGGCTTAGTTCTTTTGGACTTGATGCACTGCAATGACATTGAAGCAATCCAGTAAGCTATGAAGGTGCAATGCATGGTTCTAAATGCCTTCTAAATGTACAGAAGTCTTCCATGTGTGTTGTTTGATTGCTGGCTGAGAGAGCGAAATAAAACATGAATTGTGCATAATCCTAGATTAATCTCTTTATTTGCTAATTTAGCAATATATCGGCTGATTTGATGCTATAAAGTTTGGTAATACAGGACACTGTTGTGCGTTGGTCTGCTGCAAAAGGTATTGGTCGTGTAACTTCACGTCTAACGTATTCCCTCTCAGATGAAGTCCTTACATCTGTATTAGAGCTGTTTTCATCTGGTGAGGTATGCTAGTGCAGTTGGCTGCCATTTGTTTTACAATTTTGATCGCATCAATTTTTTGGCCTTTCCAGAGTCTTAGACATTATTCACCCTAGTGTACAATCTGCAGTGATGCAGATATTTCTTCAAGTGCTTCATTTGTTGTCTTCTATCCATTTCATGGGCTTATATTATGCTTATTTTTCTTTTTCAAATTTTCCAGGGAGATAGTTCATGGCATGGAGGTTGCATGGCATTG
Source organism: Pouteria glomerata (assembly GCA_035590655.1). NCBI lineage: Eukaryota > Viridiplantae > Streptophyta > Magnoliopsida > Ericales > Sapotaceae > Pouteria > Pouteria glomerata. The sequence continues at coordinate 15,820,855 of JAVXUM010000036.1, forward strand.
GCTGAGCTGGCACGCAGAGGATTACTCTTACCGATCAGTTTTCACAAAGTTCTACCTGTTGTTGTGAAGGTTGTGAATCGCTTATCATGCTTACTGGTTAATGAATGAATAATGAGTAGAACTTTTCGGGTAGATTATACTTTGCACCCTTACACTTTACACTGAATCTCACATTAGAACCCACACTTCTAACTGCAACAATTAAGTCATTGCAAGCTGGACAGTTTCTAAACTTTTTTTTGGGCATTTTTCATTAACTACCCCTATTTCTTCCATAGTTATACTAAAAGACTTACTTTTATTCGCTGTATATGTGATATGATAATTGATATTCAAACTTTGATATGTTCTTGGATATAATTGATATTTCTATTATATCAACACGCCAAATAACTGATATTTCGATAAGTCACGAATTTTATTCTCATAACTCCTCAAAGTACAATGTATATATATATTTACATTTAAAAAAATTGATATTTCAAACTTTGAGATGTTCTCTGATATAATTGATTTATCAAACTTTGATAGGTTCTTTGGTAAAGTGTTGTCTCCTAACTCTATAAATAAAGCACATATAGTGAGCAAAAGTGAGGGTTTTCTTTTTTTTTTTTTAATTAATAATGGAAGATGGAATCCCTTGAAAAATGGCTCCAAACAGAGACTCACAAATGGTACACTTTGCTATATAAATAAATTTTCTTATTTAAATCAAGAATGCCATTTGCATTTTTTATTTTTTATTTTTTTTGGAATGATAGTTTTTCACTATACATGCTCAATAAATTATTTATTTTAATTATTTGTTCTACACCTATGATTTTGTGCACATTTATATCCAAAGATTTAAAAACTTGGAATCTCATGTTTTGATGACCTTCTGCCCCTCTCCATATCTTGGATCCTCCTTTTTTCCTCTGCCTGTTGCCGAGCTGTGTCTCCCCTGGGTGACTTTGCTTTTGGTTTGACTTGAAATTGCTCTGTTTCATTTCAATTGCAAGCTTGTTTCTATGTTCCTATTACTTTTTGTTACTATTTCATTCAATGTCAAACATTAGTTGTCTATATTGCTTAGAGTTGTACAACTCTGCAAATAATATTGCTATAGGTTCTTTTGCTACGAGGAAGCCCACAGCCGCTACCCGAGGGTGCGCACTGGATGAAGCTCGCCCCATGGCCCTAGCTGACAAAGAACCATGGAGAGTAAACCAATCTAGGTAAGCCCTGGTTGACCGGCTCGGCCGAGGGGGCTGTTAGGAGTCCGCCACATAGCGGAGAGCTAGCCCCCAAAGAGGGATTCAAACTCGGAACCACTAGGTGGCCTAAAGTCCCCAGCCGCTCCCGAACTCCACTCGACCACCCCCGAAGGGGTTATAGGTTCTTTGTTCTACTGTTTATTGTTTCAGGCTTGTATAAATATTCCTTCCAGACTTGACATTCTGATTTGACAACATGAATGGTGGACTATCTTGCATCTCTTTAATTGTTCTGTTCATCGGTTAATGTTTTAAAATAAATGTTGAAACACTATGATTTGGAAGGTCAGAGAGTCAATGGTGGTTTATCTGTAATGCAATGATTACATCATGGGCACTGATCTTGAATAAATCTTTCTGAATAGGCCCTGCATTATGATATTCGAAGAGGTCCGCACAGTGTGGGATCACATGTACGTGATGCTGCTGCTTATGTCTGTTGGGCATTCGGTCGTGCTTATAATTACAGAGACATGGAAAGTGTGCTGGAACAGCTTGCTCCACACCTTTTAACTGTGGCGTGCTATGACCGTGAGGTGCTTGACAACATACAGCTGCTGCTTTTATTTAGTCCTAGTTTATTATTATAATTATTGTGGTTCGCTGGGATCATCATTATACGGAATGTAATGCTTAGGTAAATTGTAGAAGAGCTGCCGCAGCTGCTTTTCAGGAGAATGTCGGGAGACAAGGGAATTACCCTCATGGCATTGACATAGTGAATACAGCTGATTATTTTGCATTATCCTCACGTGTGAACTCTTATCTTCATGTTGCTGTCTGCATTGCTCGGTATGATGACTACCTTTGTCCTTTTGTCGAGGAACTGCTACATAACAAGATCTGTCATTGGGTATGTTCTATTTTCAAACAAATTATCCCTTTCTTAATTAGGTTGTGGATCTTTTGTAATTATGTATGATGTGTTCGGAAACTATAAGGTGCCATTTGGTTTGTATTTCTATTTTTCATTTTCTGTTTTTATTTTCTATTTTTTGTTTTGTGTTTTATGGTTTGAAAATCCCAAAATAAGGAAAACAGAAAAACGAATTTGATTTTTTGTTTTTTATTTTGAGATTTTCCTTGTTTTGGGTTGAAAACGCTCGAAATGACTTTTTGCTATTTTGCATTTCATGTGGAAACCTATTTTCTATTTTCTAAAATAGAAAACACAAGTAATTAAATATATTTGAGCTATTTTCTTTATTTTCAAAAAATAAAAAATAAAAATAGGCTCAAAACAGATATACCAAATGGCACCTAAGTGGTTGTAATCACTCATAAATAACTATTTGTAGTGCATGCACTTGGATTTAAGTTATTAGTTATTTTCTTCATTATTATTATCTCTCTTATATAATAGACATAATCTTTACCGTCTTTGTTGTTGACTGGAAATTCTATGATAGATAGCTGATTTGGGATTCATATCTTCAGGAAAAGGGCTTGAGAGAACTGGCTGCAAATGCCCTTGCTGCTCTCGTGCGATATGATCCTGGATACTTTGCAAATTTTGTTCTCGAGAAATTAATTCCCAGTACTCTCTCATCTGATCTGTGCATGCGTCATGGTGCAACTCTAGCAGCAGGGGAACTTGTTTTTGCTATATATAAGTGTGAATATGCTCTTACAGCAGGTAGGTGCCAGTGTCTGCTTATCAATCTTATGCTTAATGGATTGAAAATGCATTTGAAGCTTTTCAATTCTGCGATTAGAAAATGACATTGCTTGTAATGCTTTTCCTTTAAGTAGAATGTGATACTTCTGCCTGTATAATTAAATTGCAGTGTCTTATCCCTTACCAAGTGTGAATAAAAGGAAGGTGCTTATTGTCCATGCAAACTGTAAAATTTATCATTGCGCCTATTGCACATGGATCCAAATAAAATTCAGGGCATATGGATGGGCAACAGGAGAAAACAATTCAACATGATCACCCCCTAGTAATTACGATTACAATTCGTTGAGTTCAGTTGAGTTGAGTTGACAATTACTTGAAAATTTTATTCTAAGTTACATCTCCAAATTTCAAGCTTGTGAAATATCATGTGTGAAATTTAGAATTATTTTGCTATTAACAACCAACTACATAATTTAATCCGCTGCATGAAATTTAGTGGCATGATTTGGATATATAGATATATGGATTTACTCTTAACATTTTATCTTTGATGTAGGTTCTGATGGTTGATCTATATCACAGAAACTAAATGTTTTGCAAGCAAATAGATATATAACAAACTATGAACTGAAAGACTCGAAAGCACATGTCAAAACACATTTTAAGGATTATTTTTTGAGGGGAAAAAAATTCATACATCTTAGGGTTTAATGAACAATAGTAGGAAATTATACATGATCCAATGTTTTGTCAAGACATTGAAGGTTCTTTCTTAGCGGGATTGTGCTATATGTTTTCCATTAAAAACAGGGGAATCAAGTTTTTCTTTTTTTTTTTTTTTCCCAAGTTCGTGGAATCAGCTACTAGAGTTGCACCATTTTGGTTGAAATACACCAGCATGCATAAATTTGGTATGGTTGTTAAAGAGTTGTCTTGGTGTTTGTGGAATTGAAGTTTCGTCTTTTCCACTAGATTGGAATGAAACTTTATTTCTTATTATGATGCTACAATGAAATGGTAGTCCTTTTATTTTACAATCTGACTTCAGTTGTAATTTAGTTTGCTAATGGCTACCATTTTGATATACATATACAGGTTTTAAAGTGCAGTTCATTCCTATTATAGTAGTTTTTATCAACTTGAAATGTCTCTCAAATTATTGGGGTTGTAACATTTAATGTGTAGGGAAGATAAGCTATATAGGCATGCACTATAGACACACAAACGCGTGAGTGTCCATTAGTTCTAATTAGTTTAATGCCTTGTAATGAAAAGATGTGGTGGTCTTAGTGTTTAGCTTCTTCTGAGTTTTAAGAAATAGGAATGTCTACTTGTTTAGAACATTCAATAAAAGTGACCACGTATGCTGATGTCATAATGGGCCCAACCTAAAAATTGTATGCTTTTAAAGATGGTTCAATCATTTTGGACAACTTAATTTTATTACATTTGTTTTTGCTGGTTTTGATAATTTTTGGCTTCATAATTCTTTTTTATGTCAGTCTAGGGAACTCAGTTTACGATTTAGATTTTAAAATAGGACTCTTAAAAAAGAAGTTTTTATGACATTTTTGGATGTACCATGGACTTACAGATCTGAGACTTGGAAGTTGGATTCATCCCATTGTGATATTTAATTATATAGTTATTATATAACTAAGTAATTCAGTGCTTTCTTGACCATATTTCACTGAAAAGCATAGCTGTATTAAAAATCAGAAGTTCTATTTTTTGATAGGTCGAAATCAGAAGGTTTTATATGAAATGAGGACTGTTGAACCCAAATCCATTCAAATCATTTGAGAGAAATGTCATTATGCAGTTACTGGATTAAGCAAAAATGAATTTGACATGTGCATATGTGAAATGGGTATAAAATTCCAACAGTGCACTGGTTAGGACATAGGATTAATTTAACTGAAATCAATGGAATGATCATAACAAAAAGAAAACTTCTTTTCAAGTGCCATGAATATAAAGATGAAATGGAATTAAAAATTTGAGGAAAACCATGGTAAGAATCTAAGATAATTAATTATCAAAAGTATTAGGAGTTTGGAATGTTCTTCTAATTGGTTTATGGTATTACATTTGATGATTTGAAAACATGTATAGAGGCTTCAGGTCTTCTCTTAATGTTGTTTTTAATATAACATTTGTTAAAAAGATTACATATTTTGGTTATTAACTTGAAATAAATGTCTTAATTCTGGATCGTCTATTTCAACGTTGTTTCTTTCAACTCCCTCAATCATATAATCACCACAATTATTTGATTTTATATGCATCTTTGCTGGAAGTACTATTCTTGGTTTTTGATTATCTGTTTCAAAGTTTCAATGGTATAGAACTATAATTCTTTTCGAAGTGCAGACATTTGTAGTGTTACTTGCCAGCTATTCGTCACTGCTATTTATTTAATACTCAACTCAACTCAATTCAACAAACTTTAGTTCTAAACTAGTTAACAGATCTAACACGTGCCATGGGCTAATTTTAAGAATCATCACACTAATATCCTGCAGACTTTTGGTTCATATTAATTTTAAATAGTTGGCCAACATAAATTTTTAGACATCAATATAAAATAATATTGAATTGATTGGTAGTTTCCTGATCAGTTTTTTATTTAAAATTGATAAGGTTAGACTGATTTTTCCCAATTTCCATTTTGGTGCTCTTTTCTTTGCTGTAGGCCTTTCTTGATGCTCAAATCAAGTATTGAAACATAATGATATTACAACAAATAGAAATAATAACCTCTTTAATACTCACTGAGGGCGTTGAATCTAGCTGTTCAAACAGCAATTTTTAATGCCCTGGATAGCCTCCTTAATGCTAGAAACTGCTTGTTATCATTGTTACGATCCCAAATTAGAAACCATTAGTCTTTTGTATGAAGGTATTCTGTTGGAACACAAGTATCATTGAATAATTCAGTTGTCTTATTGTTTTTGGTGATTTGTTAGTGAATTTGGTTGGGCTAGTATCAAGCCTGACATTTGTAAAAGCCATCTTGCTAATGCAGACTGGTAAATCATTTCCGTGTTGTGTGCACCTCGACATTGACGAAATACTGATGGAAATATCATCTATTTGCTTCTCTTGTTTTAAAGAAAATTTTTGGTTTTTCCTTCCCAGATCCTATTCAGGTTTCATATTGTAAATTTTACATGGAACTCACTCCTGCCCTAATGGAGCGATTTCCCCTTGTTTTGCTCCCTCAGATAAACAGAAACATGTTGCTGGTATAGTTCCTGCTATAGAGAAAGCACGGCTTTATCGTGGGAAGGGTGGAGAGATAATGCGTTCTGCTGTTTCTCGTTTCACTGAGTGTATCTCTAAGGCTCATGTAAACTTGCCAGAAAAAGTAAAACGAAATTTGCTTGATAGTCTCAATGAGAATTTGAGACATCCTAATTCTCATATACAGGTCTTTCTTTTTGAACTTCGAATCCCTGTCACTAGAAGCAGGATTATTCTATGCATATTTTCATTTCTTCTAATTAGTTGTTCTGAATGATGTATAGAATGCTGCTGCTGAGGCTTTGAAACATTTTGTCCTGGCTTACCTTGTCAACATGGATGATAAATTTGTTAATGATGTCATATCCAAATACCTACAACAGTTGAGTGATCCAAATGTGGCTGCAAGAAGAGGGTCTGCATTGGCAATTGGTGTATTGCCCTATAGCTTTCTGGCTAAGAGATGGAATGTTGTGCTGCCAAAGCTTTGTAGTGCTTGTGCAATCGAGGTATGCTTAGTGTAGGATTTTTTACTCACATTCTCAACTCTAAGGAATTAAATGGAAGGATCAGTCAAATAACTGGTTTCTTTTTGTGTGCAGGATAACCCTCAAGATAGAGATGCTGAAGCATGGGTAAATGCAGTTAAAGGTCTCGTATCAGTATGTCAAACCTTAACTGGGATGGGAGAGTGTTCCAATTGCCACTTTGGGGAGGACAATATGTCTTTGTTCTTTTTCATCAAGAATGAAGTGATGCAAGCTTTATTTAAAGCTCTCGATGATTACTCTGTAGACAATAGAGGTGATGTAGGTTCTTGGGTTCGTGAGGCTGCTATGGATGGCCTTGAAAGATGTACATATATCCTTTGTGAGAGAGATTCCATTGGCTATTCAGGTATACCACCTGATGTTGAATCTGCCTTAAAGCAGCCAAAAAGTGAGGTGGTCGAGAATGATCAGATGTTTACATTTTTTGATGCAAATCTTGCCACAAGTTTAGTTGGAGGAATAGTTAAGCAAGCTGTGGAGAAGATGGATAAAATAAGAGAAATGGCTGCAAATGTTCTCCAAAGGATTTTGTATAACAAAACTTTCTTTGTGCCCTTCATACCTTATAGGCAAAAGCTAGAAGAAATCATTCCTGATACTGCTGACTTAAAGTGGGGTGTAAGTATTAATTGGTCTTTCCTTGTTTGGTTGGATAGGGATTCTATTTTGTTGACAAATAGTGGTTATGTTCCTGCCTGCAGGCACCTACTTTTTCGTATCCTCATTTTGTCCAATTACTTCGGCTTGGTTGCTACAGTAAATCTGTGCTGTCTGGATTAGTTATATCTGTTGGTGGATTACAAGATTCATTGAGAAAAGCATCACTTACTGCTTTGCTGGAGTATCTTCAAGCCTCGGACACTGAACAACACAATGAGCAGAACTCCAGAGAAGTCTCCTTATCTACCGACATTCGTTGGGTTCTCCAATATTACAAAAGATGCGACAGAGTCATCATACCTGCTTTAAAGGTTATCACAACTTAGAATCTGTTGCCCCTATAATCAAACTATAGAATGGCTCAACTCAACTCAATTTAGCTCTATTTTTCTTTTTCCAGCTAATGAGGTCCGGTACATGGATCATTTTTCTCCATTTTGTTCAATTAAGGGCCATTACCTCTGCCAAACTACATTGAGCCATGTCTTGGTATACCTTGTCCAACCACGATCTGGATGTAGGCATGCCACTCCAGATGTCATAGCAACCAAATAAGCTTTAAGTCTCTCAATTGATATCGATATTTCATTTTTGTATACCCAACACCCTATTGTCTGCAGATGAAAGAAAGATATTTCATTTTGTATACCCAACAGCACCCTATTGTCTTCAGTTGAGAGAAAATAAGAAAGTTGAATGGGGTAAATTTCCATAGCTCTCTTTAATTGTATTTATAACAAGAAATTACAACGAAGCGTAGCTGTTGCTACATGAAAGGAAGGAAGACACCTGTAATTGGTTTAAATAGGATTAAGTTGTAATGAAGTTGTCACCTTCTCTTTGCGAGTTAAATAGATATAATTGAATGCTTTGAAACCCTCCATATGCTTCATTTCCAGGTCTATGACATCTGGAGAGTATTCTTAAATATTTGGGAGGCCTCTTTAATTGGACAATTGTTCTAAGAAAGCAAGGATCTCAAGCGTGAGGTCAAACCATCAATAAAGTGTGTTTCTTTTTCATGATACTGTGCATGTGACTGCTCTAATTGGCTGCACTTGTTTCTGGCAATTTACATTTACTCGTGATCTTATTGCTCATTAGTATTTTTTTAGTGTTTAATAATTGTGATGAAGCCACTTCTTTATTTCAGACTATTGAAATTCTCTTCAGCAAACAGGTGTTCTTGAACATGGAGGTAAGTCCCTTCTATATTTTTCCATATCCGATTCTCTGATATTGGAGTTTCATTCTGTTGACTTTACTTTCTACATTGTTGATTTGTTTTATGCCATGCTTGGTTTTTGAGTTAAAAATTGCTTATAATGCTAGTTTACTTGTTAACACTCCTCTATGTTTGAGTATCATTAGTTAGTGATACATCCACTTTAAGGCCTTGTTATCTAGCAATCCGGACCTATCTATTTCTTAATAATTTGATTATTAATCATGATTTCCAGGCCCAGACTCCAGTCTTCTGTGCTGGTATTTTGGATTCACTCACCATTGAATTGAAGGCATCAAAGGACTTCTCTAAGTTATATGCAGGCATTGCAATCCTTGGATATATTGCCTTGCTTTCATATTCCGTCAATATCCGGGCATTCTCTCATCTTTTGACTTTCCTTGGCCATCGATACCCTAAGGTTTGTGGCACATGCTAGTGTTCCCAAATATACCATGATCTGTAGCTATATTTCATAAACTCTCTATATTGTCTACTCAGGGCGCTGAGTGCGAGGCTATAATGCCCAAAACATTTTTGACGGAAAATAAGACTGAAAAAAGGGCAAGTTAACTCTTTTTTTCTTTTGACCTCTGTTTATACATACTTTGCAATTTGACTTTCCAGATTAGAAAGGCTTCTGCCGAGCAGGTTTACCTCGTTCTTCTGCAAAATGGAAGTCTTGTGGCAGAGGACAAAATGGAGGAAGCACTCGAAATTATTTCTGAATCTTGCTGGGAAGGTGATGCTGAAGAAGCAAAAAGAAGGCGGTTACAGTTGTACCATATAGCTTGTTTAGAAACTACCGAGTTTCAACCCAGCTGTCAAATTTCGAAGGACAGTGAAAATAGGTTATCAGCTGGAGATGAGAATGCATCCTACTCTTCATTAGTAGGATCTGCCGGGTTCTGAGGGCACAAATTAACACTTCGTGTTGGAAATTCATATCACGGTTCTTTAATGCGCCTACCACAGGATTTATACGTTTAATTTCCCCTCGAGAGAAATAGAGAAGAAACTGCAAATGAGTACGTTGGCAAATAATGTTCTGGTGATTGCGGAGGTGGTGGAAGGAACAGACTTAAAATCTGTGGACTTGTATATGCTGGGGCTCTCGTAACTTTATTTTGTGCTTTATTTTTTTTGGTTTGCGAGAGTGATTCTTGGTTGATGGGTTTTGTTACCATTCATTCCCTCAGTTTTCTTCTTCTTCGGCTTTCTGAACAAGCGAAGAAAGCCTCTGTAAATTTTTGGACCATTTTTGTATTTGCATATGGTAAAAATGCCCCGCAACAATTCCCTATTCAGTACTATAATTGATGTAAACACTTGCATTTAAATGAATACAGGAAGCATTTCAGTGGCGGTGGGGGAGTGGTTGGTGACTCGGAAAAGCTGACATCGCTCTCCCTCGATGTCACTCAAATATCAAATCTGGACTATTGAATTAAAACTCAATGTTTTAGAGTCATTTACATATTTTTAATTTAAAAACACTTGAATGAACTTGAATCATTGAATTTTAATCTAACAATTATTTTAATCTAACAATTTTGGAGTTTGATGTCACGAAATTAACATTGCTGTTCGATTTCAGCAGTGGTTGGATAGCTCTCTTACCACAGCCTGGATTTAAAGTTCTACTCCATCTCTTTCGATGTGTGTATAAATATATATATATATCAAGTGGAAACATATCATAAAAAATCGTAGGCAGAGATCCCAAGTCTGAAGTCTTCATGGTTGTGCTTGATAAGTTGGAGAAGAATTCCCTTGAAGCTTGGAGCGATTGAAGCAGATAAGCTATAAATTTGACTTTATCCAACAAATATTCCATATCAATGTTATTTATGTTTTTTCATTCCACTGAACTTATTCATGTATTGATTGTATGAATTTTAGTGTTATTAATACTTAAAAGTTCCATTCCAAACTGTTTATCGTGAATGCTCAAATCATATTTTAACTAACAAAGAGAGCAGAGTCTTGGCAATCACTGGGCTGCTGAGTTCGTTGCCTGTGGTTTCACAAAAAGATAAAGCTCCAAATCTTTAAAAATTTTATTAATAATAAAAATATTTTAAACCAATTAAAATTTAATAAATTTATGAAAGTTTCTATATTTTTTTCAATTCTCAAGTAATGGACTATTTTTTTTGACTTATCTAATGTTTAATGCATTGATTATTTTTTTTTTAATTTCATTTAAAATTATATTTGACACTTATATTTTTATTTAAAATTCTATGTAACACTTCTAATTTTATTTAAAATTCTATTTGACACAAAATACTATTTAACTTTCTATTTAACTCTATTTATATATGTTATAATTATATCATATTCAATGCATTAATTATTATTTTTTTAATTTTATTTAAGATTCTATCTTGCAAATACCCAAAAAAATAGAGTTTTTAATTATTTTTTTTAATTTTGGGGGTGTTTGGCATGAGGAAAAACACTGAAAATTTCTGAAAATCTCTAAAAATTTTTAAAACTTATCTCACTGCACGCATTACGAATTCAAAATTTATCTCATTTTATCTCACTTTTTATCACACCAAACACCACATGTGTCTCCTATCTCAAGCTTTTGCTTTAACTAAACAAGGTAGGATTCTTTGACAAAAAAATTTTCTTTTCATGATGGATTTCTATTTGTACTTATTGCTTCCTTTCCTTGTAATAGAATTTTTTTTGGGGACAAAATGGATTTTTGATATGTATTCTGAAATATTATCAACGGCTTGCAATCTTCAATATTCTGTCTACCAGCATTGATTTAACAACAAATTTGTTCTAGAAAAATACCAAAATCATGAAAATCCTTTTCTGGAAAAAAAAAAAAATCTTTGAGCGATAAAGATAAAAATGTTTCAAAGGTTAACAATATAAATGATATTTAGCGACTTGTTATGGAAACATTGATATTGGAAGAGACATCTTCCTAGAGCTTAATCTTTAAATACAAAAATATTATTCATAAAGAAATTTAAAAACAAATAAAACTATTAGAACAACTTTTTGAAATTAAAAATTTATAATTTTAATTAGCAAACCTCTTTTTTTTTTTAATTTTTAAACTGATAGTGTTCATAATTTTTTTAATTAACACTTTTTTTAAAGTTGTTTAAAATTTTAAATTAACACTGTTCATGAGAATTTCTCTTTTAAATTAACAAACTTTTTGAAATTTGTTTAAATTTTTAAACTAACAATGTACATAATTTTTTTTTCAATTAACAATTTTTTTTAAAATTTGTATAAAATTTTAAATTAACAGTGTCCACAATAATTTCTCTTTTAAATTAAGAAACTTTTTGAAATTTGTTTAAATTTTTAAACTAATAGTGTACATAAGAAATTTTCATTTAAATTAACAAATTTTTTGAAAATTTTTTAAATTTTTAACTAATAGTGTTTATAAGAATTTTTATTTTAAATTAACAAAATTTTGTACACTTTTAAAAATTTTTAACTAACAGTGTTTATAAATTTTTAAATTTTAGCAAAGTTAGTTATAGACTTTTTGAACAAAATAGTTATATGTTGAATTATAATCAGCAGTATATTGTAATTTATTTATTCATTTCTTGATTATATATACAGAAATGATGATTTGTTTTAATCTAATGTTTTATTAAAATTAAATATTAACTTTTATCATTAGTTAATTTATTTTCATTCAAAACACAATTAACTTTAATCATTTCAAAACTTTTAGGTCTCATTTATTTGGTTTGTTTTTTTTTTATTTTTTGTTTTTTGTTTTCTGTTTTAAGCTCATTTTTCATTTTGTGTTTTTGAAAATAAGAAAAATAGCTCAAAATACATTTGGTCACTTGTGTTTTCGAATTTCGTTTTAAAAAACAGAAAATGTGTTTATACATAAACTGAAAAATGGTAAAAAATCGTTTTGAGAATTTGTAACTCAAAAACAAAGAAAACAAAATATTTTCTATTTCCTTATTTTAGGATTTTTAAAATATAAAACACATAAAATAGAAAACAAAAAATAAAAAAATAAAATCAAACCAAATGCCACCTTAGCATTTCAAACATAATATAATTATTATTAGGTAATATTTACTCTCTCATTTCAAATATAAGTATCACAAACTTGTTACCTTAGTAACCGGTGTCAGGATAATAATTACTTCCGTAAACTTTTACCTTCAAGTTTTTTATCTCATATCAAACATTCCTAATTTTTGTTTTTATTTTTATTTATTTATTTATTATTTATTTTTATTTTTTTGAATTTTGTCGAAACTCTGAACATTACCTAAGAGAAGATCTGGACTCCGCTCTTCATGCGGGTTGCACTTCAATTGATAGAGCCCATGCAAGAGAAAGTGTTGTTTCTCATTGTTTTCGGGCCTCGTTACATATGGCCTTTCATGGGTTTGGGTCAATTGATGGGCCTAGCACTCTCGATATTACGCGTCAGTAATGGGTATAGAGTAAGGATTTCCAAGTTTTATAATCCTCGATTTATGATAATTAAAAATACAAATTATATGTGATTTTTATTAAATTTTTATTTTAATTAAAATAAAATTATGAAAATGACTCAAATAATAATTAATAAGTGGTTAAAATCATTTAATCGATTTTAATCGATTTATGTTTGAAACTTGGAGCTGTCAAGGAAAATGGAAATAAAATTATTTATGCATATCAATTTTTATGTTTTATTAAATAAAAAATATTTTTTAATAAATACTTGTTTATTTGTTTTTCACTTCCCAACTGGATTGTGGAAAAATAAATAAATCTAGGTTTTTCTTTTTTTTTTTTTTCTTCATTTTTGCAGGTGCTTAATTCCTATCTTTCTACAAAATTTAAAATACGAAGTGTGAAAATTTTTATTTGGTTTTGCAGCAGGTTTTCCGTTGTCTTCCTAACTAAATCTATAGCAATTTTCTTAAATAAGTTCTCTAAAATAGATTGAAAAACACTATTTATTTTACAGCTTATTTGCCTCTTAAGCAGTTTTTTTCCCGACGCTTCAGCGGTTTCCCAAAATTATTTTTTACTATATTATCATAGCGTTTGACAGATGAAATTTTAATTAATTTTTGATAGTTTTTTAGTATTTTTTTGTGAGTTGTAATTTTTTATGTGTTTAATAAATAAAAATAAAATTTTTAGCAAAAAAAGTATAACTTTTAGGTATTTAGTAAAATTGTTACTGTAGCAGAATAGAAAAGTGATAATTTTTGTATGTTTGGTAAATTTTTTGACTATAACAGAGCAGAAAAATAAGAAAAAGTGAGACTCACTGTTATAATATTTACTGTAACAAAACAGAAAAGTAAAAAAAATTATGATTATACCAAACGGTTAATTACTGTAACAATTTAACTTTTGATAATTTCTTGTATTTTTATTTTTTTAGCATCCAAACGAGCTCTATGCATACTTAAATCTTTCTTTACTATTCTTATTTTTAAAAAGTTTTATTTAAATAAAAAATATTAAAATAATAGTTTAAAAATTTAGAGTAATCATTGATATTAGTTGATTATAGCATTATATATATATATATATCTATATAATAAGGGAGAAAATTTTTGAATTTTGCTTAGACATTTATGTAGGTGGCGGCATTTGAGAGGCGGTGACGAGGTAAAGTTGCTGGCGCTGGCATAATGGGTTTGCTAGAGGAGGAACGAAAAGGAGAGAGAAAAAAATTTACAAAATTATTTTTTTTTTAGGGTGTTGCGCGGGCAAAATGGATTTTGGGGGGGAATGTGGGGGAGAGAGAAAAAAATTTACAAAATTAATTTTTTCTTTTTTTAGGGTGTTGGTGCACGGGCAGAATAGGGGGAAATGTGGAGAAGAGAGAAAATAATTTACAAAATAAAATTTTTTTAGGGTGTTGGATTTTAAAAAATATTAAAAAATCAATTTATTTTTAGGGTGTTAGGTGTTAAAAAATA
>JAVXUM010000036.1:15861224-15871639 GCA_035590655.1 Pouteria glomerata
TGTTGGGAAGTCAAGCTCTCCCCCGGTATAACCTTACAATCTTTACAAGCTAGGCGGTCTCTTTTCCTAGTTAAGAAAAAATCAATCTGTGTCCTTGAGGAGCCACTCTTATAAGTCACCAAATGTTTCTCTCTCTTCTTAAAAAACGTGTTCACATGAGATCATAAGCCACGGCAAACTCCAAAACATCTTTCCCTTCTTCATTTCTATTACCGTATCCATATCTCCCATGTACTCTTATGTATCTATCTACATCGCGTCCTACATGACCGTTCAAGTCTCCTCTCCTACGAAGACCATCTCTCCTTGGAATATCTCTAGTAGTACTCTTTTCAAGTCTTCCCAAAACTTCTCCTTATGTCCATCTTCTAAACCCACCTGGGGGACGTAAGCACTAATTACATTCACTATCTCTTTTCCTAACACTAACTTAATTGCAATGATTCTATCTCCCCATCGCTTTATATTAACTATATCTTCCTTTAGGTCCTTACTTACCACTATGCCGACCCCATTGCTCGATCTATTCAGTCCTGTATATCATAACTTATATACCCAGTCCTCTCAATCTCTTTAACTTTCTTTCTCATCCACTTTGTCTCTTGCAAGCAAGCAATTGCGATTCCTTTCCTTTTCTATTGTATCCAACACTTTCATAAATTTTCTAGTTAAGCTCCTAATATTTCAAGTACCTAATCTCAGTCTTCTATTTTGGACTAACTTCCTTACACTCCTCACTTATCCAAAAAAGTGTGAGGACCTTTGCTTATTTAACACTGTACCGGACGCCGATGCAACAGGCCTTACTTATTTATCGCTGTATTCGAGCCTCTTCCCTTTGCAACTTCAACTCAACAAATTATCAATGGAACAACAACTGGTTTTTCTTGGTCCATCAAAGCTTATTACGTGATAAGAAAAAAGGCAACCATTATTATTTATCATTGAATATGGCATATACTAACTGCATTTAGAATCAACAAAAATCAGAAAGGAAAAAGAAAATCACTATTCAAGTGTCCCTCTGCAAGGATTTCCAAGGAATTAAAGAGAAATGTAGAAGAAAAAAGTAAGAAAGAATAGAAATAGAGGAATAATGGAGTTGCAGAATTGGATTCTGGAGAAGAGGTAACAGAAAAAGTTTAAAATCTTTTCTCCACTTCAACTGAGAAGTAGTAAGTTAAGAGGGGAAGAAAAATAAGTATCTTTTTCTTACCAATTGGCCATGAATAGACTGACCGTGAACAGCCCGAGCATGGGAGGAAACATTGGACAGCTTCTAAGCAGAACCAAACAGAAGCATTATGTCATTCAAACAGAAATGCAGCGTACGAGGATAAATTCTGGACTCCCAACATATGAATTGTTTGAATTGATTAATACACAAACTGAAACAATTCAAATGCATACAACCACATAAAAAACTAGCACATGGGGTCAATAGTCCTCTCTCATTAGAGACAAACGTTAAACCAGATGTCAGCAGAGTAAGCAAATATGATAGTTTGTAGTAAGCAGCATGCATCACTAGTAGTGTTTTACATATTAACTTAAGAATAATCCAAATTTATGCAGGAACCTTATATTAAAGCAAGAACATTGCATACCTTCAAATAACGGCTATCATAGGGTGTAATTGCTGTCCGAAATTATAGCCGGTTTGGCTGGACACCAATATCAAGAATTTGACCACAATAGTCTTGCCACATTTATCTGTTCGAAGCTTCATTCAGTGATTTCCCCTTGGATGTGTGCACGCATCCAAACAAATATGCTAATATATAACATGCAAAGCTAAAAAAATATTAGCAGATATAGAGAATTGTCAAAAAGAAAAAACAAGGGGAAAAAAGCACGCAGTTGACACCAAATAACAGGAATACAATTTTGTTGGATTGAGTCAAGCTGCACGTTTAGAAGTTTATCAGATCCCATCAGATGATTAATTAAGTGAACATTACTATACCAGATCATTTGTGCATGTGTACACTCATATATTAATAGCTCTGCATAAAAACACTTGCACAATTAATTGCAATTGATCACTCAAGGAAAGAAGGAAACCTAAATTCATTAATGTGGATATAAAAGACTCAAGGAAACAAAAAACATACAGCTTAAGACACCATGGTTCAAAGTCATGATCGTCGTCACCATATCGGCCTAAGAAATTTCAATACGTTCATGGCACAGTATCGGGTGACCCGCAACTTTTAACATTTTTTAAATTAAAAAATTCAAAAAAAATAATAAAAATTTCTAAAAATTATGAATAATAAAATTAACGTATTGCATAACTAAATATATAGTAACTATATATACCAGTTCTATATATATTTTTATATAGCACCAATATTTCCATAAAATTTTAAGAGGTTTAAATGAGTGATAAAAGTAATTTAAAAAAAAAAAAAAAAATACAAAGTTGGACTTTTTTTTTTTTTTTGTTTTTCACAGAATGCATGAGATGAAAACAAAAACCACACTTCAAGGAAGTCTTGTCGTTCGTGATCACAGAAACCACAATTCAACAACTACGCAAAGGTATTCTTGCCAAAACAAAATAACTACGCAAGGCTATCATTCGAAAAAGAGAACAAGCATCCAAAGGAACTAGTATATTCAAAAACACTAAGCATGTGAGAAAGATCTGGAAGAAGAACGAGGCATCAGCAACGATCGGAGAGGGAGGGGCGATTGACGATCGGTGAGGGAGGGGCGATGATCAAAAGACTACATTGGCTCCAAGGCTGCTGCAGCGACTATTGATTGCAACTAAGATCCAAAAGGACAACAAGGCTGCGGTGAAGATCGGTGAGGGAGGGACGACGATTGACGACTACATCGGCGGCAAGGCTACATTGGCTACTATTACTTCCGAACTAGCAAACATCAATTAGGTCTCTCTCTCTCTCTCTCCTTCAGATCTAGAATTTTAGGGCCTTATCCGCTTTTTAATATTTTCATCTCCCCCTTTCTCTGTTAAGTCCATCTTTTTCCCTCCCTATTCTCTAGTCCCATTTTTGGGTCAACCCTTTTTGGGAAGAGCTCTACACTTTTTCAAGAAGACTTCATTTTTCTGAGAGCATTTCACTTTTACATCACCAAAATATCGCCACAATTTCTCCACGTTTTAGAATATCTCCAATATATCGGAATATCACAGCCCCAAGAAACCAATTTACACAGTTTCGGCAATAACCGTCAACTCGAGCTGAGACTTCTACACCGCTACTCATGATATCGAGCTAAGACACCAAGATACCAATTGTCTCAACCGATACTTCAAATAATGCCACACACACATTAACTCAACCAGCATTGAGAGACCAAGGCTGTGTTTGGTTTGCTAAAAAAAAAAAAAATCTTCAAAAATTTTTGAAAATCTCTAAAACTCTCTTAACACATTTTACCCATCTCGTACTTCATGAAATCTCTATATATATCAACAAATTTTTACGAACTCCAATATTTTTTTTTTACAAACCCCAATAACATTTCCATAAACTCTAATAATTTTTCTACAAATCTCAAAAACTTTTCAACAACTTTTAAAAGGTTCTGACATTAATACATAAAAATAAATCCAAAAATCCGTTCCCACAAATTCTCATCTAACATTTTGACACAAAAATAAAAAAAGTTACACAGATTTGTGGGAATGTATCCAAAAATTTATTCAAATGGATTTAAAATCCACTATTCTGGCACCAAAAGTCAAAAAGTTTCCTAAGACAACACTATTCATCTCTAAAAAACATGTTTTGGGTTGGAAACACCAAACGCCAAAAGTTACCCAAATCACAAATTTTCTTGTTTTTTACTACTCCAAATGCACACCAAGTCTAAAAGCCAGTGAACAAACAATTACCAGCTTCTCAATTAAATCAATCTAGTGTACAAACAAATACCAACTTTTTTCATTAAATCATAGCTTGTTACATCATTGCCAACCCAATTTCTGATCAACAATTTCACCTTGAAACCTTCACATTTGCATTAATGACTCCCTCCACACTTTCTGCAGAGTATAAACATGCAATTTTTGAACATGTTGATTCTATCCATTCACACTAGCAAGTAAACATTTTTAGACAGCTCTAGTCCACTGTTTGCTAAACTTCTTTGGTCATGAGTAATCCCTTCTAAAATGTTGATATGTTGTATCAATCAGGTCCCTTTTGCCATTTACAGTTAGCCCATTTACATTTAGTCAATCTCGAAAGATTGCTGTAAATTCTTTATATGGAATTAATTAGTTGAGGTGTCTACACAGGTAAAGAACACAGCAGGCAAACAATTTTTATCTGGAGAATTAATACCCTTGGAAGCCCTCATGAATGAGTTATGAATAGACATGGCCACGAGAACTATTCAATAATAGTTTTTCAAATTACAAGTTGTTAAAAACCAGACATATCTTTTGGTAGATACATGTCTTTGAAATGCTTGTGCTTCTTCAGCCAATTTGATGTGTATGGATATCATTCAAAATATATAGATCTGAGTAAAGGTTTTTCAAGTTCCAACTATAAACCAACAAAAAAAAAGAAGAAACTAAGAGACATTCAACTAGCATCAACAAATTACCAGTTGTAATAATCATGCACTAAACAAAAATTAAAAGTCAGAAAGGGCACTGGTGTGTGAGGCAAGTCACATGGAAAATAATGTGTATATTTTACAATGGCATTCAATACCAAGCAAAGAATTCCCAAGCTACAACCATGTGGAATTCGGAGCAGAAGATGCCACTTTAACTCAAAAGAGGGATCTCACCTTTCAATTTTGAAATCCCAGCAACAATCCGACCCTAAAATGGACTGTTGTACCTAGGGCTTAGTTTCTCTGGGAAAAGGGCACTCACTTCAAATTTCCTTTCACTTCCCAGACATATCCTATCTGCAAATTATATAGCAAACAGAATTACTGCATCCGAATTAAAAATTGAATTTGAAGATTGAATTATTCAGAAACCAAATTTAAACATGCAGACTTACCCATTAGAATGATTAACTACGATAGATGATTGCTTTGATTTTTGGTGGTGCGTTGCTTGACGTGTGAAATTGAAGTAAACTCACATTAGCAGATGTTATAATGAGACCAGAGTGGATGGATCAAATTAATCCTTTCCTTCAACTATAAAACTCATGACGATTCAGTAACATTGAAACAACTATAAACTGTTCTATTTATCGGTTCTATAGATCTGAAAATAACTAAATTCAACCACAAATTTACAGATCTACCCTTTCAAGAAACCCTAATAGCAACTACACTTTTCACTTCTTTGCTTTCCTCGCCGATGTTCTCTTCACCGGCACCTGCATGGTCTTCTGCTTCTTCGCACCCTTCGCCGGTGTCGCCTTCCCCTTTGCCTTCGCTTTCGCCGCCGGCTTGACCACCGGTGCCGGCTTCGCAGCAACTTTCTTCCCTGGCGATGTCCGCGTCGAAGTTCTCGCGGCCTTGGCCGGTCTGGCCGCCGGCTTGGCTTTCGGCTTAGATGCCGCCGCCTTTGGCTTAGCGGGTGGCGGCTTGGACTTCGGCTTCACAGCTGCCTTCGACTTCGTTGCCACAGCCGCCTTGGACTTCGGAGCTTCCTTCGGCTTTGCAAGGGGTTTCGCGGCGGCCTTGGGTTTCGGCTTCTCAGCGGCCTTGGTTTTCGGCTTTGCGGCTGCCTTGGCTTTCGGCTTCGCGGCGGACTTGGCCTTAGGCTTCGCGGTGGCCTTGGCTTTCGGCTTAGCCGCGGCCTTCGATTTCGGAGGCGCCTTGGCCTTCTTGGCAGTGGCCTTCGGCTTGGAGGCCGCCGGTTTCTTGGACGGCGCAGCAGAAGCAGGCTTCTTCGGTGCCGCGGACTTCGATGGAAGCTTGTAAGAATTCTTCACCTTCACGAGCTTCCCAGCCACAACCAGCTTCTTCAAGTGAAACAAGAGCATTTTCCTGAACGTTGGAGGCAATTGCTTGTGCTTTTCTTCTATAAACTTGTTGATAGCGTACTGGCTGGAGCCAGTCTTGTCTTTCAGGGTAACCACCGCATCAGTTATCATCTAGGTTTTTACAAAACAATTATCAAATCAGATATACAATGGCAACCTACACAGACATGCATACACATGTACATATATACGCGTATATATACATATATATATATATATAGAGAGAGAGAGAGAGTCCTTACCTCGAGGAAAGGGGGATGCAAAGGTGCGGCCTTAGGCTTCCTGGAGCCAGCTGACTTCTTAGGTTTGACGGTGGCTTTACCGTCGTTGGGGTTGGTGTCCTCGTCGGCGGCGGGGGGCTCTTCGGCAGCAGGAGAATCAGCAGGCACCGGATCGACGGTGATGTCGAGGTCGAGAGTGGCTTCCTCAACAGCGGCCATGACTGAAAAAGGCGAGCGGAGCAAGGGAGAAGAAAAGAGAGAGCTCGAAATTTCGCGATGAGAGTTGACGGTTGGAGGACGGTTTAAATAGTCCTTCCAGCAGGTGGCAACAAGAGAATGCTGAGCCTTGATTGGTCCAAAGGCATGAGACACGGATTGACTGGCTTTGAAATTTTAAATCTGAGCCTTTGGATTGACATCTCATCCACGGCCGACGTTGCGCCATTAAAGATAGAAGGGAGTGGGGTTCTTACCATATTTTCTCATGGGGGAATGAGTTTTGGGGGTGTGTTTCTCACCTCGATTGAAATTGGCATAACTTTGGCTCTACACAATGGATTTCAGTGAGGTTTCGATGGTTTTGTAGCTTGGGACTTTAGCTTTCTGATGGATATTTATTTGCCTTGTGAAGTGTAGTAAATTAGGAGAATTTCAATCTTGAAGCTATGGAGGTTTGAACTAGGGTTTTTTGTGAGTTTGTTACACTCCAAATGATTTTTAAGAAAATTTGTTGAACCAATGCTGTATCATTTGCTCAAACATGATTGTAGCATTATGGAAGAATCTATTGCTTCAAGAATCATAAAGTTCTGTAATTAAATAAATATTCAAATATCAATCGGAACAACACTGAAGTTGAACATGTTCGAACAAACAATAATAATTTCTTCAATAGAACAAAAAATGACTAATTAGATTTCTTACTTATTTTTTGATGCATTCAATCATACTTCAAGTAATGTAATTCAATATAATATGTCATGTGTCGAGCGCTATTTAGTCATTAAATGCATGCAAATGAAGAAAATATTATAAGATAGTCAAATATTCTTTTAAACATACATTGATTGTCGCATGCATTTTTTTGCTCGAGATTTGAACATTTTAACTCTTGAATGATTTTTGTGATTACTATGTAGTAATTTTATTTGAAATATAAAGTATCTTACATTTTACAAACTCTTCTTTCATTAATCATTCCAACCATACTATATATTTTGCATTATTCTATTAAGTAACTATTGTACTTCGTAACATTTAAATTTCTTTCTTGTCAACGATCAAATGTTATAAATGATAAATTACAAAAATTCTAAGTTTAAATCAATCTAAAGGTGAAAATTTTTGAAATGATACAAATCAAGATATGATTATAAACATATTTCATGCTTTCAAATGTTATCATAGCTAATATTTTGTGAAGATTTGTATATAACTAATCTTGAAAAAGATTTAACATATGCAAAAGAATTCAAACAACTATATCAATTTCTACACTCATTGATTTGGGACGACTAGCTCTAAGAATTTAAAGAAAATAGTATCAATTGTTTTGTATTTCACTATTTGGCAAAGGTAGAGCTACCCTTTGGTTGGGGGTACATGTCCATCCTAAAAAAAAAAAAAAAATTATACTATTATTTTTTGATTTTGTCTTGGGTATTCAATTATGTCCACCCAAGAAAAAAAATGAATCCAATATCAATTGTGCTTATCCTAGAAAAAAGAAAAAAAAATTAGCTTAATACTAATTGTGCTCACCCAATAAAAATAAATAAATTTTAATCCAATACACACCAATGTAATTATACTTAGTCTATCAAATACAACTAAAAATATTTAACCCTACTTTGACCATTTTTTTCCCTCTTTTCTTCTCTTTCAAACAACAATCAAGGCCCTTCTTTATTTCTCTTATGCAACCTCACTAATTATTTATATGTTTTATAATTAATGCATACCCATACATAAAATCTTAGCTACGCCATGCAATATTTGATGAAAGATTCTTGAAATTATAGGGGCATGGCATCACCTACATCATCAACACTATTTCCTCATTTTACTATATTTTAATCTTCAATTGGAATAATTGATTATTATGAAAAATTGGTAGACATAGCAATAAGTCTAAGCAATAATGTATATCAAATGGTTATAGCTAGGGTATGCATATATGCTATAGCATATTCAATTGGTTTGTTTTTCTTCGTTTACATTTTTTTTTAAATAATTCTTTGTTTATCTTAGTTGAATCAGTAGATAAATGTATTTTTAAAAATAAATATTTGATTTCCTTTGTTATATTGCTCATTCAATCGGTTTGCTTTATAATGAAGCCCTAGACTTTAGTCTACATCCTATTATATTTCTACAAATTCATTAGAATTAATATTAAGAACGTATTTAGCTTACGATGATTATTTTACTCTTTACGATGAAATTTAAATGAGATTAGTTAGTATAAAAACATTAAAATATCCATTTAAATGTGCGAATCATAACATGATGTGCCTGGGCAACAATGATTATGAAATATTGTATGTCATTAAAAGGCTAAATGTAATTTAAAGATTATCTAAATGAAATGTGATGAGATGCATGTATACCACCTAATAACTAGCATAATGACAGTGGGAGTTTCAATTAGTAGTGAGATAAGATACAAATGATGAGATTTGATGGCAAGGGCTATAGTAATTGAAATTAGGAGGGGGAAGAAGAAGAGAAGGGTTTGCTGGTGTTAAAATAGTGGGACCAGAGGTCAATTTCTGATAGTTATGTTAGGGTTACATGGGGCTGGAGGATAGAGTTTGGTTGAAGAAAAATAATTAGAGAGACAGAGAAAGATAAATTTGATGGTTTTAGGCGAAAGATGAAAAAGTTAAAGAACTAAAATCTAGCTAGTCATTTTCAGAAGAGACGATTTTAGGCATGAATTCTTAGGAATATATTTCAAAATCGAATCATTCCCATTGAATTAGAGACAAAACAAATCTAAGGGTTGAAAATATTCTAAATTTAAAAAATAGCATTAACAAAAATATATGATGAAATGAATAACTCTAAAGGTTAAAAATATCCCAAATTTAAATTCTTAAATTCCATGATTAGATAAATGACACAAAGAGTGTAAAAATATATGTATTAAAATTTTATGTTTTATATACGTTCAAATTAAAATTTTAATTTAAATGTTTATTTTTAAGAAATTTTTAAAGAAAATGAAAACCCAGTGTTTTCCGTGCCCCATTTGCATTTTGTCATATTGAAACTCTCTAGAATTCATTAGCACAAACAGTGGAGAAAATAGAGCATATAGCCCTAAAATTCCATTCTGTTTTTTTTTGCACCAACTTGGTCTATAAATTCATGGGCTTAGAAATTTTCATATCATCAATCTTGTGAGTTGGAAGAGACCACCTTGTTTAATTGCAAAGCTGAATGTTGCAATTCATGGACATAAAATAAGCCTTCATGCGTGTTTTCCAATATGAGTAGTTGATGTTGCCGAACCACAAGGGTCGTGTAACTCAACATCCTTCCCGTAGGAAATCCATCTCACTAGCAAAAGAACCACGCCTTTGTGGTAGAAACTCTAAGCAAACTTACTTTGATACTAATTGAAAATTTTTTCCTTGTTAGTTATGGATTACCGAGCAATTAAACAGAAACTAAAAGTGTAGAAAAATAAAAAAGATTGAACACATATTTTTGTGAGAAAAACCCTTCTCAAATTTTTCCCCACAAAAATCTCAAACAATGAAGACCAAAATTTTCACCAAGCACAAACGGTTATACGAAAGACCACAATAACATATGCAATCTACTCTTCCAACCCTACTGCACTAATTACAATGGACCCCTTATCCAACATGTGAAGAATTTTCACCTGCGCTTGATTAAGAATATGCTTACACCTTCTGTCACGCCCTGGGTCCGGAGACCCAGGGGGTGAGTGTAAGACATGCATATCATGAAACCCGATCATCATATCAGAGCAAACGCACCGGTTACGTAGTGGACCCACAATAAAAATTTGGCTATATAACGGCCTAAAATTTGGACTAAAGGGGGTACCTAATAGACAACCTGTGCAATTTATATACTTACTGCCATCCAACTACGCAGTGGCTTTATCATTTCATCATACATTTACATTTATAATCACCCATCCAATCCACACTATCCAACATAACCATTTCATTACTTGAATTTCCATTACTTGGTACAAGTCTAGGCCTTATGGCCATTA
>JAVXUM010000036.1:15895459-15907343 GCA_035590655.1 Pouteria glomerata
TGCGTGGTCAGTAATTCATGGTTTGTGTGTATATATCTCATACTCACTCTCCGTGCCTTCGGGTGCGGGGCGTGACACAAGCAATGATCAAGAATCGACCAGACGATAGCGATAAGGTTTGCGATGAAAATGAAGAAGCCATGGCTGTGTTTAGAAATATCAACGAGAAATAGTTAGCAACGTGAAGTTCGTATGACGAATCGACAATCAATGAGTGACAATCAAGACAATCAAACGACGAAAATCAACATTGAGTGAAAAGATCCAAGGTTGTTTACATCAACGAACACTGTTGAGGATTGCTGAGAATGACAAAGACGACTGTTGACGAAGAATGATTTTGACGAAAGACGACGCCAAAAGCTAGGTTTTCTTTTTTTTTTTTTTTTTGGCTGGAACCCAAAAAAGAAAATCTACTCTGATACCAAGTTGAGAAAAATAATAAAGAATTAGGAGAATCAGAAAAATGAGTCAAATTTCTCATCTCCTTTATATTGTATTTCTACTAGTAAACTACAACTAAATTAGAAAATAAATCCCAGATTAGTCATAGTCTCAAATCCTCACAACTACTCTAGAATATTCTAAAATCTAACAGTTATTTATTTTTTATTTTTTTAAACTTAATGGGTTAGGAAGCACATACTCTGATGCATGCTTTGAACAAAACACTCGCCACAGTTAGAGCCAATATGACAGATGTTTGGTGTTTTTTGAGGGGGGGTGGGGATTGGTTCCCTTCAGGTATCGTACAAGTCTAGCAGAATTTTAGCTACAATTTTACATCTCTTAAAGCTCCCCCCACCCCCACAATTTTTACTTTTTATTTTTTTCTCTCAAAGCCTCTTGATAGCCCCCAGGCATCGGATTCTGGATCAGTGTTTGAGAAATTGTTTTGCGACCATATGATAGATTTCTTTAACCTTGAGTGCTAAGGAGTAAACTTGTGGAGCTAATCAATTCTTTCCATAAAACACCAAGCTGTTTGCTTACGCTAAACATTGGCTCTAAAAATATTACGGGAAGCTTGTCAGCACTTGTTTATTCAAGTTAAGGCAGAGATCAATCAATTTGAACAAATATAACAAGTTGAGGAGCCAATTACATGCACCCAACAATTCAAATTTACCATTTAATGACAGGTGACTCGTCAACATATGGATTCAAATTTTCTCTATGATTGTTATTTATCTAAACCAGAATAGAGGAAAAAAATTGTTATCCATCAATCTAAAAACCCAACTTATTCCTCCAAATACACCCAAATGGTACACAATGATAGTAAATGTAAAGCTGCAAATGGCCGCCCCTACAAACAGTTTACAACCCAACCAAAATGTGGGAGAAACTTCCAAAATGCTAGCTTCTCTGTAATATATTTCCGGGTATGCTATGGCTAAGGCCAGAATCAGTTTCCCTGGCATCTCAGGATTTTGAGAACATCCCTTGTGTTAATGAAGAGAAGTCGTAATCTTTTCCTGATTGTGCAGGAGATGCAGATGAGATCGAGGATGCTGATGCTGTTCTTGTTCCAGCAGGTGCCACACCATTAACAGAAGCATTATGGCCCATATTATAAATGCTGCATTACAAGCAAAGACCGATACATGTGAAGATTCCATGCAAATGCCCAGGATATGGTATTCTTTCCCCCCTTTCCCAATACGTACGTCCACAATCAATAGTGCATATAAAATTTGCAGGGTAATTACAGAAAGTTGATTCATCGAATTAGTTATAACCAATATATATATATTGAAAGCTTATTGAAGGTTTAGAGAATTCTACGCAAAACCATATGGATTACATGATGAACCACAAATTCCATTATTCTCTCCTTGGTTGTGCATTATCCCGTGAAAATTTAGATATATCGTTAAGATGTCCACAAAAATATGAATTGCCATTGGTCTCTTAACTCTCTTCAAAGAAAATCCCGTTGTTCATACAGTCAAAAAGCAACACGCAAATGAGCCATTGAAAATGTGTTCCCTTCATAAAAATAAATGGTTTTGGTACCGGGAAATTAGGGATCTAAGGTGGGGGCAGAAAGTGTCAGTGTGTAAGCCACATGCCTTGGTACAATTCGAAGTCACATATGTCCTCCCTAGTAGTTTTACAGTTGAAGATAAGAAAAGTGAAAACAATTATCTCCAAGAAACTCGTGGATTTTGCCAAAAACATGGGGAAAATGGATGCCAGATTGCATAAAAATAATAAAATCAAAATAAAGCAGAGATTGAAAGTATTACCACTGCCTAAAAGTTGCATATGAAAATGAAAGAAACAAGCATAATTTAATGTCACCATGATCCACAGCTCTAAGCTCCCAAGAAAACAGTTGGCTAACAAAGCCCTGTGAAAGTGACCCACAATACACTGATGTGAAATACCTTGATGATATTTGGAATGGAATAGAGCTCCCAATTGGATTTGTTGGTTCCATGTTTCCCATCTGGGCTCAAAAGCAAATACAGTAAAATGAGTGTTCCAACCCAATAATTCAGAAGACAACGCAATTAAGATATTCTACCTGCTGCAGGTATTTCCGTAGCTCATTATTTCCAGCAGTAGGCATCGTCATTCCAGGGAACTGGTAGGTACCATTTGGCCAGTTTTGAGTGCGCAAGTTTGTACCATTCAACCCTGATTGTAGTGCACTGCCGGCAAAATTTGGTGCTCCACCAGCTGATTTAGCTGCAGCAGCCATAAGAAGGGCCTGCTGCTGTGCTAACATAGCTAGTTGCTGTTGATGAGCAGAAAATGGTGACACCATATTGGACTGCAAAACAAATCAGCTATTGCCCATAAGTTCAAATACATTTGATTTTCGAAGCTGTAGAGGAAAACAGTAAGAAAAACAAAAGTAATGCGGCTATTGTTTATTAAACTGAGAATTCAACTCAATCATTAAAATAGGCTCATAATGTCATTAAAATCACAAACTGAACTTCAATTTGTACAGAAAACAAAACCTAAACTAGATTCTCCCGCAATAGACCAAAATAAACAAGTAGAACTACAAAATCCAGAAGATAATGCTGTAGAACTTACCTTATCAAATAGGCTCATAACATCAGTTTTAACATCTTTTTGAGGCTTCTGTGGTACAGTAGAAGATGCTAGTGATGGAATGTCTTTAAATAGATCTTCAAAACCAGAAGTAGACTGCATCCTGTTATCACCTGGTTTTGTAGAACCAGCATCAGGTGTTGATCCTTCTGCAGCAGCTGCAATGTCAAGAACTGATTTCAATTGCGAGGCAAAGTTTATCATAATAACTGCTGCTACTTGTTCAATTATGTTTATTACCAAACAATCACCGAGTATATATTCATTGTCCAAGTGATTAATTGTTTGCAAATAAAGGAACCTTCAACATACACTGGAAACTTGCCCACGTGTCATCATTAGCAAAGCTTGCCTGCAAGCCATTTTCACCAGGACCATCCATTGACAGCATGTTGAAAAGATCAGTAGCATAATCAACTCTAGGGGATGAGACATCTGGACTAGAGTCTGCAGCCTGCTTTGCAGACTCAGCAGGTGGCACTGCTGGTTCTGATTTCTGAATGACTTGCTGAGGCTTTGCAGCAGAAGTGACCTGTTTGTAAGCCAAATCGGTAAGGCCCACATTTCAAAACTTTTGGAGGCACAGGCATACTAACAAGATTATTAGTTACAAACTTTTAATGCAACAGGGTAATAAAAATCAAACAAGTATGGTGAGAGAAGCCGAAAACGATTACAATATGCAGGAAACCAGACAGAAAAGGAATTGAACCTACCAGATAAGGTCCTTTGGGAGGCAAAGGTATACTAATTCTTGCAGAAGGAACACTGTCCCTTGTACTAGATGCTTGAAAGTTCTTCCTTTCCTCGTGTGACTGTTCAGCAATCTCAGAACATCCATGCCCACTTCTGTCACTAGATCTAGAAGGTGACATTGGCTTGCCATCTTTAGGAACCCATCTTCTCTCTTCATACCTTTTAATATACAAGAGATGTATCCTTAAGACTAAGCAGTTGAAGAATCAGCAGCAATAAGGTACTCTATTTTACCAAAGATAAGGTGTTACTAAAGATGAGGAAGTGTATACTTTGCACGGATGAAATTTTCAATCCCAACTCTGTCATCATTAGGGGCCAGTTCAGCTTCCCAATAACCATTTGCCTTCTCATTTCCCATTGCTGAAAAAAAGTATCATATTCAGTCAATTCCATAACATCAACCAATAAAATTAAAATGGTGTATTTCAGAGACGAGCTTACATTGAATAAATGCAACCTGTTCGGGAAGCCATGTGTCCAGAGTTGCAGATCTCACCTGCAGAATGAACCAAAAAGAATCTGTTGATTATATGCAAATAATATTCATGTTTGGATAACCACACATTCTCAAAAGACATAAAGAAGATCTAACAGGGTCACATGAAATTTGGCCCCAGAGAAGAGAGCACAATGATCACATTGAGACTATGTTACTTGAACTCTTCACTTTAGGGTGACATACCCGTGTCCGACATGACATGGCAAGACATGGGTGTGGAATCTATATCGGATGTGGTGAAATTTTTTTCAAACATGTTTGATTTTAGAAAAGATAAAAGATTATTTTAAGAAATCTTTTAGATGACATACGACTCTAAACTCTTTTGGTCTTTCTTAATATAAAAAGATAAAAATACCAAATCAGTTTTTATAACTTACTTCATGAATGAATTTTTATTTGTGAGTTCGTTTTTATTTTAATTATTATCTTTGATTTATGATACACTGTTGTTCAGCACTAAAAAAATATATCTATCTCCTTCTTATTTATATATATATATATATTATATTATTTTTTGTGCACATCTCTATATCTACATCCAAAATTTGAGTACTTTTTCAACCAAGTCCTTGTATCCTAAAATACAGCTAATAGGTGAATCTAACATTTAGATACATATTTGAGTCCGACACTCATTCCCGAGTCCAAGCAACATAGCACTGAGATATGAAAGCTTTTGAAATCAAATCTAGATCTATCATTACATGATAAGTCATTGCCACGCTAACAGCATGACAACCAAACGTCACTCAAGCAGATAAAACAAATATAGTAATGTGCTTTACTATATTTGTAATGTGCTTTACTAATAATATATTTCTCAAAATGATCACTGATGCCTCTTCTGTCATTTCAGTTGCTATTTATAAACTCCTACTGTTGTAACCTAAGAAGCATGGATATGGAATACGGATACAATACGGTACGGGCACAGGCATAGATCAGACAATTTTAAAAAAAAGAAGATACAGACACGATGGGAATACAATTGAAGAAATATATATTTTATATATATTTACTAGCGAATAACCCGTACATATGACACTCAACTAAAATACCAAATATTAATTACTCGACCTTATTAATTTAAATTTAAAATTAGAATTTAGAAAAAAATCACTACTCGAAGACTAATTTTGTTCAAATATTTGTAGAAAAAAATAGAATAATGAATGTAGATAGTGCCACGTAGGATTTGATAATAAATTTTTAATTAGTTCTATCAAAATAATTCAAATAAAAAATATTATTATTAGTCATATGTGCTTTACAAAATAAAACAAATATAGTAATGTGACTAATTTAAATTTAAAATTAAAATTTAGAAAAATAACTACTCCTAAGTATAATTAATATTTAATTTTTTTGTACTTTTAAATTTTAAAAATACTAAGAATTATTGTTATAAGAAAAATAACTTAATTATTATTTTATTTATTTATTTTTTAGTTCAACAACATTTTTTATCTGCATTTTTAATTTAATTAATTATGTAATCGAAATACATAAATTTAACAATTATATTAAATTTTTAAGCAAATGAATTCTCTTTTGGAACCCATGAGCAAGCGAATTACATTTCAGAATCTAAAAAAGTGAATCCCTTTTCGGAACGCAAGAGTTTTTTACATTTTTTTTTATTAAAATCATATGCCACAATTTTATTGTTTTTATAGGCAAAAAAAATAAATTTTGTTTTATCAGATAAAGAAACAAAGTTTTTGTAAAGGCCTTGGAAAATTTTTACAAGAGGTGTATTAATTTTGGAGAAGGTTTGAAGTCTCTAAAACCTCTCCAAAAATAATACACCTTACCATGGATAAATTGGTCCATTTTACGCCCTTTACCAATGATAAAATTGGTCTGTTTGGGATGGCACAAGGGTAAAAAAGTCATTTGACAATTTTTTACATCATACATTTATCTTTTTACACCCTTTTTAAAAAATCATCCAAACCAAATACTATTTATTACCCCTTCTTAATACTCCATCCAAATTAACTATTTTTTTATCCATCCTTCATAAACATCACATCAATGTAGGCCCACCATCCACAAATAATACCCCTTACTATTTTATACACCCTTCATAAATCAGCCCCCCCCCCCCCAAAAATTTTATTGACATCCAATCGGTCCTAAATGTAAAAAGATCCCAGCCATTCGTTAAAAAATAAAATTCAATCTTAACAATTGAATCTTAGTTTATGAGATGGACATTTTTAAAGTGCGTTGTGTTTTATTTTATAGATTTTTTTCAACTTTTATTAATTTTTTTTTATAAATTTTTTGACCAAAATTATTTGAACAGGTCATTCAATTATATTTGAATAAATCTTGCCAGCTTAAAAGTTTGACAAAGTATAAAAAAATATGTTCGAACGGATCATTCAACTACATTCAAATAAGTTACTAACGCGTTATACTTTTACGAATTTTTTTGTCTTTTAAACACCCCTTTAATTTGAAAAAAAAAAAATTAACCTTTTTTGTTTGAGATAAAAAAATTATTTTTTAGTAATTAATTTTTTATTTTTGATTAATTTGATATTTTTTATAATTTAAAAAAATAAAATATAAGAAAATAGTACCCTTTCAAGTTTATGGCGCTAAGAGACAGAGAAAGAGAGAGAGTCTGTGTGTGTGTGTGTGTGTGTGTGTGAAAAGATGCATTGATGTGCAGAGGAGCGAGCAAACCGATTTGCGTGTGTATGTACACGTGTATATCTGTGAGTGAGGGGGTGGGGGGAAGGCGAGAACTTATAGGGGAAGTTTTGTTGAGAAAAAATCTCAGTCACTCATTTATATGTAAAATTCAATCTCAATCATTAATTATAATTTGCGAGAGATTTTTAAAATGTGTTGTATTTTAGTATATAGATTTTTAAAATGTGTTGTATTTTAGTATATAGATTTTTACCTATGTGTACGAATATAGCATCTACAATAAAACTAATTTAATATCTAAATTGATATACAAATATAACAAAATAAAAGTTCAAAGATTTTATGATTTTAGGGGTTTCTGCTACTAATCTAGATTTCTCTTAATTATATAACCAAACCAAACTAAACTAAACTAAACATTTTCCCACTAGGTGGGGTCGGCTATATGGATTTAACGACGCCAATCAAATCTGTTTAGGGTCATGTCCTCCGTTAGATCCATATAAGTAAGGTCATGTTTAATAGTTTCTTTCCAACTGCTCTTAGGTCTCCCTCTCCTTCTCCTTCATGTTTAATAGTTTCTTTCCAATTGCTCTTAGGTCTCCCTCTCCCTCTCTTACTTCTGACAATGTCCATACTTTCACACCTTTTAACAGGTGCCTCCATTAGACGCCTTTTAACATGGCCAAACCATCTTAATCAATTTTTTCTCATTTTATCTTCAATCAGTGCTATTCCTACTTTGCCTTTAATCTCCTCGTTCCTAATCCTCTCTCTCCTTATAATTCTACACATCCATGTAACATTCTCATCTCTACAATTGCCGTCTTCTGAACATGATTATGCTTTACTACCTAACACTCTGATCCATATAACAATACTGGTTTTATTACCACCTTATAATACTTTCCTTTAACCTTAAGGGGGACTTTTTGATCACACAAGACTCCTAAATCACTTCTCCATTTGGTCCACCCGATCTCAATTCTGTAACTTATATTAATATCAATCCCTCCATCCTGTTGTACCATAAATCTAAGGTAAAGTTTTCTTTCTATGCAGTCTTTCGAGTGCCCAAACTTACTTTTATGCTACCAGTTATCCTACTTTGGCTAAACTTGCATTCTATATATTCCATCTTGTATCGACTTAGGCTCAACCCTTTTGTCTCTAGCGTTTCCCATCACAATTCTAATTTAGCATTCACTTCTTCTCTTGTATCATCTACTAAAATAATGTCATCTGTAAATAACATACACCACAACACCTCATCCTAAATATGTCTATTAATCTCATCCATAACTAGGGCAAACAAGTACAGGCTTAACGCTGAACCTTGGTATAGACTAATCGAGATATGAAACTCTTTACTCTCTACATCAGCCGTCCGTATAGATGTCCCGGCTCTATCATACATGTCCTTTATCACCTCAATATATGCGACACACACTCTATTCTTTTCTAATACTCTCCATAAAATCTCCCTAGGAACCCTATCATAGGCCTTCTCCAAATCAATGAACACCATATATAAATCTTTTAGACCTTCTCTATATTGTTCCATTAACCTCCTCAGAAGGAAGATAGCCTCCATGTTTGATCTCCCAGGCATGAAACCAAATTGAAACGTTAGTTGTTGTTCTTAATCTTTTCTCAATAATTCTCTCCCATAATTTCGTTATATGGCTCATCAATTTAATCTCTTGGTAGTCCGCACAGTTCTGAATATCTTCTTTTGTTCTTATATATGGGTATAAGAATATTATTCCTCCATGCATCAAGCATTTTTTTACTCTTTAGCACTACATTAAAAAGTTCTGTCAACTAACTTATGCCATTATCCCCCAAGCACCTCCAAACCTTTATAGAAATACCATCTAGCTCAATCGCTTTCCCATTCTTTATCCTTTTCAGTACTTCTTTTACTTCTTCCCTATTGATTCTTCTATAGCACATATGATTCAATTCTTCCCTAGAAGTGGTAAGATACCCCAATTGTACGTCACTATTGCTGCTTTCGTTAAATAACTTGTAAAAGTAGCTCTTCCAACGCTCCTTTATCTCCTCTTAATTTATTAATACCTTTTCATCCTCATCGTTAATGCATTTAACTTGGTTTAAGTCCTTTATCTGCCTATCTCTGGTTTTAGCAAGCTGGAATCTCTTTCCTTCACCTTCCTTAGTATCAAGTTGCCCGTATAACTCCTCAAATGCCATTGCCTTGGTCTAACTACCTACCTTTTTAGTTTCTTGCCTTGCTTCCTTATACCTATTCAAGTTCACTTCATTTTGATCTTTTAACCAAAATTTAAAGCACTCTCTTTTAACTTTTATCTTATCTTGAACAGCCTCACTCCACCACCAAGCCTCCTTCTATGCTGGGCAACCCCTTTGAATTCTCCTAAGACTTATTTTCCTACCCTGCTAATATACTCTACTACCTTATCTCACATAGTATTTGTACTCTCATTTATCGCCCAAACATTTTCCTCTAGTACTTTTTCCCTTAATGTTAGTAGCTTATCACCTTTCAAGTTTCACCATTTAATCCTTGAGCATTTATACAACTTCCCTCCTCTAGTCCACCTTTGAAGCTGCACATCTATGATCAACAGCCTATGTTGGGAAGTCAAGTTCCCCCCCGGTATAACCTTGCAATTTTTACAAGCTAGGCAATCTCTTTTTCTAGTTAAGAAGTCAATATGTGTCCTTTAGGAACCACTATTATAAGTCACCAAATGTTCCTCTCTTCCTAAAAAAGGTGTTAGTCACCATGAGATCATAAGCCACTACAAACTCCAAAATATCCTTCCCTTCTTCATTTTTATTACCGTATCCAAATCCCCCATGTACTCCTATGTATCCATCTACACCGCGTCCTACATGACCGTTCAAGTCACCTCCTACGAAGACCATCTCTCCTTGGGGTATCTCTAGTAACACTCCTTCCAAGTCTTCCCAAAACTTCTCCTTATGTCCATCTCCTAAACCCACCTAGGGGGCGTAAACAATAATTGCGCTCACTATCTCTTCTCCTATCACTAACTTAATTGCAATAATTCTATCTTCATATCGCTTTACATTAATTATATCTTCCTTTAAGTCCTTACTTACCACTATGCCAACCCCATTCCTTGATTTATCGAGTCTTGTATACCATAGCTTATACCTAGTCCTCTCAATCTCTTTAGCTTTCTGCCCCATCCACTTTGTCTCTTGCAAGCACGCAATTGCGATTCGTCTCCTTTCCATTGTATCCACCAAAAAAAAAAAAATATTTGTGTTGTAACATTCCTTCCTCATACTTTTTTGAGCCAGGATTTGAAAACTAAGGAGAGGATTTGAATAGGTGGCATGAAGCTAGAGGACAATGGTTTCTTGTGTTGTTGTGGCTTTCCGACTTGAAATTCATTGCCATCTTAGTCACCCATCTTTGAATGACCTGAAGTTGTTAATTCCTAGATTGAGTCATTTACATTCCTTGCAATAAGTCTTGTCAGTTCAGGAAGTATTATCGTATTTATGTTGCTCCAGTGTCAATAAACAAGTATAGGGGCTTTTCATTTGGTACATATTGCCCAAACCGTGTAACTTCGAAATTGAACTTCTAGTATTTTGTCAACTTTGTTGATGATTATTTCCACAGTAATAGTTTTATTTATTGAGGTATCGATTTAAGTTGTTTTAATTTTTCGTGCTTTTTGTGCTAAAATACAAACCATTCAGACAATTTACTGCCTCCTTACACCATTATCTTCAAGCTCCTACCTCCATCTCCGTAGCTAGCTTCCCTAAAATCTCCGAACTTGCCCTCAAAACAGCCAATAGAGACGATCAAAAGGTTCCATTAATTCTTCATTGGCTAGTAACCTACTAGATCCTAGGAAGTGCAGCTTCTATCCCCTTCCAAGCTTTCCAAGTCCCACTCCGAAATCTACCATGTTTGCACCTTCCTCCCTATAGCCTACCATTATTCCCCCATCTCAACTGTACATCCACCCTACTTTAACAACACTCAAAAACTCTAAACACCTAAAGGACAATTGATGTTCTCCCATTAGACCTTGGAATCGTCGCTGACCCATACTTGTAACAAAAGCAAGCCCTCCACTTGTTCGTCATCCTAAGAAAAACCTCCCCCACTTTAGAGTTATCCTTACTGATTCTTAACACATGCCTCTCCCGCACTAAAATTTCATTGAGAAGTTCCAACCTGAACTCCTTTATCCTCCCATCACTATCACCTTAGAGCCTAGATGAAACATAGAAAAACCCCCAGTTCCACATCAGGTTAATGGCTAAAGCAGCCTCTTGGAATGGCCTTAGTGAACTACCTAGGGTGCCAATTTAAAGTCCCTTCTCCTTGGCCCAATTCTTCTTTTCTAAACCATTATAACGAGAAGGTTTATCCTTCCTGACAACCGTATTCTTACCATTGGGTTAACTATACCTAGGTCACTTTTAATTGGTCTGCGAATGAGCTCCAAAGCCTCAAACTTCCCATTCACCTAGACCATTTTCCTTTCTCAACCCACAAGAATTGCCAAAACAAATAGGCCCAATGTTATAACTCAAATTATCAATTATTTATACTATTAATTTAAAGGTTTCATGGTTTCCATTAATTTATGTATTGATTCTATTAAATTTTTTATAGTCAATATACTTTGAAAAAAAAAAAAAAAAAAGAGGAATGTGCGACTACAACGCAGCCTCGATGGGACAACTTTGTCCTTTTAGGTTAAGGGAGAGAATTTGATTTAATGGGTTTGAGGCTAGTAGCATTTTCCCTGGTACATACAAGTTTATATACAATATATGATATTGGCAATTTTTAAAAAAAAAAAAAAAAAAGCAAATCAAGGAGGACGGTTGCCAGAGGGT
>JAVXUM010000036.1:15963989-15975746 GCA_035590655.1 Pouteria glomerata
TAATTTTTAAAAGACTAAAAAAATTAAATATTTTATTAAAATAAAAAATTAAAATTTTAAATAAAGTTACACTTGCAAATATAATTTTAGTTTTTATTTTAGAAAAAATAAAAACAAAAAATAAAAATATAAAAAATGTAAACAGATAAAGATAAATGCAAAAATAATAATATTATTAAATGACTCCTTATATATATGGTCTGAAACATTATTTTGGACCGTCAAATTTTAATTTAAAAGTTTAAACCTCATTATTGCAAAACTAACATAAAAACTTATATCAAACTTTCCTTTCTCTGCGATTGTAATTTGAGAAGAAATTATTTAAAACTCGGAAGCTGATATTACTGAGCTGTTAGTTCGATGTTAACGGAGTGTGGGCCGTTAAATTAAAATTTAACTATAAATATAATTATATATTTTTAATTAAAAAAAATATATATATGTGTTCAACAGTACAAATGTCACCGCGGAAGGCCCTAAGTTGTACTCCCTCTTTCAAATACTTGGCCCAAAAGTTGGCTAGAACGGGTGACCCGATTCCTGCGAACCACTGAAGGGGCCGGTGCGCTGGTTGCGCTCTTGCCACCCGCCTTCGCCTTTACAAAATCCAAGAAACTTCTACGCATATGAAAGGGATTTCGGCTACTGACCGCTAAAGTCTCCGCACTAGAGCACAGTAGCAATTACCAAACAACAGTTTCAGCAGAAGAGGTTCTTCCTAGGGTTTAACAAGTACTCCAATGGCTGCTGATGCTTCTGCTGCCCTTGCAGGTCCTCCCCGCTCTCTATTTATACACTTTATACATACGCTCACATGAGAATGCTTATATTTTGATGTTGGTCTTGCAATTTCATTTGATCTGCTCCTTTTTTTTCTTTTTTGCGATTGCAGTGAGGCAAAAAGTTCAACAATTTCTGAATGCTGCTCGCACAGGAAATCTCGATCTCTTCCGGAGTGAGTTTGAACTTTGTTTGTGAATTTGCTGCTCATGAAGTTGTTTGTTTGTTTGATTTGCCTTTTTACTGTTCCAATTTTTACTCTGAATAGAGTTAGCAGCACAGCTTGATGACGGGAAAGGCTTGGCACAGACCATGGCTGATGTTAAGGATGCTAACAAACGAGGGGCTCTTCATTTTGCCGCGAGGGAAGGACAAACCGAGGTCTGCAAGTACTTGGTGGAGGAGTTGAAACTCAACGTGGATGTAAGAGATGAGGATGGTATGTATGCGTTTGAGATTGTTGATGCTGACATCCTCACTTGTGCAAACCTACACTTGTTTTGGATATGTTTAGCTCTCCGTATCAATGCTCCCCATTAGTGAATATGGATTTTTTTTTTTCTTTTGCTGGTAAAAGCAAAATAAAATTTGCCTAAATGGTTTTAGTGGTGTACATAATATATTTGTCATTCAAAATAGTTTTGTTGTAGCTTGCATGGTCTTTATGTTCATTTGCACTCTGAATTACTTGTTGCACCCCAAAATTTTAGCACTTCTTTTTGCTAAAAGTAGGTGTTTCTTAAAATGAGAGTGCTCATGCATATGTTTAGAAATTTCTTTTGTCTTACAGGTGATTCTCCTCTTCTTCATGCTGCTAGGCAAGGACATACTACCACTGCCAAATACCTTATTGAGTGTGGTGCTAATCCTAACATAGCCAGTGAGCTTGGGGCTACTGCTTTGCATCATGCTGCTGGAATCGGTATTGCATTTTAGTTTCTCTTGAAGCATCATTTTTTTTTTATCAAGTACATTACTTTATCTGTGTGGTGGAGGATGACCATCTCTGGCTTATGTTGCATGAAATTTCTTTCCACCTTATTTTATGGCATGTCATGAAAACATGTACATGGTATATCCTATTGGTGTTTTGAAGTTGGAATGCGTATGTATGTCCTTTTACTATAGTGACATGCGTGTATTTATATGTTGGTTGGGTCCGTGCTGACATTAGATGTATTATATTGCATTTAGCTACAATTTTTAATTCAGAAGGATCACAAGAATATTTAGTTTTGGAACCTTGACAATCCTTTTAGTTGTTTAACTGAATTTGAAGGTTCAGTTAGTTGTCCAACTATGAGTAGCTGCAAGCAGCTAGGTTTATATCAGATCAAAATTCTTGGCACTGTGCTACTTGTGCTATGCCAGGTCTGGATAGGCCAGCCTAGATTTTATAGGGTAGTATACTGTTCAAGAATAAGGTTATTAGCGGATGTCTTATTACAATTTCAGAAATCAGAATAGGGATTACTTATTTCAGAATGGAAATATCCAATCCCCGATTAAGGATATCTTATCTCAGAAAATTTGAATGCCATTAAGGACACCTATAGGCCTTGTAGGATACTTTTAATCATTCCAGGATACGGCAAGAGCCTTTTTAGACTTGCCGAGACACTTTCAGATCAGCTTTGGCAGATCAGGTTTACTCGTTCCTCTCCCTTGCTTGGTACTTTTTAATTTATCATTTCAATATATCTCTATTTTATTGGTGTGCGCTTACTATAAATTGTTTATTCTTCCTTTCATCCTGATTTCCTCCCACAGTTATGTCCTCATATCAATATTGTGACCACTAATTAACTTATTGGCGATTCAACACCAGCACACAAAAACCTCTGAACCCACCCAAGTTGTCGTGTCCTCACTTGTTAATTGTGAGCTCCACCAATTTGTGGACTTTTAGGTCAACAAAGGATATGAAGTGCCTCGACTTCTAGGTCAACAAACTTCAGCTGCATTAAAAGTAAATATTGAAAGTTTAAGGGAAGCCTCTCCCCCTATAGGTCCGCCCATATGTAGCTAGAAATATGAGTCCAAAATCTTACATTTATGAAGATTTAAATAGGCTGTGTTCTAGTCACTTATTGAGTCTTCAGAAAATATGGGATACCAGTGGTTCAAAATAACTTATGTGAAAATGATTTGCAAGTATTGTGGAATTCTTAGTTCATTATGAGCCTCTCTGAGTTCAGTTTTTCATCAGTCATTTATTTTAGTCTTTCTTAATTCATTTTAACACACTATTTCAAGTAATTGATATATGCAGGGGATATTGAGTTGCTGAGGTTCTTACTTTCCAAAGATATAGATGTCGATTCACAAAGTGATGCTGGTACTCCTCTGGTTTGGGCTGCTGGTCATGCCCAACAAGATGCTGTTAGAGAACTACTAGAACACAATGCTGATGTAACTTACTAAACTTACATTTTCTTCTGTTTGTTTAATATCAACATTTATTTAATTTTATCCTGCCAATATCATGTATTTTACTTCTTTTAATTTATCAAATATATATATATATATATTACCTCTTCCAGAGATGGCTTTTATTTTGATTTTTTTTTTTTTAATTTATGTTTCTTTTAAACTATATGTGGACACAAACTTTTAGTTAATAAATCCACATGCTGCTAGTCATTTTATACTTATGTTTTTTTAGGTCATGGAGTCAATAAGGGACTCTTTATGCATAACCATTTTGTGCAAGTTTACGTATTGGTTTTACGTTTTTCTTAGATATTTTCTGGAAATATTTTCTTCCCTAACAAAGCAGAAGCATTGTTTTATTCCGTTGTTGGCTTTATTTTGAATGTGTGATGTTTGTTTTTTTGCAGCCTAATGCTGAAACAGATGATAATATCACTCCACTGTTGTCATCTGTGGCGGCAGGTTCACTGGCATGCTTAGAGCTGTTGATTAAGGTCACAGTTTTTTCCTGTACTGTTTTGTTTTCTATCTGATGCATGCTTGCTTCTCTTTATTGCTGTCGCTGCGTATCTTGAGTTTGCTGATTTACACAAATAATTTATTCATTACTGCTTATCAAAAGAATCAAATAGCAGTTTCCATTTAAACTGACTTATCTAGCGGCTAGGGAGCTTTTATAAACTGACTCTCAAACTCGAGTCCACAAAGGTGAATCCATGGTGAAGGTAATAGCAAATGAAAATTTGCGTATATTAATCTTTCATTCTTTAGATTTAGTATTGGTTTTGGGTTCAAAAAGTTGGTTTTGGGGTTTAAAAAGTCAATCTTATCCTTCCTATGCACAAAAATCAAGGGAACTTGAGGGGTTATATTTGTAATTTTAGCATGGCATATTTCTCTGTCTGTGTCAAAGTAAAGCTAGTTTTTGGTTTTGGCACCCAAACAGTAGTGTGTTAAGAATTCTAAAATCTGAAAGTTTTCAATTTGCTTATACATAGAGCTTTCTAATATACATATTAGCAACATGTGCTTCATTCAATATGTGGAATGTGAAAAATAATTTCTCATTATGTTGATATTTATACTTGTTACATTTGTTTTGTTGCCATGAATCAGCCAAGTAGTGTCTTGAGTTTGTTTCGAAAATTGTCAGATTGGCAAATCCATGTTGTGTCCGTGTCATACTCATGTTCTGCACAAAAGTATAGAAGTGATTCTGTTTGTGCGTCTTTGGGCATGTCTTGGAATAAATGCATTTCTTTATTTTCTTTGAAATTGTGTTGTTCATTCCATCACCGTAAATTACTATCAGTGCTTTTCCTTGAACAGGCAGGTGCTAAAGTGAATATTTCTTCAGGTGGAACTACCCCTTTGCATATTGTTGCTGATAATGGGAGTCCAGAAATAGCAAACTGTTTATTGAAAGCTGGAGCAGATCCCAATGTACCCGATGAGGTTAGCTTACATAATGTTTCTCATACATTTGCTATTTGAAAACTGGCTTTAGCAAGACTACAGTATTTTTTTAGGTATTCTATGAACTTCACTGCCAGTTCAAGTTTTTAAGCATTCAATACTTTTGTAGGTTTTTTGTTGACTTCAATGCCTTTCCAAATTCTGAAGTGCACAAAGGTTTTGTTTGGGGCCTAAAATAACAAAGTGTTTAGGAAAGGGGGAAAAAAACAGAGAGAAGAAAATATAGTTTTTCTGTTTATGTTTTGGGACTAAATTTTCAAACAAGTTTTCATTTTGTTTGGCAGCAAAAATGTAAGAACAGATAAGTCAAACATGTTTTTGTTGCTAGTCTTCAAAAGTTTATAAACATGAACAAAAAATAAGTAAACAGAAACGTTTCTAGATGGGACCTAAACAGTTGATTATGAAAAAAATAAAAGGTAAAAAGTAAAAGGCACAACTACTCCACTAGTCTTATTATGATGTTTTATCATCCACAAAATTGAAAATCACTCTTTTTTTCCATTGAGATTGAAAAAAATGCTTGAAGAAAGCCTCCCATCAAGATTTGTTTGATTCTGATGATGCATAATCTGTCCGAGACAGGATGGGTTGAAGCCTGTGCAGGTTGCAGCTGCAAGAGGCAACAAGAGGGCTGTTGAGATTTTATTTCCTTTAACTTCACAAATTCAAACTGTTCCAGAGTGGAATGTTAATGGAATACTGGAGCATATGCAATCGGAAAATGGGAAGGAACAGGTAATTAAATCTTATGCCTTTTTACATGACTTGATGCTGAGTGCTGACAGGATATCATGTATTCATGCTGCTGACATACACCTTAATGTATATTGTCATATATGCTTTTGGGAAAGACGAAAAATTGTCATAACGGCAACTTATGAGGGCAGTGTAGCAGAAAACTAGCTGATGCGGATATGGATAAGCAGCCTCATGCCATTTGAGTGTTTCTTATTCGGCTAGTAGATGGAATATTACATTAGGAGTTCCCCTTCGGATCCTCAGTTGTTATGAGTTAATTGTGGCGTAGTTTGGACCTTTCAATTTTGTGTATTGTTACATAGTGGGCACCTCAAAGACAATTTTGACTCCTTGGCAAACTCATTCTTCCAGCATAGTAATGTTTTAGAGATCTTTGAGGCTTATAAGCAACTTTTCTTTTTCCAATAGAATGATCGACCATTGCACATTCGAGGCTCTTTGTCACCCGTCTTTTACAGTTTTGGCCTTTCTCAGATAACAAGGTTGAGATGATAAGAATAAGAGGAGCTTTTGATAGTTTTGCTTCTTGTTGGCTTTAATGAACTTTTTCAAAAAAAAAAAGGCTTTAATGAATAAGAGTAAGCCTCTTGTTGATATCACTCCTACTACTGATGATCTTCTTATTGCCCAACAATAAGGTAATCATATTTGCACCAACACCTTATTGTTAAGTTATTTTTTCATCAATTTATGTTGATTCATCTCCAGTCCTTTGTTTCTG
Organism: Pouteria glomerata; assembly: GCA_035590655.1. Classification (NCBI taxonomy): domain Eukaryota; kingdom Viridiplantae; phylum Streptophyta; class Magnoliopsida; order Ericales; family Sapotaceae; genus Pouteria; species Pouteria glomerata. Next base: position 15,970,165 of record JAVXUM010000036.1, read on the forward strand.
CTAGTCTTTTGTTTTTGTTCTTACCTCATAAGTAGGCAATATTATCACCTCAATGGAAGGAAGCAACGGATGAAGGGATGCTTGCATTGCAATCATTTATGAGAGCTCACACCCCTTCCACATAGGAAGAAGACAGTCATTGGGTATCCATAGTTAAATATGTTCTGAATGGATCTACAGAGTGGCTTAAGGATCAATTGATTGCCAAGGGATACACTTTATGATGTTGATTATCTAAATAGATTCTCACTGGTTGATATCTATGTTCCAACTCAAAGGGATTGTTAGAGATATGTTAGTATTGTTAGTGTAATTTGCACTATTACTCGTTTGTTTTCCTTTTTTGTTTATTTCAGTTATGTCCAGCTGTATTGTTTTTGTTTAATACTTGCACTATACATATAACTGAGGGAGGAAGAATAATTGACTTCCAATCTCTTCTTTTTATCTCAATTAGGCTGATCAATGCATAAGAACATTTAAATATGTCTTATGTCCAATGGTGAGAACACAAGTCCATGACTTGAATCCCATGTAATTTATGTCTTCTAGTAGCATAGGTATGACCTTGTGGACATTGGTCTGCATCATTTACTAAATTAATTATTAAATGATTTGTATTTTGAAATTAAAAATTGTTAAAAGGTTGTAAAAGAGAAAATAAAAAAATTCTTTTTTCCTAAGAAAAAGGCCCTAAGCTAAAGATAAAAGCAGGTTCCAAATTGTTCCCATGTTCCCAAGTTCACATATCTTCAACTTTTTCATTATTGAGTTGATGTTCATATGTTTTAATAAGTTTCCCAAGGAAAGAAAAAGTTAATTTTTCATGGGTTTGTAAGAAAACCCAAACTATAGCATGTTGTTTAGTTTGGAAGCAAGTTGTGGTTGAGTATCAGGAAGCTTGCTTTGTTAAAGAATTATGTCCATCTTGTGCTGCATGCTATGAGTCTATATTCTAACCCTACTTTAGTTGGACAATAGGGTACATGTGCTTTGTTTATATATCTCCATATTTTAAGTGGATTCTGACAGTACACCAGCAAGTCTTCTGTTTTCATTTTTATTATTACTATTATTTTTACCTGCATGCAGAAAGTAAAAGCCTTTGCATGTTATGTCTTTACTTCTGCAATATATTACTGACTTGGTTAATATATGTGGATTGTAGCTGACATTTTTCTGACTCAAGATATTGTAGCACTTGCCATAAATAAGATATGGCTGGTATTAAAGGCTTGCTTTTAGGATAAGTTATATATATTCTCTGTTTATACATTTGGATCTTGTGAGTTTCCAATTTATTTGAAATTATTTCTTTTAGCAAAAGTTATATATGTTTTTTTTTTTTCCTTTTTTTATACATTTGGATCTTGTGAGTTCCCAATTTATTTCAAATTATGTATTCGAGTGGCAAAAAGTGAAAGCCTCATGGATGTATTTTAGGGCATTTTCCATTCTTAAGAAAGGGACTTTGAATGTGCATTGACCTCCTTTGGTCATACAAATTGTTCTTCTATGCAAAAAAACCAAGGTTAATCGGTCATTTTTTCCAAATTTTTATTGACTTTGAAGTGTGAAAATTGCAGGAAGCGATGAAGGTAGTTGAAGCGCGGAGGGATCCTGCTGCTCCAAAGAAAGATATGCCTGAGGTGCCATTATAATCATTATTGACCTTCTACTTTGGTTCTGACATGCGCAGCTTTAATGCTATTGATGCCCTTTTTTGGACATTCATAAATGATTCATATCTTTGGGAAACATTATTTGAAAAATAGTGACAAATTCTTTTGTCAAGGAGCCATTTGTAACAAATTCATTCCCTAATACGCTAGCAATTAATTGATGAATTTAAGAATGCCTAAACAGGATGAGAGCGGTGTTTTCCATAGTGATATGCCAACCTGGAACTATATAATTTGTGAAGTATCTTTTTATAATCCAGTTAATAAAGCTAACTGATAAATTTGACTTTGTCAGCTTGTGAGTCTGTGAAGGATTTGTTAGCTTAGTTGATTGGTAGGATGTATTTGCTTGTGGTAAAAGCTCGGTGATGGTGAATAATTATAATTATCAGATGGATCACTATTGAGTGTTTGGCTAGCTTGCGTGGGATGACTTATAAGCACTTGTGTAACTGTCAGTGAAATTGAGCTGGATGTTTGGATTGGTTTAAATTCTTGTTTTATATCCATGGAAGGATCATCTAATAATAGTTCCATCCTGTAAAACTTTCATTATTTTCTCCCATTTGTTCTGTTAAAGGGGTTTGCTATCGTAGCCAAATGTCATCCTTAATTTTGGGGAAAAAAATTGTGCTGTTTTGGTGTTTGACACTGAAAAGTGTTTAATCAATTTTCAGGTGACTCCTGAGGCAAAGATGAAAGCTGCAGAAGCAAAAGCAAGAGGAGATGATGCATTTAAACAGAAGGACTATTTGATGGCTGTTGATGCTTACACACAGGTGTGGATTATTTTAATTTACTTTACCCTCTCTCTCTCTCTCTCACACACACACAGAGAGACAGGATTTCTTATTTTCCATTAATTACTTTACCCCCCCCGGGGCCCGAAATTACCCAACAAGGTGGGCAGGTCTCTGAATGCAGAGACCACTCTCAGGCATGTGTTTTCCTTCACTACCTAGTGCTTCGGCAATATTTAATAGTTTTTAGCACCAAGACTGAACTAAAAGGTGTTCCAATTTTAGAAAGTGAGTGTGATAAGAGGTGTCCTAGCAAGTGAAGGAGAAACTAGTTTCTTGCTAATTGGCTCTAAGACAACATTGATGTTTGGAAGTGAAGAGTTCAAATGATATTATATACTTAAATTATTGCCTGAAATGTGTTAAATTTTCAGGATTTCAAAAGTACGGGAAAAATAGTTTACGTAGAAATATTTGATTGATGTGATGAGTATACTTTCGCAATAATGTTTTTGGAATTTATTGCCAATAATATGTTATTTGTACTGTTTTCAGCTCTTATCAAGTGTTACTAAGTTGTTTTATGATGATGGATCTACAGGCAATTGATTTTGATCCCACTGATGCTACTTTGCTCTCCAACAGAAGTCTTTGTTGGATCCGTTTGGGACAAGCGGAGCATGCCTTGGCTGATGCAAAGGCCAGTAGAGCCCTAAGACCGGATTGGCCAAAGGCTTGCTACCGCGAGGGTGTAGCTTTACGTTTGTTACAGGCAAGCTCTCAGTCTTCTTTCAAATTAAAGTTTAGGGTGGGGAAAAAAAAGGAAAAAAGAAAAAAAGAGAGAAAATACCTGTTTGTTCTATGTGATGTTATTTTCTCCCCCTTAATGCAGAAATTTGATGAGGCAGCCAATGCTTTTTACGAGGGCGTGCAACTGGACCCTGAGAATAAAGAGCTTGTAAATGCCTTCAGGTTGTGGCACATTATTCTTCTCTCATTTCAACTGCTGTAGTTGCCTTCTGTCTGTATGTCCATTTTGTAATCTATCCCCGGGCCTTGAGCACTTTATCCAGTACTCATTATTTGATTGTGCTTGAGAGGCACCCTGTAAACCCCAGATGGTTGCATGTGACTCCAACTGTGTGGATCATTTAAAATCTTGGAATTACATGGAAAAAGAAAATGAGTAAAACTTGTCAGAAAACATGAACTTGGGAAAAGGAGGAACTTTGCTCACTGTATGGGTCTTTCGTGCGAAAATTCGAAGTGAACTTGAAACCTGAAATCTGTCATGTAAAAAGTAACTAATGTGTGTTCTTCGTTATTTCTGTTAACACAGATGGATATTTGTTGCAGCTCGTGAATTTTATCTCCTGAATTTGAAAGTAAATTATATCTTTTGTGGAGATCTTTTGAAAATACTAAATTGAAGTTGCATTAGGTCAGTAGAACAACAGGTGCCAGTTGATGTTTTCCTACTTTTAAGAATCTTTCAGGCCTGCTAGCGCTTATATATAAATTGGAATGCCTTGAAACCTAATAATGAGCATTATTGGTGTTGATTTTTATTTTGGTATGAGCACTAATCTGAGCCTCTTTTTTCCTTTTTTTTTTTTTTGAGTAAAGAACTGAGGCTCATTTGTGGTCGTGCTTTTTGTTGTATCCTATGTATTTTATTTAAAATGGTGAAAAGTTACTGTTAGCCTAAATTTTGTGGTATGGATCTGATTTTGTGATCTCTCCCTCAACAAAGAGTAGAACTCCCTTCACTTCCTTTCTGATTGTCCTTGAAGTGCTTACTGCTCTAGTTGCCATCCTTGCAGGGAAACTGTTGAAGCTGGGAGGAAGTTTCATGGTACTGCCCAGCAAAATTCATAAGGGGCTTCACAGAATATATATATTTTCTATACACATACGTCTGGGGAAAGAAAGAGGAAAAAGTTTGAAACAACGCTTTTGGGAAGGACTGCAGTTTTGCTCCTATGACATTTTGTTCTGTTTTTTTTTTTTTTTTTTTTTTTACAATTACAATTTTTTTTTAAGTTTTATTTTAATTGTTTGAACCTCTGTAAAATCTCGTTGGGGCTGTGCATGAATATCTAATTATGCAAAGAGTGGATGACTGGTTGATGTTGTTATGGTTTTTCCTGCTGCATTATTTCCAGGGAAAATCAACAAAGTTCCCGGTCACAGAGGGTTTACTGATATACGTTTACTTTTGATTGGGTTCCATTATATGTATTTACATATAAGAGAAAATGTTGTTTACTGGGCTTGCCCCTGGATGGACATCAAGTGCATGTTGCTTCATCTAACCCCGTGCTCTTGTACTACTGATTTAGATTTGTTTTTGCCTATTTTGGTATGACACATGACAATTTTCCATAGGTTTGGGAATTTGTCGAACGAAAATTAAAGGAAGAAAATGAAGTTACTTGTGTGTTCTCAATTTTGTGTTTATGAAAATAAAAAATAAATATTGTGACAAATATTTATTTATTTTTGTCTTATTTTTTCTAATAAAAAATAAATGTAACATAATTACTTTGCTTCCCTGACTTTTATTTGTTCTTTTTTTGTTTCTTACGCAAATTTAAGGAGGTGGTATTGGCGTTAATGATATTTTATATCACTAAGGGAATACATGTTTAGTTGCATAAATATTTGTTAGAATAAAATAATAAATGGATATTTATATCCCGTCAATTCTTGTATATTAAATCAGTTATTCTATTTTATATTCCACTAATTAAACACAAAAATTAAATAGATAAATCTTTACAAAAAAAAAAATAATAATAATAATCTTATGCTATATTGTGATATTATTTATTGGTTTGATTTTGATACACTATCAAGTAAGTTTAAATAATTTAATGAGTCAATTTTTAATTAGTAATAAATTAGAGGAAATGATTTTGTAAATTCCATCAAAATTATTAAAAAAAAAATCCACCAAGATTATATTATATCCATGTTGAAAGTTAAACCTAAAGGCTAAAATTGCCAATAGACCAGCTATTATTATTATTTTTTTGCCTTGATTATATAGATACAGAAATAACCCTAAATTTGCAAGCAAGGAGGTTACTTAATTTTTAATTTTTATTTTTTTAAATATAATACTTTTTTAAAAAATAAAAATTAAGATGATAATTAT
>JAVXUM010000036.1:15975753-15985937 GCA_035590655.1 Pouteria glomerata
AAATTAAGATGATAATTATATTATACTAGACTCCTACAATCAATTTATTTAGAGATTAACTATTAAAAGAGCATTTGTCCCTAATTTATTCATCGATTACACAGTTTGTTGATAAATATAATAAATCGGTCAGGGTTTTGGGTTACTAAAAATATAAAATAAAATAAAGAGCATTTGACAATATGACCCAAAGTCCATTAAAACTCTCGTGTGTAATTTGAAGTTTTATTTTATAGAAGTAAAGTAATGGTGCGATTTCATTTTACCTAAAAATGAAATATTAATTTTTATTTTTATTTTTGGTATTTCTGCCTATTTGTGAAGCAATTTGTACTTCATCTTTCCTTCTTGTCCTCTTATTCTTTTCTCTTTATCCATTTTTGCATATTACAATTTATTGAACCTCTTTATACTAAAAATTTTAAAAATATACTAAAAATTTTAAGGGAATGGAAGAGAATAAGTATACAAGAGATGATAAAAAGGAAAGAAAGAAGGGGATAAGAAGAAAAGAGGAAGATAAGAATAAGAATACATAAATACATATATATACGAAAGAGGATAGGGCAAGAAAGAAAGAAGAAACTGATAAAATGAAAGGAGAAATATAAGAATAATAATAGATATATAGCTCTGAAGCACAAACTTGAATAAAAAATGTAATATTAAAATGCATTTGCATTTTATAAACACAAAGAAAAAGTTGGTTTCTTAGTAAAAGTGAAGGTGCAATTTGGTTTTATTTTTTATTTTCTATTTTATGTGTTTTATGTTTTAAAAATTTTAAAATATGAAAACAAAAAATTTATGTTTTCCTTATTTTGAGTTAAAAATACTCAAAATGATTTTTTACCATTTTTCATTTTATTTGTAAACTCATTTTCTGTTTTCTAAAATAAAATTTGAAAACACAAGTGACCGAATGCATTTTAAACTATTTTTCTTACTTTCAAAAGTTCAAAATAAAAAATAAGTTCAAAATAAAAAATAAAAAACAAAAAATGAAAATAAAAAATAGAAAAACAAACCAAATGAGATCAAAATGTTTTAGTATTTTATTAACTATTTTGTTTTGGACAATATTTTTCATATTTTTACCATTTTGACAGAAAAAAAAAATCTCGTAAAATAGTGAGTTTGTATAATAAAATTAAATATGTATAATTAATTGAGAAAAAATATTTGTCACGTATAATTTAATCACTTATGTTCACCCTTTGATATAATATGACATAATACAAGATTTTATCTAATTTTATTATTTCTATAACAAGTTTAAAATTAAATTTTAGTGGATGATGATTTATCTTGTAAATGTACCGTTTAGGTTTAACCAAACTTAACGTTAGGATTAAAATAATAATTTCAATTGTATTTAAAAAATATGAGACACCGTATAATAGGTTTGCCCCAACCACTCTCGCACAATGCCAATTTATACTTATGCCAATAAGGATGGATTCCCACGCGACATACTTATGCCAATCTTAGAATTCGTGAAAATTTTGTAGTTTGTTTCAAATTTTGGTAAGTTTTAGTATTTTTTTTTTTTTTTTGGGTTATAAGTTATTAGCCGTAATTTTAAGTGCGTTTGATGAAGTAGGGAGTATTTTTTTAATAATTTTTTTTTTAACTTTTGAATTTTTAATAAATTTTAAATTAAACAAGTTATTATAATTATTATAATTAAGGAGAAATGTGACAAAAGTTAATGTTTTGTCCGAAACTAAGAAATAATTTTAAATAATTTTTCGCTAAAAATTGAGTCGCCAAACAATGCCGTAATATGTTTTTTTTTTAATTGTTGGTTATCACTTTTACAATTGGAGTGTTAGAAAAAACGAATTTATATCGGTTAAATAAAGGATTTGGTTAATTTAGCTAGACTTTCAAAATAATTTGATTTGAAATTAATATAATAATAATAAATATAAAATTGATTTAATTTTAAGATACAAAAATAAATTTGATTTGATTTGATAAATAAGATTTCGTGTCCGGAAGATATTTTAAATTTAATAATTAAATTAATTTAATTTAAGTAAAATATTAAAATTAATTATATTAATAGAAAATAAAAAATATGATAAATAAAAATAAATTTGTTTACTTATTTAAATGATTTATAAAAAGTAATAAATTTTTATTAAATTTTATTATTTTATATTAAATTTTAAATAATTTTAAAATTTTAAAACTTAAATTATAAAATCAAATCAAATCTTATCAAACACGCCCCACAATCGTAATTGCAAACGGAGTGTAAAATTAAAATTATTTGGGTTCGAATTCACTCCCACCCACAGTATTCAATTCCCCGACCCTGAAACGACTTGTTTCGGGATCTTCGTGGTTCGTAGGACTGCCATTCACACCGATCCACAGCACAATGTCGACAAAATCACCCTCAGGTTACGGCGAAGTCCCCGCCTCCACCAACAGCGGTTGGCCGCCTCAATCAACGCCGCCGCCGTCGTCGTCAACATTCATCTCACGAGCCAAAGCCCAGACCCGAACCCTAATGGCCACTTGCCGCCCATGGCGCGAGGTCTTCGACCTCTCCTCCTTCTCTCGACCCTACAGCTACGCCGACGCCATGTCCCGCATACGGCGGAACATCTACTACTTCCGGTTCAACTACGCGCTGGTGATGTTGATCATAGTGTTCGTAAGCCTCGTCTACCACCCCGTCTCGATGATTGTGTTCTTGATTGTCTTTGTCGCCTGGTTCTTCCTCTACTTCCGCGACGAGCCAATTGTGCTGTTCAATCGCACGCTTGACGACCGAGTTGTTCTGGTGGTCCTGAGCTTGGTCACGATATTGGCTCTGGTTTTTACTCATGTGGGTTTGAACGTGTTGGTGTCGCTGATAATTGGGTTTGTAGTCGTTGGGTTGCACGCCGCTTTTAGGACCACGGACGACTTGTTCTTGGATGAGCAGGAGGTGGCTGAGGGAGGGTTGCTGTCTGTTGTTGGTTCTGGTAGTGATCGGCCATTGCGGCCAACCACCTATACTTATCGTGGTTGAATTTTGTAACAGTTGGTTTTGGGTTTGGTGACAATTTTGGATCTTCACAAACCTAATCCAAAATGGGGCAATTTGGGATTTCTCATATCTGTGATGTAATCTCTGCTCGAGTAATTGCAATGAATTTGGTTGCTAATTTGGGACTTCTCATTTCTGTGTCTTAATTGATCAGACAGTTGTAGTTCAATTACGATGCCTAAAAGTTTGTATTTTGGTGGTTTCTCTTTCCTGTGGGGTGGTGATGATGATTTTGTATTCTCGGAAAAACTAAAGTTTAATTCAATTGCGGCGGCAGTTTCTCTTTCATGTGGGGTGGCGATGATGGATTTTTATTGTCGGCAAGCTTATAAAGTGTAATTGGGCATGCGGCGGTTTACCCTTTCAACATGGAGGTGACTCATCTTTCATTGCGGGATTTTCCCGCTTATCTGAAGCTTTGTTGTTGTTGTTGTTGTTGCTGCTGTTGTTCTTGTATTTTTTTCTCCCTCTCTCTGCAAGTAGTACAAGAAGTTAGTTTGTTTATGCTATATGGTAGAGAAAATGCTATATGATGACTGGATTTATTAGCGATAATTTTCTACTGAAATTCTTTGTTTCATGCAACTAGTAATGAAAGTTCTGTTAACAAATCTTATGCTAAGAAATGAAACTACTTGGATTGCTTATTTCCTTTTTAAGTCAAGTATGAATATGCAATTTCATATGTGATAAATTGTTTCTTTATCTAATTTGAGTTGGGTGCTTATTTATGACGAACAAGATTTATATGGTTACCTACTGATTTACACACTGATTATTACAATACCACAGAAAGTAAATGCTGATTTATATGCCAAATGATATTGCCCACGACTCATTAATTCCCTTGAATCCCTAATTCTTTATTCGGCATCCTTGTAAAATTTACTTTATTTTTTAGAATTTTTTATTTATATATTGATGATAACATTTTTGTTTGGATTCGGGATTCTTCCTGCTAAAGCACCTGTTTATGTTCTTAAGAACTGGTTATTTTGTTGATTCAGTTGCTTGTTGGAAATGCATTTGTTATTCTACTCTTGCCATCATTAGATTTTGCCTCCTAAGAGTGGATTGGAAAGGATTCATTAATGATCATATATCCTACAGATATCTTAGAATGAAGAGTTTTATCTCTGGGTTATGTTGAACCCGTATTTCACCAATGATAATGTTAAGATGAAAGATCAACTTTTTTCATCATTTTATTATTCATCCTATTTAACATGCAATTAGCATCTAATGAATGAAACAACATGGCTAAATAGGATTACGTGGCTGAATGAGCTTGATGTAGTCATCACTGGTTGCGTTCTCTTGGGACCAGAAAGTGGTTTGATTTTGCATACTAAAAATAACTTGTTTTTGATGAGCCTGGCTCTCTCTCTCTCTCTCTCAAGGATAATCATGGAACAATCCTGTTACGATCCCATGAGCATGTATAGTACAGACTATATGTGTTCTACATTGGTTGTATGAAATATTGGCATGCTGTTTATATACCTTGCCCTCTTTTCCTCTATGAGTTAGTTTTTAAGAGTGAATAACAAATAGTGTTAGAGCGTACACCATGGTTCCCGTCTGCTGTGGTGCAGGCCCTGCAGGGACTATAATGCAAAGTCTAGGGGGTGACATTGGCATTGCGCTTGGGACTATAATGTAAGGCCTGCCTGCATGGGTGCATGATTGCCGAGCATAATGGCATGTTACGATCCCATGGGCATATGTAGTATGTGTTATATTTGGCCCACATTGGTAGTACGGGATATTGTTATAGTGTGGTGTCTCTGAATCTTAGGCTTCCTCCCTCTGTTGGCTAATTTCTTTTAAGGTATATAACACATCCTTTGTGGAAATGGTGGATTGCAAATGAATGGATTGGAGACTAAATTTTATAAAAATTTAAGACAGATGGGTAGCTTTTTTAAGAATACGTAAAGTATTTGTCTAAATACTACTATAAAGTATAGGAACCACTACTTCCTAAGGTGGCAGAGTCAAATACGAGTTTCAAAAACTATTTTTGAAAAGGCCTAGCAGATAGTAATACCGTGGGGCTGTAATCTAAAACAGTCAACCACACAGAAAAGCCCTAGCAGATCGGGATCATCTGAGATCTGATAACGTTCTCCTGTTTTAAGGGTTACCGTAGGAAATATATTATGCAATCACATTTTAGTCTTCAAAACAATTATAGAAATTTTCTTCCAAACATCAAAATAATCTCTGGGGTGTAACATGGGTATAGTTGCATATCAAATTTAGTTTCATTTTAGTTTGCTGGCTGATTGCATTGTTGATGTGGATTGGCATATGTAGCTACATATAGATCTGCTTTTATCTGGGAAATTTTTCATACAATTACCTTGTTGATGTGGCTTTGCATATAGCTACATATTAACAACGATTGAGATTTACGCCTGATGTGATTCAAGTGGAGCCTTCTCGGTAAAACTTTGCCTGTAACTAATACTCTGGAAGATGGTTTCAGTCTATTGGGTCTTCTGAAATTTTGGAGCAAATACTTGTACAGCCTTCTGAATGGAAGTAACAGGTTAACTATGCTGCAGATGCAGTCAAATAGGCTTTGTCAATACTTTATTTGGATGCCTTAGTTCAGGTGTTAGTAACATTCGACCATGAGCTGGCCAAGGACCCGACAACTAAGCTAGGTATCAGCTCCTGAGGGAGATACTGATCAGATGGTTTGAATTGGCTATTGTGTTGGGGCTTCATTTTGGGTCACATATTGTTCTGAGCAGTGCTTTAAAGTTGTAGGGGTTATGTTTTTGACCAATCGATATTTTGTGGCGTTCTCCTTGTATATGCACAATTTCAGTTGCTGCAACTTTACTCCCAATTGCAGCTGCTGATTTGCTGCAATGCTTGTAGTGGTGTGCTTTGATTCTTTTTTCTGGCATTCATTCAGTGTTGCTGCACATGAAGCTGCTGGCAACACTTGGAGGTTCAAATGAACGAGTGACAATTTGGATGTCTTCTCTCTCTCTATGAAACATTGACTAAAATTAGCGTATTTCTTGGCAGGGAAAAGTAGTTCATTTTATTTTATTTTTGTGTGGATTTTGTTCCTTCTTTTTATTTACAGGCGAAGTTTCAAATGCAAAATGAAGTACTTGTAATTCTTATTTTTAGGTGTTATGAGGTGTTCTGTTTTGAAGTTTACATATATATATATATATATAATTGGATGCACGAGGAGAATGTAGAATGGAATTCTTTAGCTACGCTTGTTAAACGGAATGAGAAAAGCATTTAACCAAAAGGGGTTATTCTGGGAGGGAGTGGTGGAGAAAGCTCCCACTAATTATTTCGGACTCGCGAATTGCTTCTTTCACTTGGGGTTGTTTGTAGTGAGGATTTGGTGAGAGAAATGTGGAAAAGAAAAGAAAAGAAAAGAAAAAGATAAAGAAAATAGGAAAGGAAATATAAAATTTTAAATGCATGTTTTTATTTAATAGATACAAAAATATAATAAAATAGAAGGTATTCATCAATTAATTAATTTTATGATTTAATTATTTTAATTTTTCAAATTCAATGTATTTTCCGTTTCTTTTTTTTTTAATTACAAGTTAAACCCAAGAATTGATTTTAAATCTTCATTTTTTTTTTCTTCTTTCTTGACAAATTTTAAGGGTCCCCTAGTCCAACAATATATATCTCTATCAAAGGGGACAGGTGTGGATTTTAAATTTATAGAGGGACGGGAACGGATTTTGAACCCTTAACGTGTATCATGATTTCATAGAATGAATCTCTCTGTCTTGCTCTCCTATTTCCAATCTTGACAAAAGAGAATAATTACAACGTAAGGATTGTTTCAAAGACAATCCACCTCCTAGAAAGAATATAAAATTCCCAATAATTCTTTTTTCTTTTTTTTTTTTTTCATTTCTCATTTTTCATTACAGTTGATTTATACACACTTACAACTGAAATGTAACTAAGCATAGTTAACCTAAATTTACTAGTATTTGTGACTCAAGTGACCTACACTTCAGGATTTGAGCTAGGACTTGGATTTGGTTATGGAGGCCCCAAGATGACGACACAGATGCTATGGGCTTCGCCGCCCTTGGTCTACTTACCCGGACAACCACCGACACGGATGGCATTTGCCTGGTATTCCTGCTTTCTATAAGCCACTTAAATTTCATTCCCAAAAAGTTAAAATAAAATTAACATAAAACAGAAAAAGGGCAATGTTACCAAAGGAGTCTTAGCGTAGGAGGGAAGAGGGGTGGGGTACCCACATAAGGGTCTGTCCAAACAAGCCTTTGCAAGGTTGCTGACATTTTAAAAGACAATCTACAAATTTTCATTTTGACCCCAGAATTTTAGAACGATAACCTTCCAGAGTCTTTTAACCCTCCCTCCCTGATTGAAGGTGCATCACCCAAGGGGTTCGACTGTGAGAATTTCAAAACGACTGCCCCCAAAAAAAAAGTACAAACCATAGAAGAAAACTCACATAAGAGAGAAAAAAAAAATGCACTGTTACTAATCCTCCTCTAGGTTGATTGAGTCCTTGAACTTCCCATACAGAATCTTCTTTAATTCTGTCATCTGAGCAAGTACAGAATCCTTCTCTTCCTCCAGCTTCTCCACGTTCTTGCTAGTTCCCTCCTTCATCTCCTCTATCCTGCTCTCCACTTCTTCCTTGGGCACATGGGCAAAAACCTCCCCAATTTGGAAGCGAATCACTTCCTCATCAGTCAGAATTAACTCACTGCTTGCATCCTCGAGATTCTCATTTGCTTCCTGTCATAAGGACAGTCAGAAATAATTAATTTTTTGAAAGAGAAAATGATAATTTAAAAAAAAAAAAAAAAAACACCAGCCCTATGACACCTTAAACAAATGCATATATACACCTCATTGACATAAAGAAATTCACTAAATGAAGGGCAACCCAATACATGAGACTTCCACATTGCGGGATTTGGAAAGAGTCAAATACAGACAACCTTACCCCTACAAGCTGTTTCCAGAGTTTGAACCTATGACGCTGTATTGCAATGGAACAACCTTACTGTTGAAATTCTCCAAATGAAGTTGATAAATAAATAAATAAATAAAATAAAAACAAAGTTGCTCAATGAGTCGATGGTATCAACTGGATGAAGCAAACACAGGCAGGCTAGAGGCAAAAACTAATTGACATAATCATTGGCATATTCAAAAGTTCAGATAAATCTTTTACACGATTCCCCTCCATACCAGGCAGCTCGCCACAATTAAAAAGCAAGCATTAACGAGATATTGAACCTAGCCCGTACATTCTTAAATGTACCCATTAGAAGGCTTAAAATTGAATCAGTATGTGACACAACTGATTCAACCTTTCTTCACCTGCAATGCAGATCAACAACTATCTGGCTTGAGTACCGGGTAATGAGAATGTCAAATGTAAAACATGAATTGAAGTTGTGTTACTATCATGGGGTTTAGGGTATGATAAGCCTTAGATCTGTGGGCAAGAAAATATCTAACTGACTCAGATAGCTGGCAAGTGCATTCTTTGAGTTTGAGAAACAATTATAAGAAGAGTACCTAAACATGCCACACTAAATAGCTGAAACAACATAGAATTCTGACAGAGAATAGAAACCACCAACTACAAGCTCCTTCCTTGAATGCTGCTATTTTAATTGAAGAAATATAAATTAAACTATGGGTATGCCAAAAGTATAAGCTTGTGTCGGTGGGCAAGAAATCAAATCATTATCAGAGAATTTAAAGAATTTGTAAATACATTTGAGGTAATCTCATAATATTTTCTGATTTTTATTTTTGGAATTTAGAACATTCTTTGTTCCCTTCCAATCTTTTTTCATGGTTCATGTTCAAGGGCAGACCCAGGAATTCTCTTGGGTGGGGGCAAAAAATAACTAAAAATAAACATCACAAATTTTCTAAATAACAACCAAAAGTTCATATTATTAAGCTAAACATGAATAATATGTGCAATAAAATAAAGAATTAAACTATTAAAACATTGAATTAAAATCAAGTCATAATTTAAAAACAAAATACCTTAGTTGTTTTTGCAAAAGATGAGATTGAATCTTGATTCTTAAGATAAATTTGTTGCAAGTTGAAGATGAAGCTTTAACATATGTTATCCTGATTAGGAGAGGATGAATGAGAGTTTGAGAGATAGAGAAGGTGTAGAGAATAAATAAATAAGATTAGTGTGGGTTGAATTTGGTTAAAACTTAAGAGAGAGAGAGAGAGAGATAATAAATGAAAAATGAATGGGTTTGGTTTAAAGAGGGGAAGAGAATAAAAACAGGTAGAAAAACGTAAGGAAAAAGAAGTAATGGAATGTACAAAAATAACTTTTTAATTGATTTGTAATATATATATATATATAAACCATCATACGTATTTAAAGAGGCAATTTTTAAATTCAATAGACGCATTTTATATATTATGTATTAAAAATAATCAAAAATTAATAAAATATATATTAAAATTTTACACTCAGTGGGGGCATTTGCCCCTGGTCCCTCTTTAAATCCGCCCATGTTCATGTTAGAGTTGAGATTATAAGTTGTTATCAATCAACATATACTTGATTGTTTTCGTTAGAGAACTATAATTCAAATCTTTCTTAACATTCTTGGCATTCAGTATTCTTTTGTTAAAAGGAATACTTAATTTTTGGACAAGTAAAGGACATCAACGAGATACCACCCAAATACAAAAAACTCCACCAACCAAAGACCACAATTAAAACCCAATATGCTCAAGAAAATGCAAAAAAGAAAGCAAATCCGGTATTTCTCCTTCAGATATCAAATTATTCATAGTAGACAAAAGAATGCTTTTCAATCTATATTATAGAAATTCAGCATCATGAAAAGCTCTACAGTTTGCCACCCTTCCAAATCAACAAGCCAAGACAATAAGGAATTAGCTGCCATACTTTCCTCCTCTTCTGATTGTGAGCACCCCACTAAGACTCAAAAGCTAGCTTTGCCTCCGTAGAAAACTCCCAATTCATTCCAAAACTTGATAAATCCCAAACCCACAATTCCATTGATTATGGACAGTGAAATAAAGAGATGGTTAATAGAATCACCATTCATCTTACAAAGATGACACCAATTCA
>JAVXUM010000036.1:16007677-16020317 GCA_035590655.1 Pouteria glomerata
ATTCACTTGCTGCCAGGGGAAGATTTTGTGATACGTGGAACTTGTGTCTCATCTAACAGGAACATTAGTTGATTACAAAATAAATATCAAATTCCCTACCATTAATTCTCAGATATCCATAAAAAAAAAAAAAAAAAAAAAAAAAAAAAAAAAAAAAAACGTTTCTTCCGATATAAAACATACAGCAAGCCGAAAAGTCTTTACAATTTCGATTCCGGATTTTGACAATTTAGCGACTTTTCGTTTTAACCTTCAAAAATTTTGGGTTTATATTTAAAAAAATATATATGAACATATTAATTAATGAATTTTGAGTCCTTAAATTCATATATATTGACTCTGATATTACATGTAATATTTACAATATATGTGTATGAATTAGGAACATCAAAGATATACATTTAATAATGCGAAAGCGTACCCATTTTATTTAATGATCTTTGAATGCAAGCAGAAAATATCTTCAAGCTCAAGATAAATTTGGCAGTTTTGGATCTTCTTCACTATGCTCTAGGTTTGCATGATTATTTATTTGTTTGCCTAAGATAGAGAGATGGCATATTCATACATTTATAGGGTAAACCCTAATCTTACTGGACCCTACTATAAAAGGCTTACAGTGAATTCCTTTAACTCCACACTATTAACCGTTCAACTACATAATTAATATTCTAATAAGAATACAAAAATCTAGTCCATCACTTATTTATTAGAGCATATCCGGTATGTCTCAACTTTAAACTTAAGCTCAACCTGCTTTATTTAAAATCAAAAATCCAATTAATATGTATGCCCAATTTAAAAAAAAAAATGCTAACACCAACGAATAAAGTTGAATTTTATTTTTTAATAAATGACTGAACCCTCAACCCCCAATTAGTGGTGATAATATATTTTTAAATGATAATAAGTACATGATAGAAATTAATCACAATAACTATATACATAACCAAAGGTTTTGCCAATAAATAAATAATAATTAATTAAATATGTCAAGTGTAGACTCGAAATTTGAAATCTAGTACAATTCATTCTTACAGATCACTCGTGGCTAAATGATGCTGTGTTAAGTCTGTACTTCCCATCTGATTACTTGATTCAAACTTTGAATCTCGTATGATTTACTGTGCGTTTAGGGCGGTAAAAATTTAAAAAAATTGTGATTTGAGTTAATTTTAAATATTTGGTATATAACAGAGTTTTTTAAAAAAGAATAATGATATTTTGGTACCGCCAAAACCAAAATCATGAAAATAATTTTCTAAATCCGTTCTCACAGACTATTATAGAATAATGACAATAGTAATCGTTTGAAAATTTTTGACATTAAGAATATGATTATCAGAAAAATTTACACTTCAGTTTTGTTTTATTTAGATTTTTTGTTTTTTAAGTGAAATATTAAAATTTTTTGAATATAATAAAAATAAAATGTATAATAAAGAGTTTTAATAATTTATACATATTGTTAAAAATTTATTTTATTTTTTGTTATTTAATTACACACCAAAGAGACCCTTAATTGTTAAATTTAGAAAAATTCTATTAATGGATACTTCAAGAACATTAATTAAGAGTTAAAAAATACATATCACATAATAACATTACACTTTAGAATCCATTAATTAACAAATGCCAATTTGAAATTACCCTTGTGACTAACACATCTTTCATGTGATTATCTGATTATTAATTTTAAAATTTAAAAATTAGTTGAGTTATGTATAAATTGATTTAGATATTTTTAATTATAAAAAATAAAAATAAAAATAAAATTTTATAATTTAAACAGTAATGACGGAATTCAAGGGACACAAGACCCAAGCAATTTAATTAATACATATGATTATTATTGATAATCCACCTCTGCATTACACATACTTATTAAACAAACGAGGACAGTTGCATTGTTTGATCAGAGTAATTAAATTATTACTGATCAGATAATAGAGAACACCCCATCACCACAGTCGACAAACTGGTACTTAACCATAAGATAGCCTTGTTGATATCCTCTCTTATCGGTGTCAATTTGGTTAAACACGTTGACGTCCAAATCTAACCCTCCATTACTGCATTGGTCAACAATCCTCACCGTTGCTTGAGCGCCGGTCCCAGTATTGGTCACCTGCACGAATTGGTACTTGATTAATAAATACTATTCGCTTTGTATGTTTGTTTTCATTTATTTTATTACGATTTTTTTCATTTTTTTATATCTTTTTTGAAGTATAAGTTACATTTACTTTTTATAATTGCACTTATATTCTTTAATATTTAAAAATTATTTTTATCTCTTATTTTAAAATATTATTAATATTAATCTCATTTTATTAAATTAATTGTTAAAATTTATCCAAAAAAATTATCAAAGTAATTTAAATTTTAAGTTTTTTTATTCTATTTCACCAATTTTCTTTTTATATTTTTATCAATTTCTTTTATAAAAATTCAAAAATTTAAATAAAAAACAAAATATTTGAAGACTTTTGTAAGAAAAAATTAATAAATATATGAGATAAAAAAAAAAAAAGATAAAACAGAAAAAATATTTAAAATTATGATTAGTGTGACATGTTTTTATTAAATTCTGATAGTTAATTTAACAGGGATAATATTGATCACATCTCAAAACAAAAGATAAAAATATAATTTTTAAATGTTAAAAGGGGTAAATATAATTCTTTAAATTCTGAGGAGAAATAGGTGAAGTTAACGATTTTTATATATACAATAATATGTGTGTGTGTATTTATGATTCAATCAGATAAGCCCTCTTGGGTGGGAGGGCTTAAGTATTCTTACCAGCAAGCACTTGCCGCAAGCAGCTTGGCCGGTAGGACCAACGGGCCCGCAGAAAGCGGTCCAGCCGTACTTTTGGCGCCACCAGAGAGGCTTGCCGGCGTCCCAGGTGGAGCAGTAAGCGCTGACGGCGATCAAGTCCCACCCCACATTCTGCGGGTTGTAGAGATGGTATGTGGATCGCACGATGGTGCCCTCGCCGCTAGGAGGCGCTCCGTGGCAGTTACTCTGGCAGCCGTTGGACGGCAGACAGTAGTCGTCGGTCGTCCCGCAGTAACCCCACTGGCTACAGCACAGGTTGTTTTCGCACAGCGCCCCCCCGGCTTGCTTCCCACACTGCTGCGCAACTGCAGTGCCTATGATGGTTGCGCACATGACCATTATCACCGTCCACACACTGCCAACTCTCATCCCCATCTCCCTTCGATCTGATCTTTCTCTTTCTTTTATCTGGTTTGTTTGTAATTTGATTCACGGGAATGGATTTGTGATCTGCTAGCTTTATATAGAGGAAACTCTCTGCCTCGGAACTACTAAAATATATTTTTTATTTGACAGTATTTTTTTTTATTTGTCACTTTAAAAGTAAAGGAGGATCTGTCAGTGCTTCGCGGTGCAGCTTTAATTGATACGAACGTTCCTGCTTTTTCTTTGTCCATCCAACCCATAATGGAAACCCTTTCGATAAATCTTTCAAATAGTTTTGAGAAATTATTATTTTATTAAAAAATAATTTAAAAAAATCTATTCCAAAACTAAGTGCTAACTGTACTTTTATAATAAAAATATATTTAAACTGTGCTTAATTTATTAAAAAATATTAAAAATTTTTAAAAATTATTACTTTTTATCTCATTACACAAATTACGAATTTATAACTTATTTTATTTTGTCTCATTTTAAGGCATTTAGTCGCTACAAAAAAAAGTGTAACTTTTGATTTTTTTGTCTAAAATTGTTAGTTGTAATTTTTTGTATTTATTGATAAAAATGTAATTTTTAGTAACTTTTTTTAACTTTAAGATATTTTGTAAAATTGTTATTATAGCAGAGTAGAAAAGTGATAACTTTTATGTGTTTGGTAAAATTTTTTACTGTAACAGAGCAGAAAAGTGAAAAAAAGTAAAACGTACTATCATATCAAATTACTGTAAAAAGCAAAAAAGTAGTAAAAATTGTTATTTCACTAAACGTAGAATTACTGTAGCAGTGTAAATTTTGATAATTTTTTATTTTTTTTCTGCTAAATGCCCTCTTTATCTTATTTTATATCGCTCTAAATACACCTTTAATGTACATTTGAAGTATTAAATTTAATTAAATCTCTAATGTTTTTAATTTTCTTTAACTTTTACCTTTTCTTTTAATGTTTTTTAAGAGATATACTTAACATATAATAATTGGACATTAAAAAAAAAAAATTAGTACAAAAGTAATATATGATGAATTTAATTAATAAAATTAAAAAATAATAAAAATTAAAATTATTTAATATTTCAATAAACTAAATACTTCTAAAATTTTCTTACTTTTCATTATTGTTATTATTATTATTATTTTGTCGAAATTTGAACTCCAGACAAGCAGTTGATGTTTTCTTGTAGAATGGTTTGTTGTCATGAAAATTACATCATTTTGATGTTTAATTTCAGTAATTTTTCTGTTATCAGTACTCCAATCTCAGTGGATCGTTGGGACAATCGAACGGTGGATGACTAGGGAAGACGTACGCACGAGCGTTGCTCTATGGCGGCTGTTATGTGAGGCGGCTACAAATCGCATTCACGCAGGGGTGCTTCGTTAATAAAATTAATCAAAATTTATTAATTTTTATTTTTTAATTAAAATTTGTTATATATTATTTTTATATTAAATTTATATATATATATATAACATTTACTTTTTTTATCAAAATTTATTAACTAAACACCAAAATAGGTTCTCACCAATCTCGAAAGTCAGACGGACTGGTCCAACGAATATATATATATACATATATTAATATTTATTCGTGTTAAAAATATAAAAATAAAAAATAATTATTAATTATTAATTTAATACATAAATATTAAATTAATAATCTAAATTATCATATAAAATATGAAATCAATGATATAATTTATCATATAAATATTGATTGAAACCTGCCGTTAATAAAATTTTCATTTTAGCGGCTGCTATATTTGAATTAAAGGTTGCGATAAAGTTAAATTTTATGACTTTCAAATATTATAATTTTTAAAATAGTTGTGTTTGATTTATAAAAAATTATTTATTTTTTATTTTATTACATAAATTACGAATAAATAATTTTTCTCATTCTATATCAGATACTGTTTGGTGTGTTAAAAAATAAAAAAAAAATTAAAAATTTAAAAATTTATTTACATTTTATTTTATTACACGAATTATAAATTTATAATTTATTTTATTTTATCTTATTTTTTATCATTTAAATACACATCGATTACTTTCATCACCCTAAACGCATTTGATAAAATATATTTTAGGAGACTGCAGGACGACCGCAGTTCTCTGAAATAAAATTTTATTAATTTGACAACAACGTTCAAATTAAATTTGATTGATTTTATTAAATAATATTTATTAATTCATTGATGTGGCGTTTTGTCCCCCTTGTGCGCGTGCTAGGACCCGGTCAAAAGCAGATTCATTGATAGGTGGCGGTTCGTCTTTTCGCTAATTAATGTTTGGCTGAACTCTCTGCTATGGTGGGCGATTCGCACTTTGACCACTAAAATTAGTTTTTGATTTGTTTATCATATTTTTGTTTGATATGATTTTATTAATGAAAATTTAATTTTTTTATAAGTTATTATTTTCAAAATACATTATGAGAGTGTTTGGAAAGTAAAACTTTTAATAAATTTAGGTAATTTTTTTGTTAAAAATTATTAGTGATAATTTTTTGTGTATTTAGTGAATTAAAATGAAATTTTTAATAACTTTTGATAACTTTTAAGTGTTTGATAAAATTTTTACTGTAATATAGTAGAAAAGTGTCAACTTTTGAGTGTTTGGTAAAATTTTTTACTATAGCAGAGTAGAAAAGTAAAAAAAAGTGAGACTCGCTGTAATAATTATTTAGTTTAGTAGAGAAGAAAAGTAAGAAAAATTGTTAATTTACTAAACACTCAAATTATTGTAAAAGTGTCAATTTTTTGTATTTTTTTGTATTTCTTAAGTCTCCAAACGGACAGGTTAAAATTAATTACACATATACACCTCAACATTTAAAATTTATGTAGACTCCTTTATTTTTAAAAATTATTAACTCTAACTATTTTCATTAAATTTCTGTTACGATTTTAAAAAATATGATATAATTTCAAAATTTTGACTTAATATACCATTTTTTTATCTTGCTTTATTAGTTGTTGTTGCATTCAATGTAACATCTTAAATTTTTATTATTTGTAAATATATTATTAATTTAATTTTTTATATTTATACTTAAATTTTTTTAATTGTGTTAATTTAATATTATTTTAAAATTTATTTAGTTTTAATCTAATTTAATTTAGTGATAGTTTTAATTAATAAATTAAATTAAAGTTAATGTGATAAGAATGCATTTATATGTGTATATATATTTGGGATGACACATGCCCACTTGTAATTATATTATGATGTGTACCAACGTTCAATAGGCTAGCCTGCTGGAGTGTATTTGGTGTATGCGGGTGTAAGTAGCCTAAGTAACAAGTTAAGGGAAAAAAAAAAAGTAGGATAAGCTTGATGCGACGGTGAGGATGGCTTGAAGACTTTGACTTCAAGCTTATATGTGTATACTCACTTGGGAGTGAAAGAGAGGAAAAAAAAAAAAAAAAAAAGTAATGAAAACGAAGAGAGAAAAGAAAAAAAAGCAAGAAGAGGAATGCGAGAACGAGGAAGAAAAATTCAGAGATAGAGGAAAATTTAAATGTATTAGTCCAATTGTTTAGGTAAATTATTTTATTTTATTAGTTTAAAATTAATTTTAACAAAAGGTTAAATAAAGTAAATATGTGAAAGATGTAGTGGTTGCGTTCTATTTATTAGATTTATATTATTAACTAATTTAGTTTATGTTTTAACTATTTAATTTTGATTTGTATAATTTATTTAGGTTAAAATTAGAACTCAATAATAATCAGTAACAACCGTCTCAATAATTTAATTTTTTTTAGAATATCTGCCGTTTTAAGTGAGTGTATTAAACTTAAAGATAATTGATAAATTTTATTTTCATTGTTTTTATTAGTTATTTGTGTTGACAAAGAATGCTGATTATTTGTGAATTAATTATATTAACAATTGATTGTGATTACTTATGAAATGAAAAATTTCGAAGGTAATATTTTTATTTGAAGAAATAAAATTTAAAATTATTATTGCATATCAGAATAAGTTGTGTGCATTACACTTGCATTATGGTCAAATAAGATCAGGCCAGATAGGGCCAGAAAAAAATATATGAGATTAGATGGGGTCAGATAAAATAATATAGTCAGAGGGGGTTAATGAGACATACTAAATTAAAGTTACTGCCCATGGTTGAGCGCTCAACTCATAAGTCAAATAGAGCCAAACGTGTGTTACATTGTTATTTAAACTATTTATCATGCAAATATGCCATAAGATGATCAATTGAGGCTTAGTGATGATAGTGATTATTGATAAATGAAAAGTGATGATGAATTGTGTGTTGAGATATTTTTATTATTACCAGTTATGATACATTAAAATTAATTATTATTTGATTATAAGATAGTTGTTAATACAATTACAGTAAATTAATTTTTTTATGCATATTTGTTCTCTTTTGTTTTAAGTATAATATCTCCACTAAGTGTATAATACTCACACCTAAATTTACACATCTTAGGTTGAGTTTAGAAATGGTTACGCATACCTGGAGGAGAACCTAAGTAAGTAATATTCCTATTGTAATCTTGTGTTAATATATTAAGTTTGTGTAATAAACCTAGAGTTCTGTAGTATCGAACAAAGGTTTTATTTTAATGTGCTTTAGAAGTTGTGAGATGGCAAATATGTAAGCACTTGTAAGATTTCTATTTATTTTAACCAAGGGTATAATATAGATTTGATAGGTTGTGTCTTATTTTAATCTATAATTATATAAATTGTAATTTGAACAGAAGATTTAAAAATGTCCACTTTATTTAAAGAATTAAATGTATCTTAAAATAGAGATGTGACAGCCGACAACTGCCAACCTCCATCTCCGGAAAATTTACTGCTGCCATCGTCACTAACCATTTTCAGCGTTATCAACGGCCAAACCTCCTCTTTCAATTATAAATTTTAATGTCACACTCATCAAAAATCCATCAAACCCACAGAAATCTTCCTCAAACCCATCAAAATCCTTCCCACATCTCTTTGATTGATAAAATCACAATCAAGGGTGGATTTAGGATTTTAAATTTATCTTGACTGACATAAAATTTTATAAATATTCTATTTTATGCTTGTATAAAAAAGAATAATAAAAACAAAATAAATATATAGAAAAGTCTAGTTTATGTTAATATAAAATAAAACAGCAAAAATAGAAGAAAAAATATGTGTAATAACTTGCTCAATCCACTGCCATCCTAATCACATTTTTATTCATTATATAAGCAACCTGCAAACGATTATCACGGATAATAAATTGTAAATATTACAATTTACAATAGACAATTGTATGATACAATAGAATATTAAATAATTTAAAATATGTGAACTCACATTATTGAAGTTGTGCTCGACGGTTTTTTTGGAAATAAAATTCATCGATTATCACATCTAAGTCAATATCTTCAGTAAGGTCTCTCTCAATATAGATAATCATAGAATCTCTCAAAAAAATCCTCTTCTATTTTATTACGATCAACAGTCTTAACTAATTTCATAGCTGAAAATGCTCACTCTGTAGTCATTATGGAAACAGGGAGAGTTAACAGAAGACGAATTAACCAATCAACTATATTATAGTGTTGCGATTTATTTGTCTCAACTAGTTGTTGACATAATTCAGAAATGGTGGATAAATTCTGAAACTTTTCATGACAAAGTACATTAAACTTAAAATGTTCAAATTGGAGTCGTAAATAGTGCATATCTTGTTTAGTGAAATGACCAGAATAAAATTTCTCAATTATATTGTAAATTTGATCAATATTAAACAATTTGAAGTTGTCCTTTGGTTCCAAAGAAGAGCTTAGTATTAAAAATTCCACTGCATCAATATTGAATCTAGAGTTCAGTTCTTCCAACTGAAAATCAATTGCAGCATTAAATACATCATTATGATAATGATGCTGAACCGAGATAGGATTTTTTTGTTGAGAAGAACGACTGGCTTGTTTATAACGAGCACTCATATCAGGTGCATCAATGTCACATTGCTCACAAAGTGATCTAACATGCTCAAGGATACTATCAAAGCTATCATCTCTCAAAGATTGAAGCAATGACTTTGTAGTCGAGACTAAATCCATCGCATTTAGGATGTCAAGTGATTCGTGTTACAAGGCTCGACAAAGCAAATCTGTAATCCCCATAATCTTATGCATTAAGTGCAAGATAAACAAAATATTAAAGGACCTCATCACCATTAAAGAACTCGCAGTTTCCCCACATATGGAGTTGGAGGAACCCTCACCCATAATGCTTTCAAGCACATTATTAGTTGTACTATACATATCAATTAAACTGCAAATAGAATTAAAGTGAGAGCTCTACCTAGTAGTTTTAGCTCATTGCAAGCTACCAATTTGATTAACTCCTATACTAGTCTCGCGCTCTCCACTAGCTACAGAATGAGTAATCTCAATACTTTGAGCAATCTGTAAATCTGTATGATGCTTAGAAGATGCATTAACAAGATTCACAATTATAGTTAGCTTTGAAAAGAAAAGCCAAATTGAGTGTTCTTTCTCAGCAGCCCCAACTAATGCTAGTTGCAATCGATGAGTAAAATAATGTACATAATAGGCATATGGGCAATCTTTGAGAAATAAAGCTGCAAACCATTAAATGCACCACGCGTATAGCTAGCACCATCATACCCTTGACCTCGCAAATTGTGAATTTTCAAATTATATTGTGTGAAAACATTAGATATTTTTTTCTTAGGTATTGATGCTAATGTATCTGTAACATTCACAATGTCAAAGAAACACTCACGTATCATACCATGAATATCAACAAATCTAAGCACAATAACCATTTGTTTTTTATTTGATGCATCTTTTGCTTCATCAACTATAATGCAAAACTTGGCATCCCCCACCTTATCATGAATTTTATTCCGCACTTTGGAAGCAAGAATATGTAAAATATCTTTCTGTATTATTGGTGATATATATGTTATATTTTTTGGAGCATTCTCCAAGACAACGCCTGCAATATCGTTATTCAACCTTCCCATAAATTTTATCATCTTAATGAGATTACCCCTATTATGAGAATTTAGTGATTCATCATGATCTCGTAATGTACAAGCTTGTAAGGTTAGCCATTTCACACTCTCAATTGTTGTTGTTAGGCGCAATTTATTTTTCTTTACCTCTTCTGAAGTTTGAGTGTTTATAATTTTATCAATATGTCGTCTAACATTAATTAAATTATCAACCGCCTTCATGGCATTATTGTGTGGTGAAGTAGGGCCTCCAACATGCAGAAGAAATGCACATCTTTCCCTATTATTAACTTTTTTCCAACTCTTAAATCCATCAACAGTAAATGCATGTTGCGGGGATGTACTCTTTTCAAAAAAGAAACATGGAAAATGAAATGGTGCATCCTTAGAAAGTGAGTACTCTAACCAAGGAAATTTATTGAACCAAGAGCATTGAAATTGACGTCGTTATTGTCCCTCAATAGACCATGGGTACTTATCCTTATACAGTTTGGGTTGATATGACCCTAATTTAATATAAGCTCGTCTGACTTCATCACGAAGATTATGAGGATGCTTCCATATCGGGATACGTAATCATAGATCGCGTTCAAGGGACTCACTAGTAGTTTCAATTATGTGAGATTTTGGAGGAAAATCGTTACTAGTATTTGAATTGCTTGCAATTAATGGGGATAAGGGTGTATCATTTGTCATTGTTGATGTAGCCTCATTTGGTTTGAAGAATGACAAAAGTGTCTTTCTTTTCTTTGTTTCTTGACTTCCCATTACATTGAAAAATTCAAATAACCTATAAAATTTGAAACTAATTTAGGAATTCGAATTATATAATAATATATATATAAATTCACTATTAAAATAATCAAATTAAATTATACATAAGAAATTCACCTTTAAAAATTTATCAATCAATTCAAAAGTGACAAATTTCAACAAACAAATCACTTAATTAACAAACAAAAGTATTTTTTTTTTCCTATCATTACCAGTCTCTGCGATTCAATAATGTCATAGCAATCTTTGCCATTCAAAGTTCTCAAAAGAATGGTCAAATGTCGTAGCAGCGTACATAAATTATGGCAAACAGTGCAATCGAATTTTTATAGAATAATAAATAAATATAGTGAATGATTGATTGTACAGTAAATAGCAAATGTATAAAGTAAATTCTTGATTGAATACAAATCTCAAGTAGACAAAAGTGAACGGACAGACACTTCAATCAAATTCCAGTCTTCAGTAACCGTCTTTTACTTACTTAGAGAAAACAAGAAACAGAGGATTAGGGTTTAAAGTGGAATAAATTGGGGTTATTTATAAAATTTAAATTGAGTTAAAAAATTTAAATTGGACTAAAACAAATTAAACTGGGCTAAATCTATGAAAAGAAAAAAATTATACGAGTCACCTGTGCTATAGCTCAGGTGAGCCCAAGGCTCCGTCCGCCCCTGATTACAACATATTGATGCATGTACATATATATTTTATGTGATGAACTTACAAGGGAAAATATAAAAAATTCATGGATTTGAAGACTCAAACTGATTTTATGGAAAATTCTCAAACTAATAATAAATTATGAAATAAATTTTGAATCGCAACATCAAAGAATATATATGTATGTATACACACTTATATACAAAAATGTATATCTATTATACACACGCATATTCGTCGCCGGCCAAACCCCTGGCAAGTATTTTTCACCTGCCTCGGCCTCCTACTGCAAATCCTGGCATTGTTGTTCGCTACTTCCACGTCTAGGGTTTTGATTACCGGGATGAAAGGGGTCATCATAGAGCGCTCATGCAAGGAGCTTGGGGACTTGGAGAGGCTACACGAACTGAAGGAGTCCAATGGAACCTCGATTCCCATCCTTTTATGTTGTTCTTCTCTATGTCAAGAATTGCAGCGGCTGAGGTGGTTTTAATGGAACCAATTTTTTATTTCTTTGCTATTACATTTTTGGAGTTCAATTTTTGCGGCAGACAATTTCCACCCTTTTTCAGTGGTGTTAGGTTGTGGAAGTCGTGAAAATGGGTTTAAAAATTGTGAGAGAGATGATAACATATGAGATCTAATGCAGTGGCATAATTATTTGTACAAAAAAAAATATTTAACAGAGTTAAGAGTAATAGTAATAGAAGGAGGTCAGGAGTTAAGAATTTTAAAAAATAAGAGGATTTATATAAATTTTAAATATTAAAGGAGCTATGTATAATTAGCCTAATATTTAGGATAAGTATACATAACTTATCTAGTTTTTAACCACTTTTGTAATGTATAGAAATGTATATAATTGAAAATTTCAAATTGGTTTCAAAAAAAAGTAACGAAGTTGTAAATTTTTTGAATTTTTTCATATATATGATAAATATACATAAAAACTATACATTCTAAAAAAAT
>JAVXUM010000036.1:16035993-16046801 GCA_035590655.1 Pouteria glomerata
ATATTTTATTTTTATTAAATTATATTATTTTTAATAATTATAGTAATTATAATAATTAAATTTATTAAATTTAATTACTTAATAATTATAATCACTAACTAACAACTATCGTTATCAAACGCCTTTTCAAGTTTTTGTTTTTGTTTTCTATTATGAAAATGAAAATTAAAAATAAAAAACTGAACACAGAAACTAAAAATTGAACATAAAAACTGAACACAAAGACTGAAAACTAATAGTTTTATCAAACGGACCCTAATTAATTAAATTATCCATACTTAAAAATTAGTAAACTAGTAGTTTATTGAAAAATTATTATTAATAATTACATTCAAAGCATATAAACAATTGTATAATTAAATATGCTTTAATTACTCACTTTTTATTACTTATTTTCAATGAATAAGTAATGGCATTTGCTTTTAACTTTCCTTTCTCTTGTAAATTCATGATTCACACATATCATTTATTTCTTGTAGTTGTTTGGCTTTTCGCTTTTAAGTTTCTCCCGAGTAAGCTCAGGTTGTTACCAGTAGAGTCCTCCATTCAACGGGGTCGGCTGCTAGTATGCAAAGTCTTTATATGTCCTTAAGCAAGCTCCAAGACAACGGTTTTTTGAACTTTCTGAAGCCTTGTTAAACAGTTGTTTTATTTAATCACAGCTAGATTATAACTTGTTTACCAAGAGGCCTAATTCTAGTTTTGTTGCTCTATTGGTTTACATTGATGATATTATTGTGGCTAGTGATGATTGTCTAGTAGGAACATAATTGTTCCATTATTATTAACAAAATAAAACAAATATTAATCCTTGTTACAATATAATGCATTAAACAAGGGAAATCCATAACATAGTTGTAATATAGTTGTTTTCAATTCAATGAAGTTACGTAGTTTTTTCTTCGATAAAGGGGTATTTTTGTCGGTTTGCCTTTGTATTGTGTCATGTTGAATGATCTCGGATTCTCGATCAGTCGCTTTCTGTCTATATAATGCATATGACTTCAGTCGCTGGTTGGGCTGGTTCAATGGCTTCCTATGAATTGGTAGTGTTTGATTCCTCTGACCATGTTCTTGATCCAATGTGGAGATAGGTTATGTTTGTTATACCTTTCATGACTCGTTTAGGAATAACCAATTCATGGGGCAGTTGAAGTATTACAGGAGGGAACATAATGAGTTTGTATTTTGGTTGTGTTTTATGATTAAAGCATCAATGATAGGTGGTTGAACAACAATTAACTGCATAATCACAAAACCCAATTGAAATTGGCCCTAACGCCTAATATTTTTGTTTCCATATATCAAATTTTGGATTGCTATTTATTTGTGCTCCTTCAATGTTACGTGGCTTAATTGACAATACATATGTGGTGCTGTAATAACAAATTTTTTTGCTCCATTTAACTTTGGTTTTAGGGGTTAATAGAGATTGCAAAATTAATTTATTACATTAAGGGGAAAAGTGTTACTCATTTTTAAATCGGCTTAATAGGTATTGGTAGAATCACACTTACGCTACCTAATGATAGGTGAGGTCTCTGCATATTTTCATGACTGGGGTCGAGTGTCAATCAATTAACCTTGAGGAAGTTTAATTCAATTTATCTGTATATAGGGCAGAAACATGTTGACATGGTAGTCTTCTAAATAATAGGACATGAAATGAAAAGAATTAAATATTTTGTTTTTATTTATATTTATATATATGCATATTTTGATGAGGACAAATGCATGGAAATATCAAGGAGTTGCCCCCATGTAACAAAAACCCCTAAATAGAGAGAAAAGGGTGATTTTGAGCCTGTAAAATTCTGCTTCTACATGTAATTCAAAAAATTTGAAAATTGACTTGGGGGGTCTTTGGTGCAATGAAAAATAATGAAAATGTGGTTTGGGTAATTTTTTAGCGTTTATTGTGCAGCCAGCAAACCATGTTTTTCATATATTAATAGCGAAATTTTTTGACTTTTGTGTCAACTTTTTATAGAGAAAAATCTTCGGAACGGTTTTTTGGTCTGTCGGAACAATTTTATGCCAAAATTTGTGAAAAAAGTTATTGAGGTTTGTGTAAAAATTTTTGGAATTTATGAAAAAGTTATTGGAGTTTGTGGTGAAAAAGTTTTTGGGATCTGTGGAAAAGTTATTTTGGTTTGTAAAAAATTTATTGAGATTTGTAAAAAGTTATTGGGATGTGTAGACATCGATAAATTTATTTTCACCTTCACAAAGTAAGAGGAATGTAAAATGTGTTAGAGATTTTCAGATATTTTCAAAGTTTTTTGGCGATTTTCATTGCACCAGACACCCCCCTTAATTTGGGATAGGTACCTAGTCACTATTCCCCACCTAAAGCAACATGACTAGCAAAATCATGCTACACTCCTCTAATATCTTTCCATTTTAACACCAAAAGATGTAAATGCCTCCGGAGTGGTCTGTATCTTCCGTGAAGATATTAAATATTTGTATGAAAATAATAAGCAATCTTTTTTATACTTCAAAACATTATTTACATTATATATTTATTCATTTATGTGCTAAAAATACAGTTATTCTTTTATTATGTATCTCAAAATAATAAGAAATAGTTTTTCACCATATGCATTGGGAAATAAGTGTGAATAAAAAGTTCGAATATCTATTTTTGCACACAATATTCATAAACAAACCAAAAGTTTTGGATTTTGAATTTATTTGATGAAAAATTTCTGTAAGTACTAGGATTGATAAGTACATAATCATATTATTTTTATTTTATTAGTAGATCTCTTGTTTTTAACTTCGAAGTTGCGGCGCATTTCATATGTGTTAGGGTGATTGACTTGTGTGCCCAAGTATAATTGAGACTCTTGTACTGGAATTAACAGTATCCCTTACATGCTGTGCCAGCTTCTGGTTTGATTTATTATCATATTGTCAATCTTCTCTTCTTTATCTGCAGGTTCCTTTGATACAGTATTGTCAACAACTTGCGTCAACTTTATCCAATCATGACATGTGTTTCACCCAAGCAGCAGATTCCCTTTTTTTCATGCATGAAGGGCTTCAGCAAGCTCGTGCTCCTATCTATGATGTTCCTTCTGCTATTGAAGTCTTCCTCACGGGAAATTACCAACGATTACCTAAATGCATGGAAGATGTTGTTACCCAGAGCACATTAACTGAAGATCAGCAGAAGCCTGCTTTAAAGAAGTTAGATACACTTGTAAGATCAAAGTTACTTGAAGTTACACTTCCTAATGAAATCTCTGAAGTCAAAGTTTCTGATGGTACTGCAATGCTTCGAGTGAACGGTGAATTTAAGGTCTTAGTTACACTTGGTTATCGAGGACATCCATCAATGTGGAGGATATTGCATTTGGAGCTGCTTGTTGGTGAGAGAAGTGGGCTTGTGAAGCTGGAAGAATTACGAAGACACGCTCTTGGAGATGATTTAGAGAGGAGAATGGCAGCTGCTGAAAATCCATTTATGATTTTGTACTCTGTTCTCCATGAGCTTTGTGTTGCACTTGTTATGGATACTGTCATAAGACAAGTGCATTCACTTCGCCAAGGTAGGTGGAAAGATGCTATCAAGTTCGAGCTTATATCTGATGGTAACATGGGGCAAGGTGGCAGTGCTGCTGGTTCCTTGCTAATGGGTCAAGATGTTGAAACTGACTCAGCTGGTCTACGAACTCCTGGAATAAAAATTTTATACTGGCTAGATTTTGATAAAATTTCCAGTACCTCAGACTCAGGATCATGCCCATTTATAAAAATTGAACCCGGACCAGATCTTCAGATAAAGTGTCTTCATGGCACATTTGTCATAGATCCACTAACTGGCAAGGAGGCAGAACTTTTCCTTGATCAGAGTTGCATTGACGTTGAGAAGTTGCTGTCAAGAGCAATATGTTGCAATAGATATACTCGTCTTTTTGAAATCTATAAAGAGCTGGCAAAGAATGGTCAGATTTGTCGGGGTGCAGGTGATGTTCTTCTTCAGTGCCACACAGATGAACCTGATTGTGACTACAAAAAGGTTGGTTGAATGCAAGATGTCTATTATTATTTGGTCTTATATTTTTTGACTCCTTGTGAAATGCAGGGCAGGACTAACTGATCTTCCCTGAATTGGGTGTCTTATCAAACTTTCAAAACATGCCACTCCCAATTGAAAACTAAGCTTCTTGATTTATAATTTTGAATCTCGTTGTGGTTTTGCTTCCGTATATGGATGCGCATTTGTTTTACATAATATTGCATTATATTTCCATGCTTGTTGAAAAAAGTCTTGATGGGTTCAACAACATTACCATTTTTTAACTCATCAATTTACTTCCTTTGATCTTCAATGTTTGGCTTTTAATATT
The DNA here is from genome assembly GCA_035590655.1 of Pouteria glomerata. Taxonomy (NCBI): domain Eukaryota; kingdom Viridiplantae; phylum Streptophyta; class Magnoliopsida; order Ericales; family Sapotaceae; genus Pouteria; species Pouteria glomerata. The sequence continues at coordinate 16,040,352 of JAVXUM010000036.1, forward strand.
GAGAATAAGAACTGAAAACGTTTTTGCTATTCAGACACTACTTAATATGATGCACATGTACAATCTTATTTAATTATTTGTACTCTTGAAAAATTTCTATCAATAAAATGTTGCGAAAGATTTTCAGTTTGCCAAGTGTATTAACCTTCTTGTTAATTTTGTTATTTTATTTGTGTATTTTAGTTAATTTCAGTGTCATAAATCTATTTTTGCCATTTACTTTGTTTGCCTTTTAGAATTCACTGTTTTGAGGTTATTAACCAGAACTAATAAATATCTTTGTTTTTCTGTGTTGGATTTCTGTCTTTAGAAGGATAATAAATCCAATGCCAGGGTATGTGAAGGGCAGGAAGTACTACGTGTTCGTGCTTATGGCTCATCATTTTTCACTCTTGGAATAAATATAAGGTTTTTCTTCTTAGACATTGCAAATGAACTGCATCAAATTTATTAATGCTTACAGATGTCTCTTACCATTTCTTGATAGATGTTAGTCTACTTTTTGGGCTGTTTATTGTCTTTGCCACTGATGGCTAATATGGATGCGAATTGATGAGCACATATTCCTGATATATTTCTTAATTTTGTTTTTTTCATTTATTTCATAATAAATTGAATCTTTTTATTTTATTGTTTTTATGCAGAATGCATATAATGTATTGCAGAGTATTTTGAATGTGATAGTTTTTAAAATTTAACTGATATTGTGTGAAGAATGTCTTATTATAAAATTGGTGTTGGTACATTTTTCGAAATGGCTTTGTGGTGCAAGCCAAATTACCTATGGAGAGCTTTAAGTGATTATCCCTTTGGTATTTCAGGTGCTTGATGTACATTGCTGTCTCTTGTATCTCCCATTTAATGCATTCTATTATAGTTTGCCCAGTTTGCTCTACTCATACATCTGTTGTGGATTAACCCATTCAAAACAGAGGGACTAGGTGCTTTTATGGCAAGTGGCTGATCTTAATCTTTGAGTCTTCTTCTTAAGAAAATTTTGTAAGAAATAGCTTTGTTGGTATGATATTGTTATAAGGATCATATATGCGGATTTTATATTTTTCGGATTTATTCTCTATGTTATTTTAACAATTATTGAAATTTTATATTGTTGGGATTTTAATTTTTTTTTTGGCAATTATGTAATTAGGAATGCTTGATTAGACTTGGTCTATATAAAGCTCCACTTGTATTAGATCATTAGATTTGAATGAATGGAATTTAATATTGATTTTACTTCTCGTATTCGGTTATTCTCTCTCCCCTAATTATTCGATTACTGAAGCGACTCCATAGGCTTTCAGTTTCAAGTCTCTCTAAAATTGCAGTTTTGGTAAGACTAGTTTAAATAGACTTACACTTGAATTGCCATGACTTTTTTTTTTTTTTTTGGTAATCTCTGTTTTTTTGTCTTTTCACCCCGTCTTCTCTCTATATCTCTTTTTCCCTTCTCATCCTATGTTGCTAAGTGGTTTGGCGCGTGACATGGGACTGGGAGTTTGTGGCTTAGTGGATAGATGAAGTTATCAATGCAGCACCGTGTCCTGCATGTTATATTCAATCCCCATGGTATTACTTGTCCTTCTAATCCCATGGGTGCAAACAAAAGCTGCCCTAGTGCATGACTAGGTTCTTCCATCTTCTTCTTTTATCCTTACTTCCCCTCAATTCCTTTGAGAGTTTTTATTTGCTGCAAAAAGTTTTGCTTGCTACTATTTGTCCAATCCTATTTGCTCTTCTCTATAACAATTCTTGATGCTCTTAAAACACTAAATTAAGAGCATTTAACATTGTCAATCCCTTACTATTAGTCTATAAGTTATTTCTCAACCATAATTTTAGACTCTTCAAAATAAGCCCAATCCAGCCGCATAATAATGATGAAATTTCTAAGATGTGTTGATATCACTTTGACATAAATTGAACACATTTTCAAGCATATCACTTTCCTTTTTAGTATATTCGGAGCCATTCATGCTTTCAGGCACATGGGGCACACGTGTAAGTATCCATTGTTTAAACACACAAAATACAATTCTAGTTTGAAGTCTAAAGCTCTTCAGAATGTGCCAAACCAGCCAACTAAGGCTTGGTTTGAAAACATTTTTTTTTGGGCTTAAAAAGTAAGCTATTTTTAAATAACATAAAAAGCTGGCTTAAAAAGAAAGTGTCGAAATTTAGCTAAAAAGTTACTTTTTTTGGGTGCTATTTGTGTTAAGCTGTTTGGGTAAACTTGACTAGCTTTTTGCTTTTTTATGAACGTTGTAACTAGTGGTCACAAATGTCAGATGTAATAGCTTACATCTCCCTGGGTCTAAAAATATATATCAAGTAAATTTGACACTCTCCCTCATATGTAATCCCCATTATGGTGGTTAGGATCTCAATTTAAAATTCTAATGGATTTATGAGGCTAAGGTGGGAAAACTTGTTGACTAGCATAAAAAATCTTAATGAAGGTAAAACAAGTAAAATCTCAATTTTATAGATTTTAAAAATCGAGGTTTTTGTGTGATTCTCAAACAAAATAGATTTTTATGGGCTTTAATTAAATTAGACTTTGTCCCCCCCCCCCCAAAAAAAAAAACCCAAAACAAATAATATACCATAAGTGTTTTACTTGTTATTTTTTCTTGTAGATTTTTCTAATTTTGTATCAATATACTAGTTTAGGACAATGTTTATTGTTCCGCCAAATTGAATATTGTATATTGAAAATGGTAGTTAGGATAGAAATCAAGAAAACTATAATGTTACAAATACATTTATAATAATACAAAATTAAGCTAAAATGAAGTTAATATTTTAATGTTAATTGCAGGGGTGGACGGAAGAAGGGTCTAGTGGGGATAGTTGCCCCTGCTGACTTAGAAAATTATACTGAAATTCTTTTAATTTTGTTATTTTTTCTTATAAATTATAATTTTTTTCTTTATTTTTCTGCCACTTTATTTTTTACTTCTACTCTTACTTATCTTAAAAATCTAATTTGCCTCCATTGATTATAAATCCTGGATTCGCCCCTAGGACTCAATTGTATAAATTACATCAAATATTTTAAAGATCCCAATTGTATAGTTGGGTAAAACAGGGTTTTAGAACCAGACAGAGAATCTTTTGTGAACTTTGTTGAGGGTTCATTTTTTTGATATAGGCGGGTTTTTGTGTATGACATTATTTCATGTCTGTTTTTGCTCCTTTTCTTATTAATACACTTATTCATTTATTAAAAAAATGAAGAAAAAGTGGAACTCTAAATGAAAAAATTATTGTATAATACACTGTGTTTTATGTGATAGGCCATAGGTATAATCTTATGATTTTATGAATTGATTTTTTAGACCCTCCACCAATTTTATGTAGAGTTTTGATTTAACAACCTTGATTCCTGTCTCGTATGCGGAGTAGGGAAGCTGAATTGAATAGATGCACCAGCCAAAACATTTATCTGGCTCGTTGAGTGCCCAAAATTAAGCGGAGGAACAAATACGTTTATAAGACTTTGAATCTAGGAGCTCCTAGAACTAGAGCTCTCATATTATGTGAATTCATTAATTGTCCCTGAAGTTTAAGCTAATTGGGCTGAAAATTTTTGCCCGTTAAGTTATTTACTTGCCTCAAGTTATCAGGATTTTATTTACATTCCTTGATTTTGGAGATTGTATTTGTTTTTTTTTTTTTTTCTCAAGCCTAGCCTATAGTCGAGATTATAATGGATTGTTAGAATTGATTATTCAGTTTAGCATTAGAGTTTAGTTATAGTTTTCTTGACCTCTTGGATTCCTTGATTCCCTATGCTACGTCACCATCCAAATGATTTGTTTGTTTGAATTGCTCTTCAAGGTTCCTAGGTAGGATCACTAGTTTTGCTAGAGGTTTATTCGATTATTAACTTCGAGACCACAAGTATTAGTTGAGGTGCGCACAAACTGACCCGAACGTCATAAGTTGTTATTGTTACTATTATTATTTTTTTAAAGTAGGATCACTTGTCTTCCATTTTGTCATATCATCAGTTTCATGGGAAAAGGACGGAACAAGGAAATAGACAAACCCAAAGTTTAGAGATATTTTATTAATTTCCTTTTTTTGTCATTTTGCCATGAAATGGATTTTTCTTTGCCATCTGTGGATTACTTTCTCCAAAATAAATAAATAAATAAATACATAAAGGAAATTGACAAACGCAAAGTTTTGACGGTTTGTGACGCAGTTTAATGGCTTGGCTCAAAGGACCCAAGTGTGTAACTGAGAGACCTTGTTGAACCCTCTGGTTGATAGGTCAGGAAGATTCATCCCACAAGGAGAAGCATGTGCTGAGATATGAATTTTGTTAGAAAGTCTTATAGAGAAAAAAAAAAAAAATCCATATTTAGCTCTTGGTAGTGAGGCTGGGTTGCTCCAATGGCTAGAAATACCTTTAGGGACCTTTTCGTTAAAAATATAAATCAATTTTTTCTTTCAATTTGTGACTGATTACTATGACATAGAATCAAGTTCGTAGTTGATCCATGCAGTTGAGGGGAATGACCAAAATTGATTAATTCATGTCTATTGCAATTTATCCAATTCCCAGTTATTCTGGGCATTGGTCGATTTGGTCGACTTGTTCAAATCAATTTTGGGATGAATCCAACTGAATGGTGCAGCGTTAAACAAGAATCACAAGAATACAATGACTAATTAAGTATGTTAGCATATGACAAGGACATGAGAATTTGTAAATTAGGGTGACTCTGGCCTAATTATATAGTTTTGGTGTCCCTGAAAATGGTTTTTATTACTATGTTTTTATTTCTTCTACTGTTTTATCTTTGTTCTAAACTGATATTGGGACATCCCGTGTTTTCGATGTATAAATAGGCTTTGGAGGATTGCCTTTGGTGTTTGCATCTTTATATTTCTTTCCATTTTTTTGACCTGCAGGAATGGGCGATTTCTTCTCCATTCCTCGAGAAATATTATCAATCCTTCAGCATTGCTAGAATGTGAAGAAGCCCTAAATCAGGGTACAATGACTGCTGCTGAAGTTTTTATAAGCTTGAGAAGCAAAAGCATTCTGCATTTGTTTGCATGTATTGGAAGGTTTATAGGCCTGGAGGTAATCATATTCACTTCTTCCTATTTCTTCTCTTTCCTTTGCTCATTGAACACCTGCCTAACTGCCATTGCAGAGATGTAAGGTGCCAAAATATATTGCATTTGCAAGCATTTACCAGATTTTTAAAAATGTCTGGTTAGTCACCTGCTGTGCTATGGATGATATCATGTATGGTGAAGGTGGCACTACAGTTCGTATTAGTAAGTTATACATTGTAAAAGCAATGCTGTCATTGCAGAACCACCCATCGTAGTCTCACTATGCCGAGATTGCATAAAATTTGTGAGCGGAGGTAGTTAGCTTCAGAATCATGTGATGAATTCTACATGACTATTCAATCTATCTAGTAGATAGAAATCATTCCGCCATCCTTAATGCGTTTTAAATGAGTTAAAACTACAGTTTGAGAAGTGAGGGTAGGGGAGTGAAAGTACGCTTCCTGTTGAGTTAGACTCGTTATGTTCTTTTAGTTTTCAAATGTTTTGCTTCTAGTAAAGCTTGATTGCTTTTACTGAATGGTTATTGTCCTAATTATTTAACAAATACTTGGTTTATAGAGAAATTATTATAGGTATTTTACTCAGGTAATTCAACATACTTGAGTAGCCATCTTAATATCGGCCAAGTACTTACAAATGGTAGTGTGGGGTGGAGTGGGTGGGTTAGCTAAGAACTTGTTCTTTGCATCTTATAGGTTTATGAACAAGAACAAATGAGGTTCATAAAAATGTAGAAACGATGTGTTCTACATCCCCCCCTTCCCCTGGTAAGTTATTGTGGACCAAATACTTAGGCCCAATGTACACCCGAACAAGGCCCGTTGCTTTCTATAGTAAGCAAAACTATGTATCTGACTGTCATCTTGTATGCGTTTGAGCAGGCTTTTGGGGTGATTGCCACAATGAAAAAACTGAGAAATCAAAGGGGTGTTTTGCATTTGTCGTCCTGTTTTCTCTCAAGGAACGTTTTAAATGATTAAGTTTGATGCTTGGTCACAGAAGTTTTGTTATCTGTATTTAGCTTTGAATTAGAGAATGGTAAATGGAAGTAAGGCCAGAGTTTAATTTAATATTTATGGCAGTGTGATGTAGTAAGGAATATTAAAAGAGTACAAAAAAATAAAGAAGAAGTAGAAGGAGGGGAGTAAAAGAGGAGAGGAAGAGGGAGAAGATAGCAGTCAAGCAATCAAAATTTGTTCATTCAATCTATCTCCATTGTTAACCCTAAGTAGGGTTTAGATAGAAAAATAATTAATTTAAAACAAAGACCTAAAATAAAATAAATCCAACACTAGAAAAGCTCAAAACAAATGGGTCCAAAATAAATAAAACAAAATCTAATTAACTAAA
>JAVXUM010000036.1:16046901-16089746 GCA_035590655.1 Pouteria glomerata
CCAAGGAGGTAGTACTTTAACAATTATTTCAGTGTTTAGTTATCCTGATATTCATCATGTTGCAATAGGGTGGATAAGTTACTAGTTGAGAGCTATCATGTTGTTCATTGTACGTTGCGTTGTTATTGATTGGAACTCAGAAAGTATAAGAAATTAATTTCCATTTTATATATGCTTACATGAATGATTTTGCTCATCTTTGTTAATAATCAGTGTCCAGATAGCATGCATCCTACATTCCTGCGTAAAATTAGTTAAAACCGGTTTGTTGGTGAATACTTGAATCAAAGAATGCGTTGACTACTGAAAGGTCAGAAACAATTTGTCTTTCATTAAAATAACAGGAGGGAAAGTTGAAGATTCTAGCATAAAGTTTTTTGGTACTCATTCTTGTATACCTATATTTGCACTGCATTGAAAGGTAGTATTGGAACTAGGCCTAGTGTGTTCGAGGCAAGGTTTTGTAGGTTGTGGTTTGAAAAAAAAAAAAAAAAAAAGAAAAGTGCATTCAGTACTCATTAAATGTTTATAAATAAAGGTTGTGGTTTTTAAAATAATATATATTTTGAAAATTCACGTCCCTTTTCCCAAGTCTGTTTCTAAAATAATATATATTTGGAAATTGACGTCCTTTTTCCCAATTCTTAAGTGAAAATACAACTTCCTAGGGAACATCTAAAAGAAAATTTTCAGATTTGGGGTCAAATTCATACAAAATACTTTGTTCAATAAATTTCTACTTGGTGCTTTCCCTTGTGCTGTTTGTGTTTCTCAAGTGACTATTCTCTAAATGAGGGTGTTAGTTCTCTAAATAAGAGTGTCAATGTCTTTCTGCATGTAGTCAGGTTGGAATGAATTTATTTGGCAACTGCTAATATAGTTTCTGATGTAGTATGTAATATCGAAGGAGTAGAAAGAAATAAAGAAGAAGATGATAAAGAAGAAGACGAAGAAGAAGAAGAGAGGATGAGGGAAAAGAATAGCAGCCAAGCAATCAGAAAATATTCATTCAAAAACTAACTTCTGTTAACCCTAATTAGGGTTTAAACAGAAAACTTACTCATGGGCCTAAAACAAAGGTCTAAAATAAAATAAACCCAACTCTAATAAAAATAAACTCAACACTAGAAAAGCCCAAAATAAATGGGTCCATAACAAATAAAAGAAAAATCAAACTAACTAAACTAAATTCATAATAGTTGGGCCTCTTTGGCCGGACGTCCATACACACGACCATATCGTTTACTGGTGTCCACACCAACTCCTCTGGGGTGGAAAGAACTAGGCTCTGACGAGGATGTGGCATGGAGACTCTCATAATACTCCATGAGGTCAGGATCAAGTTGGTGCAATGTCTCGGCAGGAATCCAAGTGCAATCAGAATCAGGACGATCAACCCAACGAACCAAAAACCTTCGAACCACGCCATCCTTGGTGAGATCAACCTACTCATCTAAAATAGCATCAATTTTATCATTGTGTGCAAGGACCGATGGTAGTGATAAATTAGTGGGTGTTAAATCTGGATGGTTGTCAACGGTTGGGGTATCAAATGGTGCATTAGGGGGTTGAATATGTCCTTTGTAGGCAACAAGGTCCTCAACATTAAAGTTAGGGCTAAAATCAAAATGGGAGGGAATATCAATGACATATGCGTTTGATCCAACCCATTTAAAAATTTTAAAAGGACCAGCACTACGAGCTTGCAATTTCGAAATGGATCCAGAAGGAAAACGTTCCGGCCTTAACTAACATTAATAGCAACAAGTCTTTTATATAAATCAACTTGAAGTTTATATGTTGCATTAATTGACTCTAATCGTCTATTGATATCAACATGCAAGTCTCGAATATGTTGCGCAAACATATCGGCCGACTCAGATACTCTAGCAAATGGAGACATAGGAACTAAGTCTAAAGGTTTTCGCGGTTTATAACCATGTATAACCTCAAAAGGGCTCATTCCTATTTACCTATTCACGGAATTATTATAAGCAAACTGAGCAGTAGGAAGAATTAGGTCCCAATTCCTATGATGATCTTTAACTAAGCACCGCAAGAGATTTCTTAAACTACGGTTAACAACTTTTTGGCCATCAGTCTGAGGGTGGTATGCTGCTGAAAATTTGAGTTTTGTATCAACTAAACGCCAAAGAGTTTTCCAAAAATAGCTAGTGAAATGAACATCTCTATTAGTGACTGTAGTTTTGGGTTAGACCATACAATTTGACTATCTCCGAGAAGTATAATTTGGCAACTCTAGAAGCATCAGATGTTTTACCACAGGGAATGAAGTGAGCCATTTTAGAAAAACGATCTACCACCACAAGAATATAATCATGTTTCTTAGACGCGCGGGGGAGTCCCAAAACAAAGTCCATACTAACATCTTGCCACGGACAACTAAGAACAGAAAGGGGGGTATAAAGACCAGTATTCTGTTTCCTATACTTAGCTAACTGACAAGTGCGATATTGACTCACTATTCTACCAACATCCTTTTTCAAACTCGGCCAATAAAATTGACGTTCAACTTCTATTATGGTCTTATCACGTCCAAAATGTCCTAAAAGACCTCCAACATGAACTTCTCACACTAGGAAATCCCGTACTGAAGTCCTTGGAATGCATAATTTATTAACCTTAAACAAAAATCCATCTTGAAGAAGGAATTCGTCAGAAACTTCAGACTTCCCATTCTATAGCTCTAGAAAAATTTTCCTAAAGTCAGGACAGGACTCGTACTCATCCTTAAGCCTATCGAATCCTATAACCTTAACACTCATGATAGAAAGTAAGGACACACGACGACTAAGGGCATCAGCTATTTTGTTCTCAACTCCTGACTTATGTTTTATGACAAACGAATAGGCTTGCAAGTACTCAATCCAACGATCATGCCTATGATTAAACTTCTTTTGGAAACTTAGATAACACAAGGCCTCATAATCAGAATAAAGGACAAACTCTTTCGAGAGTAAATAATGGCACCAACAGCATAAGGCTTGTACCACTGCATAAAAATTCCTTATCAAAAGTGGAATATTTTTGTTTAGCCTCACACAATTTCTCGCTAAAGTAAGCGATAGGGTGATGCTCCTGACTGAGTACTCCTCCAATACCTACTCCTGATTCGTCGCATTCTACCTCAAAAACTTTCGAAAAATTAGGGATACGCAACACGAGGCACTCAATCATTCTTTTCTTGATATTTTCAAAGGCCCTTGCAGCATTTTTGGTCCATTTAAACTCTCCTTGTTTCATACATTCAGTAAGAGGGGCCACAATGGTGCTGAACCCTTTTATAAAACGGCAGTAAAAAGTAGCTAACCCATGAAAACTTTGCACTTCATGAATAGTTTTGGGTTCAGACCAATCTAAAATTGCCTTAACCTTCGAGGGGTCAGCCGAAATTCCTTCAGATGACACCACAAATCCTAAGAAGACAACCTTATCAGTAAAGAATGAACACTTCTTCAAGTTGGCATACAGGTTCTCTTTCCTAAGGGTGGAACAGACTTGAGTAAAATGGTCCATATGTTGATCCCTACTTTTACTATAAATAAGGATATCGTCAAAATAAACTACCAAAAACTTTCCCATTAATGGCCCAAGCGCTTGAGTCATTACTCTCATGAAGGTATTAGGGGCATTTGAAAGTCCAAAAGATATGACCAACCACTCATAAAGACCATATTTGGTTTTAAAAGCAGTCTTCCATTCATCCCTTGACCAAATTCTAATTTGATGGTAACCACTTTTCAAATCAATTTTAGAAAATACTGTGGCACCTGCCATCATGTGTAACATATCATCTAATCGAGGAATAGGAAAACGATATTTCACAGTTATCTTGTTCATTACCCTGCTGTCTACACACATTCTCCAAGAACCATCTTTCTTTGGAGTCGAGAGAGCTGGAACAGCACAGGGACTCATACTCTCTCCAATAAATCCCTTTTTGTGAAGTTTATCAACTTGCCTTTGTAACTCAGCATGCTCAGTAGGATTCACCCTATAGTGTGGCAAGTTAGAAAGTGTAGCTCCTGGGACTAAATCTAGTGCGTGTTGGATATCACGCAATGTGGGTAAACGGTCAGGAAGATCTTCAGAAAAAACATCTTGAAACTCTTCAAGGATCCCATTTGCCTCTCCTGATATGTCTTGCAGAGAGTCCATAGGAACTTCCTTAACTACTAAAGCAAACACAACACATTCGTGTCCACCCATATCACGAATGAGTTCTTTAGGGCTAATGAAGTTCAACCCCCTTCTATTCATCACTTCCTTTCCTTTACTGGGGTTAGCCTGTTACGGAGGAATAGGTTTGAGAAGAATCTTTTTGCCATTAAACATAAAAAAGCACAAATTGGAACGACCATAAAGAGTGACATCTAAATCAAACAACCATGGTCTTCCTAAAATTATATGGCCTACATCCATAGAAATCACATCACACCAAATTTTGTCTTTATAATCAAGAAACTGAATAGGCACTTGACAACGCTCTTTTACCGTTATGGAAGAGGCATCTACCCAAGAAACATTATATGGGTGAGGGTGGGGAACAGTCTGAAGTCCTAGACGGGCAACTATACTTGAAGATACCGCATTGATGCAACTACCACTATCCACTATGACCTTACAACCCTTATCGTTGATCTTAGTATAAGTGTGAAAAATGGCATGACGACGCCAATCTTCCGTCTCTCGGGTTTGCGTAAGGGCACACCGCACTACACCCATTCGAGGATTGCTAGGGTTGAGTTGTATCTCTCCTACATTAGGGGAAATAGTTCTAAGACATCCTATTAAATTTTCCTCACACTCTTCATCCACATCTTCAAATTCCTCTATATTGGGTTCGTATACTTGCTCCTCTACTGACTCATCACCCTCGATTCTCTCATTCTCCCCGATAACTAGAGCTCGGGTGGGACAATTGACAGATACATGCCCAAAACCGTGACACTTGAAACACTGAACTCGAGAGTTATTTCTAGGGCCCTCAGATAAGTTACTCTTATTCCTATTATCTTTCACAATTTGGGTACTAGGAAGTGGTCCTAAAACAGACGAAGTGTTTGACGAGGAAGGACGGTTAATAGGAGGGCGACTGTCATTGCGCTTTCCAAACTGGGGCTTAGCTACTAGTTCGTAGTTCTGGACTAGAATATAGGCCTCGTCTAAGGTGGTAACTCCTCTAAGGATAACCTCTCTTCGTAGTTCCTCATTAAAACCACGCCTAAATTGACTCAAAGTAACGTCCTCATCCTCCTGAACATTACATCTCATCATGAGTTCATCAAACTGAGATACGTACTCTTTCACTGGCCTATTACCTTGTCGGAGATCGTTCCATTGATCTAGCAAATTACCGTGATAGGACAAAGGCAAATACTTTCGCTTAAGTCTTACTTTCATCTCCTCCCAATCTACAACTGGGGGTTCATGACGCCTAGCAAGTAAATTCTCAACACTTTCCCAATACAATTGGGCACTTCCTGTCAGTTTCATTTTAGCATACCGACATTTTCTCTCTTCAGAAAACTGATACCACTCAAAGAAACGATCCATATCTTTCAACCATTTTGTAAACACCTAAGGATTTACGCGGCCATCAAAAGTAGGGGCTATATTTTGACTTGTTTCATTAATTTATCATCATTATGCTCAAGTGACCTATCATTCATCTGACATGGCACTAATTCTCTATCTGGATTCCTAGGCCTCATGTTTTCCTCAATCATGTCAATCCTAGTATTTAGTCTTTGAATGGCTTCAGTGAGGGCTGCTAATTGAGTTTGCAATTGGTTGTCTTCCATAATATTAGAGGATGTTAGCGTACGACCACTACAAAATTGCATACAAAATTCTATGACTAAACTTATTGATATCAATAACAACTCAAGTAAACTACTACTAATATAAACCTTAGCTAATTATATGTAAATACACATATACTCTTGATGTTGAGTAAATTATAAGACAACTCGAATAAAGTGCAAGCAATAGTTCTGTCTATCTTTTTTCTTTTTTTAACACAGGGGATCAAAACACAAAGAAGGAAATAAATAAACGTTTACTATATTGCTTACTTAGGGTATGTGGGTGACGGTATTTTCATTCACTTTTGATAAATAAAGGAAAAGTAGGGAAAGATAATCAAAAGTAAGAAGGGATCAATGTGGGTAGTGGAATCAATGTGCGGAAAATAGAATGAATGCTGGAATGGGTGGAGTCACAATGCACACAATAATTCAATCAATTGCTAAAATAGAGAGTAGTTAATATCAAAAAAAATATAATAGAACAAAGTTACTGTTCGAATTGGGAATTGGGAATTGGGAGTGCACTCGTGACCTAAAATCTACAAAAATAAGCTAATGGAGTGCTCTGGAGCTCGCCGAAATGTCACCGAAGGTTCTCCAGGAAGTCGCCGGAGCTTTGTTGGAGCACTGACAGGTTGCCATAGTGTTCTGGAGTAATTCAGAGTATTCTGGACTCGCCGAAAAAGTCGCTAGAGGTCGCTGGAGTCACCGGTTAGTTAGCCGGAGGTCGGTGGTTCTGCTGGCGGGGTTTGCCGAAGTTAAATATTGCTAAAAGTGTATGAAAGTGTATTTGAAAGTCTTGAGAGCGCATAGGGCAGCGGCCGCTACTTTTTTTTTTTTTTTTTCGCCGCTAGAGTTTTGAGATGAACAATAGAGTTTTATTGGTTAGGGATCGATTCGCCTTGATACTAAAGTTGATGTAGTATGAAATATTGAAAGAGTAAAAAAGTAATAAAGAAGAAGAAGAAGAAGAGGAAGAGATCACAGCTGTTGAGGAAAAAATGATCATTCAATCTCCCTCTACTATTAACCTAATTAGGGTTTAAATAGAAAAGTCACGGGCCTAAAACAAAGGCCTAAAATAAAATAATCCAATACTAATAAAATAAATCCAACACTAGAAAAGCTCAAAACAAATGGGTCCAAAATAAATAAAACAAAATCTAATTAACTAAACTAAATATTAATCATCAGCCCATAATGGTTGGGTCTCTTTGGCCCGACGTTCATATGCACGTCCATATCGTCTATTAGTGTCCACACCACGGTGTATAAAGGGACTTGCAGTGTTACTTTTAACAGTTCATTATTCTACACTATGGCATTGACTATAGGGAAGTTGATCTTACTTCATGATTGTCAGCCTGTCTCATTTTTATTTTATTTATTTTTTATGTCCAGTTAATGTGTCTGTTTGACGGGGGAGATTCTGGTGATTGGTTTTTGGTGCTTCTATGGCTAGGACTTGTCTATTTGGACGTACTGGTTTTGAGAAATGAAGATAGTGATGTGAAAGACCAGTTCTTGTATTTTGCATAGTATGCACAAATGCTTCATGAAAATTTGATTCTTGCAGGTTTATGAGCATGGCTTTGCTTCAGTGAAAGTTCCCAAGAACATTTTGAATGGTCCAAGTTCATTGCTAATGGGATTTCCAGACTGTGGGAACTCATATTTTTTGCTAATGCAACTTGATAAGGATTTTAAACCCCTTTTTAAATTGCTTGAGAGTGAGTCTGATCCATCAGGAAAAGCTCATCCTTTCGGTGATGTAAACAATGTTATCCGTTTAAAAAATGTTGACATTGGTCAGATTCAGATGCTTGAAGATGAACTCAACTTGAGCCTTCTTGACTCCGGAAAACTTCTTGCACTTTCACTTAATCCTGTGGGTTCTGGTCAAACTTCTGAACAAGGTCTTCTTTCTGAACTTGGACTTGAAGGTTCCATGTTTGGTTCTGGAAGTCTTCCATCAAGCTTTTCTTCTATTGTTGATGAAGTGTTTGAGCTTGAGAGAGGGTCATCTGCTGCACCTTCATTTTCTGGTCAGAGTATTTCTTCGTCGTTCAATACATATGCTTCACATTTTGGCTCAGTTCCAATGAATTTCCACAGTCTGAAAGCCGGAACTTCCTCTCCTAAGTGGGAGGGAGGAACACAGATGGTACAGGTTAACAATGTTCCTAAAGTATCAAGTGGATCCCCTCATTATAATGGTTCTATTTATTCGTCGAGCAATTTGAAGGGCATCGTGCAGTCTAGTTCTGTTGGCTCACCGTCTTCTGGTCCAGGAAGGAGCACAGCTTTGAAAAGACTATCAGCTTCAAAGTCTGACCAGGATTTGCCTTCTCTTAGATCTCCAGTTTCTGCTGATTCGTCTGCCTCAATGGATGAGGACCAGCTGACTGTTTCTGGAAATAGGTCATCGCGATTGTTGTCCCCACCAAGATTGACTGGCTCCCGTGTTGCTGCTCTAGTTGGAAAACCCAGTGTGCCTAGAAATTCCATAACTTCAACTGTGACTGGATCTCCTAAAGTTTCTGGATCTAGCACTTTGGCAACTACCGTATGTAAGATTCTTGCTCTGAGTTTCTCTGTATTGGCTGCGACTTAAAAATTTCCATTAACCTATATTTTTCGCATTTAACTATATTTTGTGATAAATGCAGTTGGTCATAACTCAAGTCTTGATGCTCTCACTAGACACGATAAAAAGTCTCAAAAGCGTTCAGTTGCAGATATGTTGAATTTGATTCCGTCACTTCAATTTTTGGAGGGTCATTTAGGATCTTGTAAGAGGAGGAAAATCACCGAATTAGGATTCAATCAACAGTCTTCACCACAGGCACTTGTTCCAACGGAGTTGATTAGCAAAACTGAAGGATACAATTATGCTAGCCTAATTGCTGAAGCAAATAAAGGAAATGTACTGTCTAGTAGCATATATGTTTCAGCTCTTCTTCATGTGGTTAGGCACTGCTCTCTTTGTATCAAGCATGCTCGACTAACTAGTCAGATGGATGCACTTGGCATTCCCTATGTTGAAGAAGTGGGTTTAAGAAATGCATCCTCAAACTTATGGTTCCGACTCCCATTTGCGAGAGGTGATACATGGCAACACATTTGTTTACGACTTGGTCGACCCGGAAGTATGTGTTGGGATGTCAAAGTAAATGACCAGCACTTCAGGGATTTGTGGGAACTTCAGAAAGGAAGCAATAGTACTCCATGGGGTTCTGGTGTCCGAATTGCCAATACATCTGATATAGATTCTCATATCCGTTATGATCCAGAAGGTGTTGTTTTGAGTTATCATTCTGTTGAAACAGATAGTATCAAGAAGTTAGTGGCAGATATCCAGAGGCTCTATAATGCTAGAATGTTTGCTCTTGGAATGCGGAAACTGCTTGGAGTGAGACCGGATGAGAAATTAGAAGAAGGTGGTGTGAGCTCTGATGGTAAAATGCCAGCTGGAGCAAAAGGTGCTCCAGATGCAGCTGATAAATTTTCGGAACAGATGAGGAGGGCTTTTCGGATTGAGGCAGTTGGGCTTATGAGTTTGTGGTTTAGTTTTGGTTCAGGGGTACTTGCTCGTTTTGTTGTTGAGTGGGAATCTGGTAAAGAGGGCTGCACAATGCATGTTTCTCCAGACCAGCTGTGGCCTCATACAAAGGTCTCTTTCTCTCCCCCTCGCTCTCTCTCTCTCATTTAGTTTAAATGTTGTATTGGAGTTGTTGCAAGATATATGCCTTGCAAGGGTGGAAAACTTTGAAATTCATGTACTTCTAGTTGCATTCTAGAGTGTAAAATTCCCATATGTATTCAGCTTTACAATAGCCAACTCTTCTTCCTTGACACTTTTTTTTTCTTTTGTCCCTTGTTGTTTTGTTTTTGGTGTTCTATTTATTTGTATTAAAGTGCCTCCTTTTTTTTTTTTTTTGTTCTTTTCCCAGATAAATAATAAATGTTCGCTGAATAAATAAAGATAAAAGATACGTTGCACATAATGCAAATCCTGTCAATTCTTTCACTGCTCCCACTAACCAACCGCAACTGGGAACTAACCAGACATAACTGAAGCATATGTGTCAGTGACATGTGAGCTGATGGACAAACACAGTGCATGTGCCACAGTGATAAGACATTAAATCCACAAATTTCCAACAAAGGCGTTCTTTTTACTAGTATATGTGGTTGAAGTTTGAATGATTTAAGACAAAATTATATTTTGTCTGATCAGAGTCAAATTGATGGATTTGAATCAAATGTGATGAACGTAATATATATATATATATATGGTGAGAAGAGCTAGTATCGAATAGAATTCTTTTTCATTTGTTGTGATAAAATTTGGTCATCATTTTGGTTTGTCATCCAGTATTTTTTCAAAGGAATATTTGTGCATTGGAAATATTTCTCCACAGAAAGTGTTTTGAGGAAAGTTCTAAAAGACAATATTGTTTGCTAAAAGTGATTGTGTTTGAGTTATATTGAGTAATAATAAGGCGTAAATAGAATAAATATATGTAACAAAAGGATGACGAGTTATATTTTTTAATTCTAAATAACATATATACATATTTAAAAATAAGGTAGGCAAATGATATATTTTAAAGTGTTAAAATTGAGTTTTTCACATTTTGTGATTTGACTCTGAGCATCTTCTTTAGAATGAATTTTATCCAGCATGATTATATAAAGTTGGTTCAATCATAAGAAAATTGATTTGCTGGGCAGGAAGTGAAGGCTTTAATTCCTCATTAATTATAAGCATCTAGCTCATAGTTTCATGTTCATGCTTTTTGGTTCAGACTTATTATAAGTTTCTGATTTTACAAATATTTTTTCTGTTTCAATATGATGCTAAATATTTGAATATAATATTTGTATTCCCTCCAGTTTCTAGAAGACTTCATAAATGGTGCTGAAGTTGCATCACTCCTGGATTGCATTCGCCTAACTGCTGGACCCTTGCATGCACTTGCGGCAGCAACACGACCTGCACGAGCTGGTCCTACTTCTGGGGTCCCTGGTGTTACGACAACTCTCTCTTCTATTGCAAAACAGTGTGCTTACTTGCAACCCCAGGGACATTTGCAAAGTAGTTCAACCACAAATGCTACTCAGGCTCCTACTGGCGCTGGTGGGAATGCTCTCACATCCACTACAGCAGGCTCTTTTGGGAATCACAACCTTCATGGGGCTGCAATGTTGGCTGCTGCTGCTGGGCGAGGTGGCCCTGGCCTTGTTCCTAGCTCACTGTTGCCTATAGATGTCTCTGTTGTACTTCGTGGCCCCTATTGGATTCGTATAATATATCGCAAATTCTTTGCAGTTGACATGCGTTGCTTTGCTGGTGACCAGGTTTGGTTGCAACCAGCAACACCCCCCAAGGGGGGCCCTTCAGTTGGAGGATCATTACCTTGCCCACAGTTTCGACCTTTCATTATGGAGCATGTGGCTCAGGAATTGAATGGTTTGGAGCCTAGTTTTAGTGGTGGTCAGCAGACAGTTGGGATGGCAAGCGCGAACAGTCCGAATGCAAGTTCAGCTTCACAGTTGTCAAGTTCCAATGGAAACAGAGTCAACCTCCCAAATTCTGGTGCAATGCTTAGGTCTGGGAACCAAGTGGCTGGTCTTAACCGAATAGGAAATGCTCTTTCAGCATCCTCAAATTTACCTGTAGTAGGTGCAGGCTTGCCAATACGCAGATCATCTGGTGCAGGTGTCCCTGCTCATGTGAGGGGGGAGCTGAATACGGCAATAATTGGACTTGGGGATGATGGAGGTTATGGTGGTGGGTGGGTTCCTCTTGTTGCACTTAAGAAAGTTCTTAGAGCTATTGTCAAATACCTTGGAGTTCTGTGGCTATTTGCACAGTTACCCGATCTTTTGAAAGAGATCCTAGGGTCAATTTTGAAGGACAATGAAGGTGCACTGCTAAATTTGGACCAGGAACAGCCAGCCTTGCGTTTCTTTGTGGGGTAAGAACATATATTTTGGTTTTATACATGCACAATTCTCTTAATCTTCACGGTACCTTGTGAATGCTATGATGCTTTGCTTGGGGTGTTGTCCAAATTAAAGTGATCTCACCAGCTTGGATGGAGGAGAGGACTAAAGCTAGCAGATATGAGATAACATATGGTTTGACAAGGAAGCTCTTGACTGAGCCTACCTCAGATAAGGGTAGAGGGGGAAGTAGTTCACTTACTTCTACTCTCAGGTTGGGAGATAAAGTACCTCCTTGCCAGCATATTGTGAACATTTTTTTTTTTTTTTGGGGCAAAGGAAAAGTGTGGGAAGGAGGAAAAGTTCTAATCGTGTCTATTTAAAAAATTATGATGCGATGGGCTCCTATGAAAAATGAATTTTAATTGAATGCTATGAGTGTTTCAACCTAGAAGCATTTCTTTATCCTTCCTCTAATTTCTCTATAGAAGAATTGATCTTAATCCTGCTTATTCGCCCTAGGATTTGATGCTTTCTATTCATTTGGTTCGGCCTTCTGCAATTTTGCAAGGGTTGAATAATAAGATTGAAGTGGTGTTACATGTATGATTCTTGAAATATTTAGGGTTTGTTTGGCGTAACTTCTATAACGCCCTTTCCTAGTAAGGGATCCTTTTTGAGAAGCAACTCTCTTGAAAAAAATAATAATGTTTGGTAAAAAAGTAAAGTTATATGTAATTATAAAAAATAAATAAAATAAATGTGTTCACAAATCATTAATAGGTTTTGTTGATTTGATTTGTAAATATAAATGTTTGTAGGGGTAAGATGAGCAATTACTTCATAGGGATAAAACTACATTTTAATTACTTATGGATTTATTCCATCGAGAGGTGATTTGGGAAGTCATTTGGGTTAGTTTCACTATACAGGACTCCAGGAGATATTTTTCTTATGGAAGTGCTTATGCTAGGGTTTTATCAAATGTCCCAGAATTGCAGGAACTCGTAAGAAAGTTTTTGCCTTAAAAGCCCCTATGAGTAGTTCTTCCAAATGCTACCTTAGCTTGCTGTGGAGTCTGGATTTTAAGTCTGTCTTCACTCTTCCTTGTCCAAGCAAAAACAGGGAAATGTTAAGAGATAGAAAATAAAAATAAAGGGCAAAAGAATATGAGAACACTGCTTGAAGGTCCAAAAACAAAGTGAAAATTAAAAAATAAAAAAGAAGAAACAACTGGTGCGCAAAGTAAATTGAATCCGTAGTGCTATTTGGTTATAATTTACTGACAGTCAAAGGTTGTTATAAGCCTGCTTATGCTGCTTTACATTTAATGCCCACGTTCTTGGTCCTGATTTGGGATAAACAAATGCAGGGGCTACGTATTTGCGGTAAGTGTCCATAGAGTTCAACTTCTTCTCCAAGTCCTGAGTGTGAAGCGCTTCCATCATTCACAGCAGCAGCAGCAGCAGCAAAACTCAGCCAGTGCTCAAGAGGAACTAACTCCATCTGAAATAGTGGAGATATGTGATTATTTCAGCCGTCGTGTTGCATCAGAGCCTTATGATGCTTCTCGTGTTGCATCCTTCATTACTCTTCTTACTTTACCGATTTCAGTGCTAAGAGAATTCCTGAAACTTATAGCATGGAAAAAAGCATTAGCTTTGGTGCAAGGTGGAGATCCTGCCCCCGCACAAAAACCTCGGATTGAATTATGTCTTGAAAATCATGCTGGATTGAATGTGGATGGGAACTCCAAGAGTTTATCTGCATCGAAAAGCAATATCCATTATGACCGACCCCATAACTCCGTTGATTTTGCCCTTACTGTTGTGCTTGATCAAGCTCACATTCCTCATGTAAATGCTGCTGGTGGTGCAGCTTGGTTGCCATACTGTGTTGCAGTGAGGTTGAGATATTCATTTGGTGAAAATCGTAACGTGTCCTTCCTCGGAATGGAAGGAAGCCACGGAGGCCGTGCTTGTTGGTTGCGGCTTGATGACTGGGAGAAATGCAAACAGAAGGTGGCCAGAACAGTGGAATTGCATGGGTGTCCACTGGGAGATGTTAGTCAGGGGAGGTTGAGAATAGTTGCAGATAATGTGCAGAGAACGTTGCACTTGTACCTCCAAGGATTAAGGGATGGCAGTGGTGGTGGGACTGCAAATTCTGGAGCAACTTGACATGTAAGTTGGTTTATTCTTGACATTATATCTTTATTCTATTTTACATTTAGGGGAAAAAAAATTCTAGAGCACGTAGCTGGGTTATAACTAAGAGAGAAAACAAGTCGAGTTTTAATTTATTCGAGCTTAGCTCTAGTTTTTCATATTGGCCTCGAGCTCGATTTGAACTTTCATATAAACTTGAGCTCGGTTCGATAAAGAAGAATTTAAAGATGAAATTGACTCGTGAATAGCTTGATTAAACTAAAATGACGTCGTTTTAGTCTAAAATATAATAAATAAAATATTATAAAAAATAATATAAAAAAATATTATTAAAAAATATAAAAATAAATTTATATATATTATTTTAACAAGTTGGCTTGCTAGTTTTTCTAGGCTCGAGCTCAAGCTTGATTTTAAATGAGGTACAAATCAAGTTTAACTCGAGTTCGTTTTACTCATGAATTGAACTCAAGTCGAGCTGTTTTCGAGCTCAGCTTGAATAGCTCGGAAAAAGCTGTTTCCGCCTCTAGTTACAACTTATGAATAAATTTCACTAGTATATGGGTGCTCGCTTGTTCTGTTATATTTATATGTATTATTATGGTATTCTGTTGCAGCGGGAGAGACTTAAGCAAGGAAAAGGAAGCCTAATCTAATAACTGGGTGGCTTGAGAAATAGCTGGAATCAAATACTAAGCTTGGTGTGGTGTGGTGTGGTTTGGTTTGGTTTGGCTTGAGGGAGTTGAAGCTGCACCATGTCATGTTTGTGTCATTTTGATTCATGAGAGTTGGCTAACAAGTTAACAACCTAGGTGCTTGCAGAGAGGGAAGGGAAGGGCTTGTGCAAATATTTTGAGTGCAAGGGGCGTTTTATGTTTGTTGAATTAGGGAAGGTGATGGTGGTTTTCCTTGTACAGACCATGCTACTGTTTGATTGGTTGATTAGTTGGTCTTGTTCGAGGAGGACGATGATTTGAACAAAATTTGTCGAGGTTGGACCCCTGTGGTACACGCATCTTCCAGCAGCCATGGATACAAGCGGCAGCAAGATTTGGAAGGCTTTCTACTTACAGACCGTCCAAGGATATAACTGTCTTCATGTTTAGTCGCAACTTTGTCTCTTTGCCTTCGTTTATGGGTGGATATATTCTGGTGTAAATACTTGGAATCATTTCTCAAGAGGAACTTTAATTGGAATATATTTGTAATTATCATTTAGTTGGTTAGGGTAATTTTACTTTGTAGTTGATTTTATTTGGAATATATCTCTGTTTTTAAGCTACTACTGGCTACAATTAGGAGAATAATATATCATCATTTGAACCAACTAAATGTCTTTTTGGCTAGAATACTGTAGTAATAATGCTTTTGTAATGAATGTATATTTTGGTAAGCTATTTCATTTGAAATAATTAGCACACAAAAGAGTCGTATCAATTCCATATTTATTTATTGTTCAGCTGGTATTCAATATGTTTTTTTTTTTTTTTTAAATTACTTTTTTTAACTACACAGCATACACACATCATGCTAAGTTATCTGTGCACATGCCACGCAACCATTAAAACATTCAACATGTACACACCATTTCAACATGTGCAGTTGGCAATCATAAATCCAGGACTTATTGTAGCTTGTACACCCAATCATGTATAAAGATAATGCACATAAGCACCACCAATAACAAAACATCCATTATCATATTAACAAACATGGGCAACCATATCATATACATGAAACATATCATATGTCAACATAAATCAATCACATCATAGATAACAATGTGTACACATTCTGTCCACCTAGGCGTAAAAATTAAGTGTGTGTCCTACAACCAGGCTTCTTTATAGAACACTTACGGGATCTCTCTTGCATCTGTGATGGAGTGGTTAGTACCACGGCTTCTGCATTTGTCATTGAAAACAAGCCATTTTCTTCCTCTCATAATGACGGACTCACAGGAGATAAGACTTGGGCAGCAATAGGTGAAGTGAGTTCAATAGGAATCGAATGATTAATTGGCCATGGCATCAGTGTGCATGTGACCCCACATCATCGTCCATGACTGGTATAGTTGTCAATGGTCGGTTGTACTGGAGATGATGTGTTCATAGCAGATAAATTGATAATTAAAACAGTAATAATTAAAACAGTTAGCAGTTCAAATGACAAAATATCGTTTGTGGAGAGTGTTGTCTTATCATGATGGCAGTTGAGTGGCTAATGATGTGGGCCCCACTAGGTGGGTGGTCCCGCTCTAGCTGAGGTGGAAGGTCCCGCTCGATCTACTGTAGCTCCATTCTTCATACCTACTCAGCCAATTTATCCTCGTCAATCGATGGAATGGTCATACAAGTAGTACGGCCATGTTTGTTTGAGGTATAGGAGTTGCCGCATGAGATTGTTTATACTGTGGGGCCGCCAGTGAAGTGTTTGTTTGTGTTAGTGGTGGCTGGATGCTTGATTCATGGGGCTGCCAGTGAAGTGTTTGTTTGTGTTAGTGGTGGCTGGATGCTTAATTCATGGGATCCGTGGCTGGATGTTTAATCCGGTGATTCATTGGATACTGAATCCCAGGAGGTGGTGAGATTATTAATCTCTCACTTCCAGATTGTTTTCCGTCAAGATATAAATGTTCAAAATTATTTTCTTTCACATCATATATCAAATTACATCTTTTATTCCACTTTATATCCCACCAGCCAAACACTAAAAAAATAATCTCACATAAAAAAATAATCTCATCTTTTATCCAATCTCACATATTATATCCATGGGTCTCACGGTATTATTTGTCCCTCATTATCCAATTCCTCAAAACAAACATAGCCTATCCCCAAAACAAACATAGCCTTGATGATGGATGCCAAGCTGAATTGCCTCTATGTCGTGATAGTTAAGCATGTGGGTACTTAAACATGTGTATTAGACTTTTGAAATGCATAGATTGAAAATCTGATCAGCATATATATATATATGTATTAGGTTTCATTACAAGTACCAAAACTAACCTCAACCAAGGTCTTCTCCAGTGTCGTCTTCTCACGGTCCCGGAGATATAAACAGATCAAGTGTGATCTGGTGAAAGGGGTTGTGTATATATATATATATATAAATTAAATAGCAATTTCAAACAGTGCTCTAAAAATTTTTAATTAAAAAATGCTATTTGAAATAGCATTTTTAACTTTAAAAAACACCATTCAAAAAGTATTTTTTATTAACAGCACTTTGTCAAATACTTAAAAAATATCAGCATATTCGTTTTTTTTTTTTTTTTTTAAAGCTCAATACTAGCAGAATAAAAAAACAAAATCCTAGTATTTGTATTTATAGTTTAATTCATAAATACAAATACTACAACAATTTATTGGAATATTAAAAAAAATGCATCAAGACACCACTAACCCTCTTTGTTGCTAATGTAACTGTATTGTCTTTGTATTATTTTACTTTCTAGCATTACACAAACAAGAAGAAGCAAGTTCAATGTTATCACCATCCTAGCTGGTGTTGTACAGAATTCGGATCAACCCTATAAACTATGGCGAATATATGCAGATAAACAAATTGAGACTAAAATACAAGATTTATGTGGTTCAACAAATTGTCTACGTCTGCGGGTATGGTATACCTACTTTTCTATTAGCAATTTCCAACAATAGAGTAAGGATTACAAAAATGAAAGAAAGAACCTTAGAGAAATCCTTAGAGAAACTCTTCTCACCTTTCTCTTCATTTTTCTCTTTTACAACCCCTAGAAAATCCATAATCTGAACTTGCAAAATGTGTACAGCATGTTCCTTTACATAGGCAACAATCATGCATTGGATGGAGCATATTTACCTACAACTTATAATCTTGAATCACCGGATAAAAGTGGTGAAATTTTCCAAAATGGCAGTCCCCCGAGCACACTAGATACTAGGTGAGACCGACCAATGTGGCTATAATCCACAGCTTCTCTATCCTTTCTGTCATAAATGCACTAGGACCAATTCAACAGTGTTTCACAACCATGAAGGCGAACACCCTGTTGTCAGAAAGGAGGAAATTATATGAAATAGATTAGAAAAGTAGAAAGAGAGAGAGAGAGAAATTGAAAATAAAAGAAAGCATACCATAGGTTAGGGAAGTCCATAAATTGTTTTTAGTAGAAATGAATAACCAAATTGGATAAGCTCTCATTATTCTAATTACTCTCGTCTACACCAGGGACAATCCATGGATGTACGAGGGTTAACTTCAAAGATCAACCTTTAATACGCAGAGTCGAACAGTGCATCACTGCTCAACTCCATTTCACTTTTCAGACCAACCAAGATGGACTGGATCTCTATCCATCTTAGATGCCCCACATCTGCGGCCACAAACTCATGAACGACTCCATCTACAACCACACAGCTGCAACCAGCAGTCTTCTTCAGTCCTTTATTCTCCATGATTTCCCTAATGTTGTCTGCATATTTCCATCTCCCGGAGGAGGCATATAAGTTGGATAGTAAAACATATCCCCCCTCTTCTTTAGGCTCTAACTTTTGAAGTTCTCTCAAAGCTATCTCAGCCATTTCAATGTCCCCACGAGCTCTGCAAGCGTTAAGCAAAGCTCCCCAGATAGACCTACTTGGTTTCATTGGCATCCTTTCGATCACATCTTTAGCCTCAGTCAGCCTCCCTGATCGTGCTAGGAGATCCACAAGGCACCCATAGTGTTCAACTCTTGGTTCAATACCATACTTTTCTTTCATATTATTGAATACTCTAAGCCCCTGATCGACAAGTCCACTATGACTGCAAGCACTGAGAACAGCGACAAAAGTAACTTGATTGGGCATCATACACTCCTGCATCTCATAGAACATTTCCAAAGCTTTGGTTCCATGGCCATGAAATGCTAGTCCAGTAATCATAGTTGTCAATAAAGTAATGTCCCTTACAGTAACTGCGCTGAAGACTTTGAGAGCTCTTTCAATGCTCCCACACTTGCAATACATGTCTACCAATGCTGAACCCAAAAAGGCATCTAATCTTATTAGCATCCTAACCAGCCAACCATGAATCCATCTTCCGTGGTCTAAAGCTCCAACTTCTGCAGCAGCAGAAACCAAACTAATCACTGTTACAGCATCAGGCTGAATGTTGTCTGCAATCATACAACTGAATAATTTTCTCACCATCACACAATCAGCCCTCTGGGTATATCCGTCAATTAAAGAATTCCAAGAAACAAGATCCTTGGAAGGCATTTGATTAAACAAAGTTTGGGCAAGTTCCAGTTCACCAATCTTGGCGTACCCAGTGATCATGGTGTTCCAGGAAATGACATCCCTTTCAAGAAGCATATCAAAAATCCTTCTCGCAGACTTTAATTCCTTGCACTTCGCATACATATCCAAAAGTGCATTACCCAAGACCATATTGCAATGATCGATCAACTTTCTACGCTCGAGCCAAGCATGAGCCGACTTCCCCGACTCTGCATCCCCTACTCCACCACAAGACATAAGGACACCAGTCATCGTATACTCGTCAAGGTTAAGGCCCGAATCCAACATTTCGTGAAAAAATTCCAATGCTTTCAAGAAGAATCCCTTCTTGGCATACTCAACTATCATAATATTGAACGAGACAGAATCCGGGCTGGGCATTTTCCTGAACACCTGATTTGCAAGACCCATTTGATCATTCTGAAAATACATCTTGAGAAGAGAATTCTGCAGAAAACCACCATGGGTGAATATCCCCGTAACAATGGCATGGCAGTGAATCTGCTTCACCTCGGACAAAAGTCTGGAGGCTTGTAGGAGGTAGAGGAGAGTGTGCTTATCCGGGTAGATAAAAGCCTTGAGCATAGAAGTGTAGAGACCAAATGACTGAGTGGGGGAGAAGGACAGAGCTGAGATCAGGGTGTTATAGATATAGAGATTGGGATGCGGAGTGAAGTGATTGAAGAGGAGGATGGCCATGTCAACGTTGTCAGGGTGTGAGACGGTTGAGGAATATATGAGTCTGCTCATTTGAAACGTCTCGGCCATGAGATTGTTCCTCATCATTTGACACAATATCTGTTTGAAGTGATCCCTCGAATTGCATTTCTCAAGCAAAACAAGTGTTGGGTGATTTAGAGTGAGGCATAAAGTTGGATCCCACTTGGTTTTCTGCCCACTTGAAAACAAGCGGATCATCCCGCCCCCGTTCCAGTAACGGTGCATGGAGAGGGGCAGGCACAGGGACGTGGACATGCAAAGTTTTGTTTTTAGTTGGGTGCAACTCGGGTCCACCGCCCTACCCTAGGATATGGTAAAAGAGGTAAATCACGGGATATGTATCAGTTGTGTAAGATGCAGAAGCTGCAACAATGCAAAGGCTCTGCCCCTGCTGGGATGCGTACCCTCGCGACAGCTGACCGAGATCACCTCACTCCTACTCTTTTACCAACTGATTTATGTCCCGGGCTATAACTGCAAGTCGTGCGAAAACTTTGTTTGAACTCGGAAGTTTTACTTAGCGGTGGCAAAATTTTCCTACAATTATGTAATATTATTCAAATTTTAAATTCTGTGGGGCTAATTTTTATATAATATGCTAGATTTATAATTGTTATTAGTAACTTAGTAATAAATTTAATTTTATATTTTTAGACATTGATTAGGGTATCATAGGATACAAGATGGGTTCCGTTTTGAGCTTCTAAAGTTGCTAAAAGTTGTCTAGTGACCAATTTTTGGGCATTTTAAGTATTTTTATAACTTGGAATAGTGACCAACTTTTTGGAGTTTTTTTTTTTTTTTTTTGCAATTTAATCCTTGATCTGTTTAAACGCATGTTAAATGTACTGTTCGAATGAGTTTTGTCAAACGCATGTGAATGTTATTTTAAATAGTAAGCGAAGTACATTATTAATTTTTTTAATATCAACCTAGTCGTTGGTTCTATTTTATTTTTTTAATGATAAATATATATATATATATATTTATCAATTGACAAAAGTTATGAAAAGTTTGAGTTTTTTTTTTTTGTTTTGAAGTTTTATAAAATTTTTTGTTTGTAAAATAGTTTTAAATTGGGATTAAAATCTGTTTATCTTTTTATGACTCCCTTGTCTATAAATGGGAGAGTTGTATTATGTTTGAGCTAGGAGACTCCTAAAGAAGCTCACGCATTTAAATAAATTCTTGTTTAATTCTTAAATTCGTCTTTCTTTTATTTCTCTTCAATCTTTCTTTTATTTCCTTCATTGGTCTTCTTCCATTTGTTTAATTATTAAATCTAATATTCCATGACATTCTAGTTGATCTCTAAAAATATAAAATTAAATTTATTATTTTTTTCACTTACAATTGTAAACTTGGCCATCTTCGTAAATAATATGATATTGATTAATAATAGAGATCTTCCTTAATTGAAAACGTTTTGGGAGAGATCAAAATAGCACGAGAAGAGACTAAAGAGATCTGGCACTATGTCTGTAGTTTCATGAAATGGAAACACTAAAATATAAAGAATTTGGTATTCCCTTCACCATATTATTACTTAATTTTTTTTAATGTGAAAATAAAATAGTATATCATTACTTATTAAAAAAATTTTAATATTGTTTTTGGGTGTCACTATTTGCAATCCTATTTTTTTTCCCCGTAGTTTAGTTAAAATTTTCTCATTTTAAGATAAAAATATCCTACTGCAAAATAACTTCCGTACTTTTCATATTGGTTACACATAACTCACACTTAAAAAAAAATTCTATATAAAATTTTAGTAAAAACTTGCCGAAAATATCAAATAATATTGACAACCATTTACTGAAAAATCAAATAAATTTAATAATCATTTGCTGAAATAAATTTTCTACAGATAAATAAAACATTTCAATAACTGATTACTGAACAACTTAAAAAGACTTTATACATGTACTTTTTGAAAAATAAAATAATTTTAACAATTAATTGCCAAAAAAATTAACAATTTGGGTATTTTTAAAAATTTAGATGCAATTTGTGAGTTGTGTAAAAAAATATTAGATTATTTAGAGAAAACATAAAATTCATAAATCAACTGGGCTGCTTGAAAAAAATAAAATAAAATAAAATTGTAAATAAAATCACCCTTGCTTTTCAGTACGAAATATGTGCCATTATTCGACCGTTGGATTTTAGACACATGCGCTCTTCGGGCCATCCAAATCCACTAACGCTTTTTTTATTATCGGGAGCAAACATGAAAACTAGGGGTTGTTTGGAACTCTATAAAACTCTGAAAAATTTTGAAAAATTTTAAAAAATTTTTAAAAATTTCAAAAATTTTTAAAAATTTTAAAATTCTCTATTATTTTTTATACATTCATACTTATTACAACTCTAGAAAAAATTACATAACTCGAATTCGATTAATCGAATAGTTGTAATTCTTTTTTTTTTAATGTGACCACCGTTATCCAAGTTATCAAACAAGACCCATTGTCAATATTTTTTAAAAAAATTTAAAAACCGTTCTGACGGATTTTAAAACCGTTCCAATGGATTTCTCTGCAAAAGTCAATATTTTTCACTATTCATCTCTGAAAAAAGTAATTTACCACTAAACACCCAAATATCCCTCAAACCACATTCTTCATTATTTTTCGTTACTCCAAACACTCCCTATGTTGGCCCACGGAATCCGATGTTTATTATTTGTTATGGAACTGCAACACTAAGCTGTGGCTGAAAATCTTTTTCAGGACTTGCAATTGTCATCGCTAGGACAATTCAGTCCACTCCATCAAGGCCGGATACAAGTACTTCACCTATGAAAGTGTATTAAAACAGCAAAAACTTCACTGGATGGAAGTGTCTCTTGTCCTCTGTGGTCTGTCTCCACCAGCATATACGTTTTTGCCGCAAAGAAACATCGCACTTTTGTGTAGTTTTACTCAACAACGAACCAAAAATTGCATCGTTGTGGAAATGTGACAAAGAAAAGGAAAATAATTTTCTCAAACAAAAGTTACCTACAAACGAATTTTGGAACGGAAGTAGATGATCAACAGCTCATTTGTAGACACTAAACTCCGCTGGAATAATGTTCTCCACACCCTTAAGAAGAGGGCAAGTGTATACAAAACACATAAATGGTATTTGAATATCTACATTTTTATTAACTCTCATTTGTGCTTGAGACCTTCACTTCTTTCTCCTTCTCTTCACTAGTTGCTGCTGTTGGTTTCTCCACAGGTGGCTCTATAGCAGTACCAGGTTCTTTTTTCAGTTCTGACTCGAACTCCTTTGCCGCCTGCAGTAGTTAAAAATGCGTAAAATTTTTTTGCCATTACGAGTTAATGCTGATCTGAGTGTGGGACAATCCAAGTAATTAAAAAGCACTCAAAATGCACATGCGTGCACATATTTTTTTTTTTTGGAGGGGGGGTATTATCAACTTGTTTTCTAACATATGAGCATACTTTCTTAAAAATAAGTAAAAGATAATTCTATGGTGTTCTAAAGTGGTTTTTAGAACATTGGTTGTATCAGAATGCCCTATTTTTTTAATGGACTGTTGAGATTCAAAACACAAATCTAATAGTTGATGTTTGTTGAAATAAAAAATTCAATTTAAAACACCAGTGTTTTAAAACTGGTTTAAAACACCATGGCTGAATCCAGAAGTAAAGCCTGGTCCATCAATTACAGGAAGTCCCAAGGGTGTAAAAAGACATATATATAATATATATTTTAACAATTTTCTTCTTGTGTATTAGATTTCAAGAGCTAGTATGAGTACATTTACAGAGGCATATAACCATTTGATAGCGTGATATGTCAGGCACCACCAAAATAGTCTCCTAGGATTGTTTAGAAAACACCTCTCACCATAGTATGGGATTCTTGGTATAAGATAATAAACACCAAATCTAACACGAAAAAGAGGAAATAGAAAAGAAAAGGAGGGATAAAGTTTCACTCTCTGTCACTAATGAAACCGAGATTAACAACCAAACCAATCAAAAACATTGATCTGAGGAGTAAAATATTAATTTAATTCGACCAAAAAAAAAACACTAAAGCATGTCCAACAGATCATTTTGTGGGCATTTTTTTCATACAAATTTGAAGATAGTATTTCATTAGTCATGTTCATATATAATTAAGTATTTTTATCTTTTTATCCAGGACTACAATATGGCCTAGCCAGTCCAAAGACAAAAATTATATGTAAAATGACCTAGAATTTTGCTTTTGAGTCTGCTTACCTCACCCCACCCCCTAAAAAAAAACACATGAAAAGAAGGACAAGAAAAAGAAAAGACATCAAACAATGAGTGAGTGAGAGAGAGAGAGTGAGTCCCCCTTGCACACAACACCCGATGGCAAGAATTATTTCTCTCTTATATGCATACACTGAAAGATGAACTTTTATATGTATACACAGAAAGAACTTTGATGAAAGAATTACGCAAGTCTACATATTGATGGATGTGGATAAAAATCTCCTCAGATAAACAAATAGGAAAACGATGCAGAGCTGCATCAAAACAATCAGAAACACAAACAAGAAAAAAAAAAACTATTTATCATGAAATTTGTGTGTGTTTATTGTGTATCGATAGAATCATTAAAATTTTTAATTATTTAGAAACTGTTTGGTAAAAATATCAGTTTACAACTTCTGTTTTTTAGTTTACGGTGTTAATTTTTTTGTTTTATTTTTTTACAAGAA
The DNA here is from genome assembly GCA_035590655.1 of Pouteria glomerata. Lineage (NCBI taxonomy): Eukaryota > Viridiplantae > Streptophyta > Magnoliopsida > Ericales > Sapotaceae > Pouteria > Pouteria glomerata. The sequence continues at coordinate 16,071,548 of JAVXUM010000036.1, forward strand.
AATAAAAACAGACAATATATTTGGTAATTAAAAATTTTGTAAGATTAAAATCAAGAAATATCATAGAACAAGTACTGAGTGAAAACATTGATAATGAGTGCAACATTTAGTGGTGGTGCAAAGTGGTAGTTGATGTCAGAGCCTGACAATGATTAGAAATAATTATAGTGGCAACAGTTGTGTAGTTGCGGTGAGGGACAAAGGTAGAGGTGGACGGGAGTGATCCTGGTAAGTAGTTGTTATAGTAGTTCAGTGATGATTCTGTTAGTAACTTACTAGTGAGTGACAAAATCGAAAATAAATTTTGAATTATGTTTTCACAGTTCACAAATTTTCTAAAACTATTGTTAAAAATATATATATATAATAACAAAAATATTACCAACATGTTTCATTTTTCTCACAATAAACCAGAAAAAAAAAAATGTTAGGGGCACTATTTCGTTTTGGTCTCTCAGGAAACAAAAAAATTTTGGCTGTTTCAAGGAAAAGACACCGCAGTTTATACTTGTTTCCAAGAGAACAAAATTTAAGAGAAACCGTCAAGTAAAAGCAACTAGTTACCTCATGTATATAAAGCACTTTATGCTAAATGCATAATAATAATAATAGCAAAATATTGTTCCATTTGTTTTGATAAAATATGTTCATAATTTTCATCACTTAGCAACTTGTTACTAACATAAATTTCGCCACATTCTTATGTGTATTTGACATTGTATAAATTTTATGGCTCCATCATAAGATCAACACCCAAAATTACCAACATTTTACGCACCAGCCTCATAGGAAATATTCCAAATATTACCCTTTCCATCAAGGACAACCATACACCAATAAGGATTAAACAACCCTAAATAACCCTAAAAAATGATGACACAAAAAGGAAGTGAACTACAGAAATATGCATGCTTCATTTCTGTTGAACCGAAAACTCAGTAAAACATAGATAAGTTTATTGTTTAAAACAGTACATTTCATCAGAAGATGAACCTTATGGTCACAGCCATCAGACAGCAAAAATAGGGTCAAAAGGACTTATGTTGCCTAGAAAAAGCAGAAGGGGGAGAACTAGAGAATGATAGCTGGATAAATGGATCCCAACAATAACACTCTATTGTCCTTAATGATCGAGCAAATGAGAAACATGAGACATCAATTACAAACACAAAACAAGTTTTAAATTGCATACAACAGAAAATATATCATGTTTGCAGACCATATCTGACTTGTTTAGATAAATTGTTATAAGCATTAACTAAAAGGGAAGTTTTCAATCATTTTGGACAGCAAAGTTTCTATTTGCACTATCGCAGAATAAGAGGTAGAAGCAAGGAGAATTTAAAAAAAAAAATAAAAAAGGTAAATTACCAACATTCCATTCTCATTCTATCACGGCCAACTCCAAAGCACAACCTAAGTAAAAGGTAAACTACTAATATTCTTTACCTCAGTTTTTCTTAAACCATGAATTTGAAACAATAGTTTCATCAACTCAACAAAACAAAGCCTTAGTCAGTTAGTCCCAAATGAGTTGGAGTTGGCTACCAATATCTCTACAAACTAAAATCAAGTGTTTTACATCAACTTGAACTATGTAAGCATAACTAAAATCAAGTGTTTTACATCAACTTGAACTACGTAAGCATACTACCTGTAGTAGAAATGGATCATAACACAACAGAAAACGATAATGGAAGCGACCAAAACAAAGATAACATGTCTTGAAATTTAAATATATTGTAATGAGATAAGACAGTTATTTGAAACTAAATGAACTTCAGAGAAAAAAATAAGACTTTTATCTTCCCTCCATATGAATGGTATTAAATTTTAAAAAGTAAGACTTTAATGGTTACAAAATTTTAAGTCATTGATTCTTCAAATATTGTCACAAATTGAAGCATATGAATGTCTAATTTAGATGCAAAACTCGGACACCCATGCCCTTACCCTTATCATATGCAATAGACGCCGGTAATAAGTTGAAAGAAATAGAAAAGTTCATGCAACAAATCCCGTACCATATCTATATCCTGTATCCTCTTAGATTCTTCCTCATAGCGAAATTTTAAAAGCATTCTCAGCCTCAATATGAAGTTTAAGATCCCATCAAAATTCTTATGTCCTCTGTAGTACTCCCTTTTGTTTTTGAAAATGTTCACTTTTTTTTTTCAATTTTCTTTTTTGGTTGTGAAATTGGGGAAACCTATTTTACATAGTGAACAAACAAACAGAACCCAAAAAAAGAGCCACAATTGCCCAAAGCTCGAGCAGAAATAAATGTAAACGCACAACTAAGCAGCAAAATAAGCCCTAGAAGAGCAGAATTGAAAACCTTAGAGATGAGCTAATAGAAGTGGAAGCATCAAGAGACAGCTAAAGAGAGACCTGTTGGAAGCTCTTGACCGTCTTGCCGATGCTGCGGCCTACTTCAGGCAACTTCTTGGGGCCGAAAACAAGGGCAGCGACACCGGCAATGACCACCAGCTCCGGAACCCCAAGGCCGAACAAGCAATTGCAGGACAAACGAGCCCTGGTTCTTGACGGAACAAGAGTGCTGGCCCTGATTTGGTGGGTCAAGGTGTTGCTGAAGAAGGATGAGTTGGAAGAAGAGAAGGATAGACACAGGGGAGTTGTTCCTCTTCTTCTTCTTCCTGGAATTGAAGAAGACAGAGAGAGAGTTGCCGCAGAAGATGGGATTGAGATTGCCATCTCCATTTTTGCTTCTTTTGATTTTCGTCTCTGTATCTCTGACCTGCTTTTGTCCCAATGAAATTGTAGATAACAAGCAGCTAATCGGTGGCGGCTTATGAATTGTTTAATCTTGGGGCCCACTTGTACACAAAGGAGCTAATCTTTTACATGGCGTCCCAGCGGGCGAATTTTTAATACGTATTCCATGCTAATTTACAGTGTTTGGGGTGAAGTAAAATTTTAAAAAATTTTAAAAATCTTTGAAAATTTTTAAAATTTATTTTACTGCACGTATTACGAACTCACAAATTATCTCATTTTATCTCACTTTTCATCACACCAAACACCCCCTTAAGAGCAAAATCACATTTAAGTCGGGTTATAAATTTTTACCAACTTTTTACAGGACTTCATTTATTTTACTAAAAAATAATTAAAAATTTTTAAAATTTATCTCATTACACAAATTATAATAATATAATTTTTATTAACTTTTACTAATTTTTTATCACTCTAAATGCAATTATCAATTTTTTTTAGCATTTTTCACTAAAATTTACTTAAAAAATTCTCCAACTTTTAGTAAATTTTTTCAATTTTATCTGACTTTTACCTATTTCATAAATTTTTATTAAATGCATGACAACATCAACAGAAATTTGTAAAAAGTTTCGCCTTTTTTTTTTTTTTTTAATTTTCACCAAACATAATGTTAACTAGTATTAACCCAAGTCAAGATTCGTCCAAATAAAAAATTATAATTTTAATCTTTTTAATTAAATTGTGCATGTTTAGATTAAAATTAATTAAATTATATATATTTAATTGTAAAATTTATTCATCCACAATTAATCTACAACTTTTTTTTTTTAATTTTTGGCATAAATTTATTTACTTTGTTAGGTAATTTTTACAAACTCAAGTAATTGACATTACAAGAAATATTTAACATATATTATTTTTTACTTTAATTTTTAATTTATTTTAATTCTTAGTTAATTTTTTTATTTTACAAACTTTTAGTCTAGCGTGCTTGCTTTGCGATTGATTAAGAAACCAAACTTTGATAATGTAACAATTATAGACCCGACTCCTACATTATTTTTCTTTCAATTCTTTTTTTGCTTTTTTTAAATCTCAATCATTCATTTTATTCAAGAGTTAAAAATACAATTATTTTATTGATTTATCCTCTTATTTTTTTTTTTACCTTTTTTTCGTTATCAAACACCTACCATTCTCTCATCACTTATTTTAAATTTAAATATTTTCTTATTTCACATATATTTAAAAAACTTAACTAGTTTTTTTTTTTTTCAAAAAAAGCAAAAAATAGAAGAGAGTAAAAAGAACAGAAAAAAGAATTGAACTTTATTCCTACAAAAAAAAAGGCTAGTTCTTGTATTCAAGTAGTGAGATCATCACACCAACCCAAACTATATTCTAAATTATTTGAAAGTTACTCAAATCTTCTATACACGAGTACATGAGGCTCCTGCCACGACCCGGGGGAGGGAGCAATGTACTTAGCCTTACCTCTAACCGAAGAAGTTGTTGCTTCTTCAATTACTATCCATGTGAAACCATATAATCCTTCAACAAGATGAAGCCTAATCTTCTCCTTCAAATATCCGATAGATCTTATATCAAACTGAAATAATCAAGAGCGACATCAAACTCAAATGTGATAATGGTGCAACTCACTCTGTTGAATCTGTGCCTCAAAGAAACACATGAAGTGCCTTCTTCATAAGTTAAACTAAACCATGTCCAGTGACGCCTACCTCAGAAGGAGACAAATGATTTAAAGTTTAAGTTCACATAACAGGCAACTAAGTTCAATAAAAAACCTGGTCAGGGAACACAGCAGCATCCTCACCACTGCAATCTCTAATAAGAAGCCGCGAATTTTTATTTTTATTTTTGAAAAAGAAAAACTCACTCTCACAGGGAAGCTTTAAGGCAGTTGTCACAAGGATTACGACCAGATTTGCAGGCGTGTCTGTCAAAGGATTCTCCAAAGTGTTCAAGCAAGGTTTGTCTACGACATTCACCCTGAACAATCAGATAAAATATGACATGGTTATGCTTTTTATGGTTTCCCAGGCTTGGAAAAACTCCTGCTGTGTAAGGATTTACAAATTAAGAAACATGAGTTGACTTGCCTTGAGTTCGCAGTATTGTTGCATTTTCCGAGCTTGTGCCATGGCCATCTTAAAGCTTTGGCTTTTGTACCCTTGCCCACTTCGTAACATACACACAACTCGACTGAAATCCTTCTTCTGGTACAGAACTATGCAAACAGCAGGAAGGTTGTCTCGTCCAGCCCTTCCAGCTTCTTGATAATAGCTTTCAATTGATTTTGACATGGTATTGTGGACCACAAAACGCTGAAAATATAAAAAATCGTGATTTTAGTTTTCATTCTGAAAATAAGACACAGCAACCCAAGTTTTTCATTTCAAACTCGAGGTTGAAGTGACACTGAGAACGGGGAAAAAATCGAGGCTCAAATTATCAATAAATATACACCATAGTTCTACATTAGTTAAAAAATATACACCATAGTTCTACAGTTGTTATTCCATTATCCACAAAAGTTGAAATTATTTTTTTTTTCTTTTTCATTTCATAATGATATACTACAGTTTTCTCCCATTGACTCTTAATAGTTACTCGCAATTAATAGTCATTTTTAAGTGAAATGACAGTAAATACTGGAATTAATGTCATGTAACAAGTTGCAGGTGACAACTGGCATTACTATAGCAATTAACACAAATGCATTGCAGGAGTTCAAAAGGACTCACAACATCAGGTTTGTCTATCCCCATCCCAAAAGCAACGGTAGCACACACGACCTGGAACTCTCCACTATGCCATTTCTTCTGTACAGCAACCCTCTGCCGAGCTGCTAAACCAGCATGGTAATACCCTGTTCTTATCTTACATTTCTCATTCAAAAATTTTGAGACCTCCACACATTCGCTTTTCGAAAGGCAATACACAATTCCACTCAAATTCTTAAAACGACCACTCAGAAGCTCTCCAAGCTGATTCAATGGTTCTTGGGTTTTCCCAATCACTTCATACTTCAAGTTTGGTCTATCAAAACTTGTCTCAAGGACGATAGCGCGGGGGATTCTTAAACTGTCTAAGATGTCCTGCAAAGGATCCATGATGGTCAAGGAAACATAACCTGATATCAAAATCTGAAAGCAAAATCAACTGTTGCTAACTTCTTACCTGACGAACTGACTGTGTTGCGGTGGCAGTTAAAGCCATCACTGGAACATCCGGAAAGTTTTGCTTAAGGGATCCTAGACCTCTATAATCTGGACGAAAATCATGCCCCCACTGACTGGTGGGAAGCATAAGCCAGAGAGAAAATAGATGAATATAACAGTGGAATATGCACCGCTAGTTAATCACAGTCATTGCATTTAGAGTATGAGATTGATCATGCAATATTTGAAGCTCATTATCAATTGTGGATTTATTTATTTATTTTTTACCATTAAATGGTTCAATAACTGAGAGAACGTTGTTCATTTCAAAACTATGTTCTTAAATTTCTAATTTAGAAAACATAAAAAAGCATATACAACAAAACTTTGTTCTCAAATTGAAATAGAAATATATTTACATTTAATCACTCAATTCTTTAAACTAAGTCAAATGTTTTTATTATATACTTTATATTATTGTCTAAAATTACTTCGAATGATTAGAAATAAAATGACATAAATTAAATTCTTAAGTGTAGGGTCATAAGTAATTGATTCCCTAGGCGAGAGCGGAATCAAGGAGCCTCTAGTGCAAAATGCATAAGAGGGTTGTCTGCGAATTATTTATAGCCATTTGACATCTGTAAATTTAATATGACAGTTGTGAATTTAATATATACCAAAATGTCCCAACTTTTCTCTCCTCTCTAATTTATCTCTCTCCCCCTTTTTTCTAGGTCTCTCTTAATTTTTTGTCTTTTTCTCTTGTTGGTTTTTACTAATTTAGTATTTTTACATCATTCTTATAATACAAATAGGTATTTTCTTATATACAAATAAAATTGTCACCCTAGTTCAAAAAATTATTTACCTTGATCCAAAAATTTGTTCGTCATGGTTCTAAAGGTTATGCATCATGGTACAAAAAATTATTCACTTTGGTCCTTAAAATTATACACCTTGGTCCTATAAAATTTTCGCCTTTGTCCTAAAAAGTTGTACATCTTGGTTCAAAAATTTATCACCTTGGTTTTTAAAATTGTACAACTTGGTCTTGAAAACTGTTCGCCTTAGTCCTAAATATTTTCACCTTGGTCCTTGAAAGTTTTCACTTGTTCCATAAAGTTATTCAGCTTAAAATTAAACACCTTGGTCCTTAAAATTGTTTACCTCTCTCTATAAAATTGCTCATATTGGTCCTAAAAATTGTACACTTGGTCCTAAAGTTGTCCGCGTAGTCAAAAATTTTATTAACTATGTTTGGAAATTTGTAAACCATTGTCCTTAAAAATTTTTCAAGATTGTGCGGCAATTTATTTTATGTTTGCAATCTACTGAGGAAACACTACTCTAAGTAGCTTCCTATTTAAAGTTCGCACATCTTACTTAAAGCTCTGCACCCTTTTCACCTTATTGTGCAGCATTGGATTTAATAACTTTTTGCTAAATGTAGGGTTTGTAAGTTCTACTTTACAATGTGCAAGATTTACTTGGCATTGTGCAATATTCGTTGCTTTGCTTCTCTTTCCATTGTGCGCATCTGTACTTAGAGGTGCAATTTTAAATCAAGTTTGTGCAATATTTTGTTTTATGTTTATAACCTACTAAGAGGACAATTAACTGTGCAACATTTAATTTAAAGTTTGCAAGTTTTACTTAAAGTTGTGCAATCTTTTCACCTTAGTGTGCAAGATTGGATTTATTAACTTTTTGTTAAACCTGTGGTTTGCAACTTCTACTTTATGTTGTGCAACATTTACTTGATATTGTGCAATCTTCACTTGTTTTGCTTCTTCTTTCACCATACACATGTTTACTTAAGATGTGCAATTTTGAGTTTTTACCATAATAGTGAGGGTGGGAAGAAAAAATACCAAAATAAAGTCAAAATAAACTTATTTTTCCCATGGTAGAGGTAAAGTCGTCAATGATATTGACATTTTCCAATTAATGAACTCGTCGATAGCATTAACGTTTTCCTGCTGGAATGTTTGCCATTGACGACTTCTACATCATAGATAGTATTGATGTTTTCAATAAATAAGATTCTACAAAGTCGTAAATAGAATTTTCAATAGTTAAAATTCTACAAAGTCATAGATAAAATAAGTCATGGATAGAATTTCCAGCAGATAAGATTCTATGAAGTTATAGATAGCATTGACGTTTTCAGTGCACAAGAACGCGTCACTACAATAAAAACTTAAAAACTCTGTAGATTTTAGAATTATATTTTAGTTATAAATTCATTAAAAAAATATAAAAGAAAATTAAAATTAATATAGGCTAATTAGAGCAAATTTGATTGAGTTTGTTATAACAAATTCATGAATAGATAAGTATTTAAATTTATAAATAGCCGATAAGTGTATAAATTTATAAATAATTAAAAATAAAGCTTGTAGGTTTGTATTCTATCTTTATTATGGAGATGACATAGATTTTAAAATTTCCTTTTATTTATAGCTCCTTCCGTAAATAGATAAAGAGACGTTAATTGATAAAGCGTTATATAAAAATATTTTACTTTTAAAATATTATTTTATAAAAGTTGAAAATTGAAATATAAAAGTTGCCCTGAGAATTAAACACACTAAGGTTTGTGTTTGGGTAAATAAGGTAAACTAGGACAGCTAATTGACAAGATGTTTTGGAAGAAATTAGAAGTGGTTTGTGAAGGCAATGAGGTTCTCGAACCTACAATTAACTATACAGGTGGATGAGCTCTAACCATTTGAGCTATACCTTGGTCTCAATGGTTATCTAGTTAAAAGGGTTCTTGATTTGGAAACTGAACAGCTTTTATATTTCAATTTTTATAAAATAATATTTTTATAAAATAAGATTTTAAAATTATAATATTTTTATGAAATACTATTTTTAAATAGTGTTTATTTGTTTATTTACAAAAGGAGTTATAAATCAAATAAAATTTTACAATCTACCTCATCTCTGTAATAAGGATAGAATACAAACCTACAACCTCTATCTTTAATTATTTATAAATCAAATACTTATCAATTATTTATAAATTAAAACTTATCCATTCATGAATTTGTTATAACAAACTAATCAAATTTCCACCAATTAGTGCATCTTAATTTTAAATTAATTTTATTTTTTTTAAAGAAGTTATAACTAAAATATAATCCTAAAATCTACATTGTTGGGATTTATAATTAGGACAAAATTATAAAGCTAATTACGACCGAATCATAAGAGTTCCAGAGCGCCTTCTCCTGAATCTTTCAACGTCAGTGCTATCTACGAAAATCTTGTCTCAAAATTTTATCTACCACTTTGCAAAATAATATCCATTGAAAACATCAATACTATCTACATAGAAGTCATCAATGCTTTATTTACGATTTTGGAGAATCTTATCTACTGAAAATTTCTATCTATGACTTTTCTTATCTACTGAAAACGTCAATGCCATATATGACATATATATAAATGGCAAATATTCTAGCATGAAAATGTCAATAGCATTGACAACTTTGCCTCGACTTTGGTAAATAAGTCTATTTTGACTTTATTTTGGTATTTTCTCTTTGCACCCTCTCTATTATGGTGAAAAACACCGCAATTTTAAACTCAAGGTCATGCAACATTTTGTTTTATGTTTGCAGCCTGCTGAGAGAACAATACTATGTGTGCCTTTTTATTTTAAGTCTGCAAGTTTTACCTAAATTTTTATTAGGTTTGCAACCCACTGAGGGAAAATTCTCCATGCAACTTTCTATTTAAAATGTGCAAGTTTTAGATAAAGTCGTGCAACTTATACTTGAGGTAGTGCAACCTTCATTTGTTTTGCTTCCTTATTCTGTCATGCAGTCGTTTACCTAAAACTAAGTTTGTGCAATCCTCTATCTAAAGTTTGCGACTGCTGAGTGAACACTCATCTGGCGCCGTGGACAATTTGGCATTTTTGTCCCCTCAGCAACCGACAAAAGTGAAGTGGTTTTCCATCCAACAGTCAATATTCAACAAGGGTGGGATCTAACAGATGGAAATGCTTTTTGTACATACCTTAAGACCACCTTAAGGTGTAGTAGAAAAATCCGTCAGAAAGGCAGTCATTCTGTCCATCTAATATGTTTTCACATATCAAGTTTAACAAATTAACATAAATATATTAGAAAAGGTGCAAACCTCACACAGTGTGCTTCGTCTACAACAAATCCAGCAAGCTGTCCCTGCAATTTATGTAACAAGTCTTCTCTTAATCAGTACCATCTACAATCGACTCATGTTGAAATCCAATAAGGATTTGATATACTGAGCTTAAACCTAAAAGGCCCACCTTTCGATGCAGGCATTTTAGGATCTCATGGAACGATGCATTTCCAGCAATCCTTTCAGGAGTTACATACAAAAGCTTGCACGAAGGTTTATCTTTCCTAGAATGATGCAACAGTAACTATAAGAAATTGGTTACCAAAAATCTACATAGAAACCAATTTTCCTAATAAAGGCATTGTGCATAAACAACGTTCTCTTGAACAAATTTCATATGATGATCCCAAAAACAAATCTCAAACAAACAAAAATATTGCAAGAACTCTCCAGATACAAATTCTTGCTTGCTGTTCCTTGTAGAGAAGTTAAAAAACAAAATTTAATATTAAACCCAAGTATAGAGAAAAACTGAACCTTGCCTTAATTCTTGAAGGACAGCTGCTGCTTGGGAAGAGGTTTGTTGAGAATTTAAGAAGGTTGCAGGTATTCCAAACTTGAGGTTCAGTGTAATTATCTGATCCTGAATGAGTGAAAGTAAGGGTGATATAACAACTGTAACTCCTGCTTGCAGAGTAGCTGGAAGCTGTACAATAAGAAGCATCAGACAAAGATGATATTATTATCAAATTTGATAGTGAACCCACTGCAAAAAATATGAACAGTTATTAATAATTCATCACAAAAACTAGTTTTCATAAAGCAACAATCAATCAATTTATAATTTTACTTTTCACATGAACTATTTTTTCATACAGTGACAATCAATGTAGAATTTTATTTTACACTAATTTATTGGCAGCTTCAACCAAAAAATAGTGCAATTCTAGGGTTTGACGATTATCCACCATTGCAACATTGCAAGAAATCTTTGTAATAAATTGAAAATTTTGAAATTTTAAAAATTCTTAAAGAAATCTAAAAGTTTAGAAATTAATAAGTACAAATTTACAATTTTCAAACTTGTAATATGTATCGTGTGTCTAATTAATTTATGCATGTGTCTCCAAGTGTTCAAAGTGTGTTTGTCTTTTTTTTATTAAAAAAAAAAAATTGTAATATAGTATAATATGTTTGAATGCATGCGGCACTCTCATAGCAGTGTTGTGCTTCTTACCTAGAAAATAAGAACTTGGCTACATTACATACTACCATTGAGCTGTTATTGAAGGTAGTCCACGCTTTTAGTTCTTCTAAAGTTTCAAGCCTGCTTGGACTACTTCCGTTCATGTTTTCAATTGCTACCAGAGACTTCCAAAACTATTGTTTCTTTGATAGTAATTGGATCACCACATTTGTGATAACCTCATGCTTATTGAACACCAACATGTTTGATCATGGGATATTGGGTGGTAGAATTGGATTGGATTTGATCATAAATCCCATGGGCCCACCATGTCCATGTGAGTGTTTTGTTTGTTTATGAGATATAGAGTCCTCCTTATGGTATATCCCTCAAAATTAGGGATATACAAATCCACCCCATATGGTGTTGTATATCCTCTTCTCTATATTAGTTTCCTACCAAAATCTAAAAGTACAACATTACTTCTTGTCAAATCATATCTCTTTTCTAATTCGATATCCCACCAACCAAGCACTAAAAAAAAAATCCCACATAAAAAATTATTCTAGTGTTATATTTAATTGCATATATTATCTTATGATATTACTTACGTTCCATCATCCAATTCATCAAATCAAACGTAGCTCAAAAGAGTGATATAATACAAGATCAAGCCAGTAGCATTGAATAATACTAAAAAAATCATCTCCATTTTTTTTTTGAATCATGAAAGAAAACCGTAACAAGATAAAGGGGATTGCCGTTTAGATTAATGTCTCATGCAACCATGTACTTTTTTATGTCCAATGTTAAATAAGGTTGACAAACACATATTAACAAAAACAAAGGTTCGTGAACATGAAATAATTGGATACAGTCAGTTATAACATAACATAGCAACACCTTTTTTATGGGCAAGACTGGAAAAAAAAAAGTAAGGGGCCATGAGTGTGTTTTCTAAATTTTTTTATGCCATATGTGTTAGGATCCACCCAAATGGATGGCAAGCCACATGTTTTTCTTTTTTCAGTTTTTTTTTTTCCTGCATTGATGGTCAATTTTGAGTCTCTTTTGTTTCACATTTATGTCTCTAATTGTACATAAATTAGAAAGGGAGAAATGAGAGAAGGAAGGAGCAGAGAGAGAGCTCCAGAAACAGCCAGGAAAAAAAAAAGTGAGAGGCTATGTAGAATTTTAGTGGGGGGGCTAGTGAATGAGAACAGAGAGTGGGTTGTGGGAGTTGAGTTGAGATGGTGAATTCTTCTCTTCCGGTGTAACTATGTTGATGTAAAATAGTGGATTAACTCTGGGGTTTCTCAGTCGTTGACGTGTGCAGATTTGCTGGACCACATGTATTGTTGTGTTCTGCTTGATTTACATTTCTGGACATTGCACAAGACCTAGCAATATGATCATGCAAGAAATATGTCCAGCTGTATATGTTCTAAATTCTCAAATCTTAAGGGGCTATGAGTGTGCTTATGTTCAGGAGGCAATGGGTATGCATACATAAATACATCCTATGTGCAGGTTCGAAGCTTCCTCTGGTGAAAGCAGAGAAAGTAGGAGCAAGAGGTTTGAGTGTTTGCTTGGCGAGTGCTTATATTCGGGAGGCATTGGGTATGCACACATAAATACATCCTAGATGCAGGTTATAAGCTTCCCTTTGTGCAAGCAGAGAAAATACGAGCAATAGGTACCCCTAAAATAGAGAAATAGTGGGTTGCAATTGCAATTATTAGAACAGTATAAAAATGATAATAGGAACATGTTTTGGCTATACAGTTGCACTTGAAACTAAAAAGAGACCATGGCGGAGATTAAGTATAAAGTGAATTTCAACAGTAAACTCCACATATTGTAGTTGCATGTCCAGGTAGCATGAAACCTGACCTGATAACATAGACTTTTACCACCTCCAGTGGGCATAAGAATAAAGCAATCCTGCTTTGTCAAAGATGCTTTACAAGCCTGATGCTGCAAGGGCCGAAAAGTACGATTGCCAAAAATTACAACATTTGCCAATTCAACATCATCCAAAGCTTGTAATTCTTCGTAACTAAGAGTTCCCTGTTCATCTTCTGATATCCTGGAGCATGGTATATTATTGGAAATTGATGAAATTGAATCTTGAGTGACGCTGCTTTTATGATCCTTCAACGAAAACAGTAGGTTTCAGTATGTGGAAAAAAGTAATAAGGCACAAAATGGGGACAAGTAGAAAATTTCTAAACCTATACATCAATGTTAGATGGATAAGAGTTTGCATGTGTTCTGAACTTCTCTTTGTTTTAACAATTTATTTAGCAGCACCAGTGTAGGTACCCTTTGTGCCCTCCACATGGCACGATCTCCACCATCTGCGTGTTAATTTCATAAGGTGACACTAGGATTTAGCTTCCCTTGAACTCAGTCGGAGCCTTGGGTGCAAGGTGACTCACCCAATCAAGCTGCTACTCCACTCGTAAACGGCAAATGCCTCCCTCCTTGACAAGCCACTGGGCTCGCCCTCTCTTCCTCATGGAGCCCTCTCTCTTCTTGATCAACTAGTGGGCTCACTCTCAACCCTTTGGCAAGCATCCCTACAGCAAGGAACTCCATCTCTGTTGCTCCCCATCAGCAAAAATGTCCAAGCCTGAGGAATATCCTCTCCTGAACAAAGACTCACACTCAGGATCACTAAAGAGGTCAGTGAACTAGAAGCAAGAGCAAGAGCTCGCCAAGCAGCAGGTCCATCCCTCCTTCGAGGGATTGCACCTTGGCCATCTAAGAGAGAGAGAGCTTGACCTAAGCATTTAATACACCCAACCACCAAACATTGAATGTCCGCAACTACCAAACGCCAAAGGGACATGCATTCCACCCTCGTTAGCTAGCTACCCAACTAGAGAGAATCTTGGACCAGCAGTGTGGCCCGTCAGAGCAGCTCTACCACAACAGGAATTCCCCCAAACATTCTCCCAAAATGTCCCCCCTGTACAACTCGCCTCAACATCTAACCAACCAACGGTTGACCCGGTTCAACCACCTTAAACAAACACTACAAATACTCAAGGTTCACCTCATTTACTCCAGACCATTCAAGAATCACCAACACTTAGAGCTTCTCTCTCTAGAACTATCTCTCTCTTAGCTGCCTTATCCATGAGCCGCTCACCTATATTACCAACCATCATATCCTTCAGAAAAAAAATAAATAAATAGAAAAAAGAACTCCGCAAAACTTGGAGGCAATTGGAACTAGGAGCCACAAAAAAAATGACTAAACAGTTTGATACATTTGTATGAAAGATACCTACCAGAGACTTTGATGGATGTGTTAATGAACTTTGCGTTACAGGATGACCACTTCTATTAGTGCAAGAGGAAGGGGTAGATCCAACAGCCTTTTTGCCATGGACTATGAAATCTACCTCTTCACTGTCACTTGAAGAATCCAATTGCATTGAAATTCGATGTTTGCAAGATTTGGGAGAATCTTCTACAACATGCACATAGCTTCTTGCATGACCATTGTTATCTTCTCCATGATTATTGATAATATCTCCATTAAACATGCTGGACAAAGTTCCACAAGCCTCTGATTCCATGGCTTGTAAATCATCCCAATCCTCACTGCCTTGAATAGATTCAGCCAATGCCGCAAGAAAATCATCACCACAGTGCTCCACAGTGATAAAATCTCGTCCATCATCACCTTCACAAGAAGATGACAAAGAACAATAATTATTGCAACCAGACTGTCAACTTGAATCTACAAGGTTGCAGAAATTCAAAGGTTCAAATTTATCACCTAGGACAATTTAAATAGAAGATCACCCACATTTTTTTATTTATTTATTTTTTGCGCTCAAATTTGTAAATTTTGATAGACACAATGGGTTTTATTTCAGTTCCTTGCATAACAGAGACTCATTCAATGCTTAAATGGAGAAAACAATGTTGTCAAAACGGGACCATATGACTTTCTAGCTTGCTGAAACAGACATGATTCAGAGACAGAAGAAAGTTAACGGCCAACATTAGCCAGCTGCCAGAATTCAGGACTTTATTGACTTTTAAACTAGCAATGTATCATGTACTTTTGACCAACATCCAACGAGGTAAAATGTGGTTATCCCCAAAACTCTAATGTGTGAATGGTAAAGGAGAAAAATATGTAAGTAAGGGTTATTTCCAAATTCCAAGGATATGGATAAGCTATTGGAATGAAACAACTTAAAAAGAGAACATTTTGACAAGAGCAAGATAAAATTAATTTGTTGTTGGTTTTGCGGGGTGGGGGGGTGCACAAAATTCTCTTTTGTCATGATTGCAAAAGAAAATGTACAGCTCGCATTAGAACTCCTTGAGAATCTAGGGGGGCCTGCTCATCACCAGCTGCTTTAGTGCATGTTAAAATTATACATGAAAAACATTATTTATATCCTATAATATAGGATTAAATGAGGACTATACTTTGAATAAACAAATAAACCTTTATTCAAATGCAGGAATCTTGTACAACGCAGATTATCACTTTAATTGTGATTTCGATGCTGGGTAATGAGACTGCCTTCTCCTCCGGTAATAATGTAGCGCCATGTGTGCTACGCCTTTTGAATTACTTAATACACCTTCCCTAAGAAGGGCTTTGATCCATTCTTCTAGTGAATATGCGGCTCCCAAAAAAGAAAAGAATCTAGGAAATAAAATAGGTTTTAATTGGAGAATGTTTGATTCCCAATTGTATTTGTGACTATAGAGAAATGGCCATCCATGAGGCAACTGAGTGCACAATGTATACATACTCATATTGTATACATCAACCAATTAAATTTCCTTTTCTTACATAAACTCTGCAACCAAACAACTCTGAAAAGCAAATGGGAATTAGTTAATAAAGACAGGAATTCAAAATACAGCTCTATTTGGAATTCTCTGGAACAAAATCCAGTGCAGTCACGAAACTGAATTGATGTTTTCAAAGAATTTTCAGATTAACTTAAACCAATCAGCAACAATGTCAGATTAAAGTAAGCCAAAACAAACACACCACATAGACTACCTTGGAATCGAAAACAAACATCACATTTTTCACTAATACACAAGACAATGCTATCAATAAACATTGAATCACATATACATATTTACGTGCATGAAGAATGGGCCGAGATTTAGGGTTTTAGTTGATTTTCGTTTGGGAATTAAAGAATTACCGTAGAGATGAACAAGACGATCCAAGCACTTCCTGGAAGAGTCTTCGTCGAATCCGAAATCGAGGGCTACGCTAAGCAATCGAGCCTTCTCCACCTCCAAATCCTGATCGTCCATTCCCGCCTTTCTCTGTCACAAACGCACACCTTCCTCCTACTGAATGAATTTCCCGCGTCTTGTTTTGTTTCGTTTTATTTTTATTTTTTATTTATTTTTTTTTTGTATTTACAGCCATAAAAAGTGAAATAAAGTAAAATAATTTATAATTTTATAATTGGTGCACTAAATAAGAAGTAACTTACTTTTTGAGATTTTAAAAAATTTTTAGTATTTTTTAATAAACTAAACACAACCTTAAGAAATCAACATTCTATAGTATAAACAGTAAACTTTTTCTTATGCAAATATAAATATTAATTTAAGATTTTACTAAAATAAGATAAAATTAAAGTATTTATAAAAATATGGTGCATGTTGTCAATAGTATTAATGACACTCTTATAAATTGTCAATATTATTGATGACGCACCTGTACTAGAAAATTTTACAGTTCATTTGTCTCCTCCCCCAATTTCAAACAACACAACAACCTACCACATTCCAAACAACAACACAACAACTCTGTAAACTCAAAAACAATTTAAAAAATCTAAGTAGAAATAATTAAAAATAATTAACTATTAATAAAAAAAAATACAAGTTTAATATTTGTTAACTTCTAAATTAAGAATAATATAAAAAATGATTAAACTAAACTAAAACTCAATCAAAATAGTTTTCAAACGATTATAACTCAAGTCTAAACCAATTAAGTATAAACTCATTCGAAACATGTTTTAGTTTACATCAACCAAATGAAAAATGCAATAAGATTATGAAAGAAAAAAAAATATATAGTGGATCACTCCGCACTATAGTGAGGCTTCTTCTACGTACGGCATGGTTGATTTAGATGTAGTGACACATCATCAGCTTTGTCTGCTGATGCCGCCAATACTTGCTCTACACGTGGCTCTCTACTGGTGCCTCCTCCACTGCTATTGTCACTAGTGCGTCTTCCACATGTTCCTCCCCAATCAGTGCCTTATGTACTCGTGACTCATCAGCTCTTGCTGTTAAGCCCTCCTCTAGATATCGTTTAGCAGCTACTAATGCAAGTGTGATAACAAGTGAATCTTTACCTAAGACCATAGGAATGTGCGACAATGAAGATGCGTCTGTCACCCCTGCTTCACGTGAGGTGTAATGCTTACTTGTTGCCCAGGAGGCCTTCACGGAGATCGTGTATCAAATACGAAAAGACTAGTAGGTGATCCAGATGCTGAGAATGCAAAGAATGACTCTATGTACACATCCCAAACTAGAAGTTATTCATATTCGCCGACAGTGAAGCGTACGAATTACTAGTCATCTGTGCAGTCAGCAGTATGGTCTGAAGCTTGACACTCGGAGCCAAAACTGGTATCTATGTCGCGCTAGTACCGAAGCCCTCAGTTGCAATAGGCTCCTGTGATGCCTGCGCTACCGACGGTGGAGGCTCCGAAGCTCGACACTCAACACCGAAGGTGATATTTGTGTCTTGCTAGTAGTCAAATCCTCTCCTGCTATGTGCTCATGTATGCATGGGCGGAGGTATGAATTGGCTATGGTGGGCTGTAGCCCGGGTAAAATTTTGATAAAAAAATTTTTTAGTAATAATATTTTAATTTAATTATTTATAGCCCGGGTAATATTCAACCCATAACCCAAATATATTTTAAATTTTAACTTAATT
>JAVXUM010000036.1:16125735-16136143 GCA_035590655.1 Pouteria glomerata
ACTCATTTTAATTATTTTATTTTCTCAAACATAATACAAAAATATACCAAAATAAATATCGGGTGTTACATCAAATGTAAAGAGTGACTTTAAATTCATGTTGAAAAAAAATTAACATTATTTTTGTGTTTGTTTTGCGTTAAAAAATAATAAAAAATACATAAAATTTGAGAAATGAGTTTTTTATAATAAATACTTAATTGGGAGACGCTTCTTCATCATTTAAGTAATTAAAAATTGTACAATTATTAAACTAAAACCAGAAGACTTTATTTTCCTTATTTTTATGAAAGTGGCCGGCAGGCGCATGTGGCTTCGCGCCCCCACTTCTCTGTCTTTTCGTCTTATTTGTTAGGTTCATTTTCAAAAGTTTTTTTTTTTTTTTTTTTAATGCCTTTACTTTTATGAAAGTGGCCGGCAAGCGCACGTGGCCCTGCGGCCCACTTCTTTGACTTTTCTTTCTGTCCGTTAGGGTCCTTTTCAAAAGTTTTTTTTTAATATTTTAATTCAACCATTGATTATTTATATATTTCATATATATACACACATGTTCATATGAATTTTGAGGAATTTTGCTAGGAGAGTGAGTGAGTATTACACTTCATTTGTAGATACTTGGAGGTCCAAATTGCAGGTGTTTATTTTAATATAATTTTTTTTATTAAATTATTTTATTCTTTTGTTTTGAAAATATATATTTTTTTTAAATAAGAGTAATTTCTTTTGTAAATATTTTATATAAAAATAAACAATTTATGATGAGGCCATTTGGAGCACTTTAAATATCTATAAATTTATATAAAATTTAAGTTATTTGCTTATTCCAAATCACATTATTTGTTATATATTTTGTAACTACTATTTTTACTTTCTATTTGTAATTATTATTTTTACTTCATTACTATAGTAATATCTCAATTACAGAATTTATCATAATAATTAAAAAAGAATTATAGAGATCAAATATAATTTTAATAAAAATATTGAATAAATTTTGAACTCGTTTCCATAACTTTTTTTTGTAAAAACACCAAATAATTATTTTTTTTATTTTTTCAACCTATCTCTTAAACATCAAAATTTAGATATTTGTTTCATTTGTGATTTACTAGCATTACATTAAATCACAACAATATTTGTACATGATTATTATTTCAAATTACATTATTCGTTGTATATTTTGTCGCTATTATTTTTGCTTCTTATTTATAATTATTTTTTACTTCATCACTCTAGCAATATCTCAACTATAGTAATTATTAGAATAATTAAACCTCATCTGAAACTGAAAACCCCTTAAAAAAAAAAAAAAAGAACACCCAATATTTTTAACTATTCTTGAATTTGGATCGAATCTATTATTACTGAATTTGAATTGAGTTTGAACCTGATAAACTTATTCTAGATCCAACTAATTAACAAGGCTAATCATATAATATTTCTTATAAAATCTACATAATTATTTTATATGTAAAGTTTAATAAAAAAAAGTCTTTGCTAAGTTTTTTTTTTTTTTTTTTTTTTATACTCAAGATATCCAGATTAGTTTGTACGTATCTCAAACTAATTCTTAAATTAATAAACCCTCTAGTACTGAATACTTTAGTATTAAAAAAAAAAAAAAAGGGCCTTGGAAATATGTTGATTTATTTACCTACATATTGTTTGAATGGCTTTCTTCCCTCGATAATTTAATCAAACGGATATATCTATGGGAGTTAGTATTATATCTTTATTATATAAATTTAGTACAAGTTGTTTTCAATAAACAATTCATGGTAACTTCATTCCAAAACTTTTCTAGGTGATTTTTGTCATCACTAAGGTGCTAGCATTGATATTCTTTCTTATTTCTTACCTAATGTGCTGTCAACGAATAATCAATAAAATGCAACAAATTATATTTGGTATGATTGTGTTTTAATTTCAACTTTATTTATTCGTTTCATTAGTTGGCATTAAAAAAAAAAAAAAGACCAAAAAAATACTATATATCCATCATATATGTCGAAAATGCAGTACTTTTTGTTAATAATTTTTGACAGAATGTGCAAAGAGGAATAGAATTAAAAGTGTAAGAGTACATGTAACAAATTAAAGTATAAGTCTCGTTTGGATGACCAAACTTTACAAAAAAAACTACTAACTTTTACAAATAAAAGAAACCATCCTAACTCTATATGCAACAAAAAACTTCTGCTACATCTAAAAGAGCTATTTTGCATTGGATAAACATAATTTTCATTTTCTTTGCAAATGAATGAACTCTGTAGTCTTTTTTAAAAAAATCCATCTGAGTATAGAATAGGATTAGGTATATCATAACATAGTAGTTCATTCCATACTAAATTGTCCTCAAAAGCTAACTACCCCTTAGCCAAAATTCAATGGTTCCCAATCAGCCATCTGAAGGAGGAAAGAGCTTAAAAAGTCCAGTTTCCTTATAATCAACATCAGCAAATTCAGTACGGTAAATTCAGTTCTATGACCATCCCAAACTGCCAAGTCTGCATTAATGGTCCTTCCAAAGCACAAAGATCAATTAGGAACAGAATACAATCTTGTGACAGCGAATGAGAACCTATTTCCTTAAGCCATGCAAAATTCCTCCATGATACACAAGTTACACCCCCACCATAGCATAAGCAAGGCCCTTTAACCATTTTCCTACTAATCATTTGAAGCCCAAACCAGCATAATATCCTCTGTCAATCCTTCTAGTCCAAATCAGTAAGAAAATTTTCATCCTTGATGCAACTATTAACCACTGAATGTAGTAAATTGGACAAGCATAAACAGGGTTACATATATCATTCACCTATATCATTCGATCAGTAGTAAAACAACATTTCACCCCAGAAACCTGCAATGCAAAAATTTAAACTTTTGTCGTACATGTCACTACATCCTCCAAATACCAAATCAACATAAGTACACACTGAAGCAATAGATCAACAAACTTAAATCCAAGCTAAGAAGTCATCGTTCCTATTTACCCCAACTTTTTCAATAAATGGCATTGAGTTCAGATTGGGCCTTCCAAGTTCTTCCATTTGAGTTTGTTACACATTTAATAGAATTTGTGGAACCAGAATCTATGACTAATTTAGTCTGAGCACAGTAAGGAGGTGTAGAATTGATATGAAGAGCGGTCCACCTACACCTGCCTTTCGGGCTTTTTAGCTAACGAGCCATCCATATTCCACTTGAACCAACCTTGGGAGGGACCTTCCATTTCAGTACATTTCCTAGTTGCTTTCCTGCTTGACCAGACTTTGAACCAGATAGAAGACTCCATTAGCTTCATTCCAAAGTAAGAAAAATCATTGAAAAGTGCTTTTACTCACATACCAACCCTTATAAATGCCAATGGATAGATTTGAATCAAGTCCACATGCTTTTCATTGAGGGTTAGAATTGTTCTATTCCGTCCAAATTGTTCGTAATAGAGTATAAAAAAAATATACAAAACTTTCCTTTGTATCCTACCACAAACCAAATGACCTCAAGGACATTGCCGGATAGGTAGCAGTCATTCCCCTGCCAAAGGAGCATCTTGGACCAAACCTTCCATGAAATAAAGTGGAAGTAAATGCTCTATTGTCTCAACATATGATCTGCACGAAGGAAACTGATTATGATCACTAGAAATAATCCCCTTCCTCGGTAAAGGGTCTCTCTTGTGTTTAACCTCCCTAAGATAGCCATCCAGGTAAACACTTCCAACTTTTGGTGGAGACAGCAAGACTTTTCTCAGTACCACAACATTTTACATAGGGATTTAGCACTGTAATTTCCATCAGTATTGATCCTGCAAACAATCTTATCCTCTACATCATGAACCAAAAAAGCACTTTGTAGATGGAGCAGAAGATCCTCTGCTTCAGTGGCCTCCCAAACAAAAAGTTGTCTCGTCTAGTGAAAATCCCAATTCCAAATCAATAATCGATCCATCCCACCAGCCCATCTGTGGTATAGTAAATTCCTTGCCATTTGATACATTGAAAAGCCTTGGCATTCATCTTTAAGAAAAGTGTCCCCAATCCATCTATCCATCCAGAACTCAACCTTAGTTCCATTGCCAACAGAATAGCAAATCTCATCATGAATAATTTTGCCAAATCTATTGCTTAAATCCCTAATATTTTGAATGCCTTTCCATAATAATGCGACACTTCTTCCAGTTGCATTAGGAAGCTAAACATTCCTATTAATGTTATATTTTGCACAAATAACTTCACTCGGAGCTGCGTCTTTATTGTTTGCAAATCTCCACATCCATTTAAAGAGTAAAAAGACGATCTTATCAAGTATAGAGCCAATGCCTAAGCCACCCCAATTCTTTGCTCTAACAAGTAATTCCCAAAAAACATTATGCATTACCTTTTTTGAATCATGATCACCCAAAAAATATCCCTTTGAATTCCCTCAAGCTTCTTTGCAAGACCTTCAGACACTTTAAATAAGGACAAGTAATAGGTTGGCAAATTGGAAAAGGTGGCCTTTTTTCCGAAGTTAATTTTACACCATAAGAGAGTTGTCGACCTTTCCAACAAGATAACTTTTTTTGCCTCTTCTCAATAACAGGAAGCCATGTCCTTACCCTTCTTATATTGAATCCTATTTGTATTCCCAAATACTTAATGGGAAAATTCTCCCGTCCGCATTTAGATCTGCAGCCATATTAGCAGCCATGTTATCTTGAACACCAATTTTATGAAAGAACTTTTAAAAGTAATTTACCTTCAAGCCTGAAATCAACTCGAGACATCTAATAGTCTTCCTTATGTCTTTTTCATATTTGATCTTAGCTGGGCAAAAAAATAATGTGCCATCAACAAATTGTAAAGACCAAATTCAGCTCCATTTGTATTGAATTGAATACCGTTGATCAGTCCATCCTTAAAACATGTGACATTAACTGACACAGTCCCGCAGCTACAATGTTGAATGAAAATAGGGATAAATGATCACCTTCTCTTAATCCTTTTTGCAGTTGAATATATTTTATGATCCATTCTCTCCACATATTTGAAATTCCCATCCTTTCCATAATACCATTCAAAAAATCCCAACGGATTGAGTCAAAAGCTTTCTCAAAATCTATCTTCATCGAGAAATCTTTTTATTTCTCCTACCAAGCAAATCAACATGAACACTTTAATAAATGCTCTCTGTGATTTATCCATGAGTTCAGGCGAAACCAATTTCAATCTGTTTGCTAACAGCTTTGAAAGGATTTTGTATATGCTTGAAAAATAACTGATGTGCCTAATTGGACGCCCCTTGAACTTTTGGAATTGGTGTGATAAAAGACTTAGAAAAGATTGCCACGCAAAATAGCTGTGCAATGGAACCTAGTAGTTAGCTTGAACAAATCCAATTTAATTTACTCCCATGCCTATTGAATAAAATTGAAGTTAAAGCCATTAGGGCCAGGTGCTTTTCCGCCCTCACATGACCAAATTGCCTCCTCTAATTTTTCCACTGTGAATTCCTTTTCAGGATCTGTTGCTTCATCGAAGCTTATGGTGTTGAAATTCAGCCCTTTCATATCTTGTTTCTCCCAATGATGAGTAGCATAGAGGATTTAAAGTGCCTTACTTCCTCGGCCTTAATAGTAGCAAAATCAGAAATGGTGATGTTGCTAACTTGAAGACTCTCCAAGAAGTTCATTTTACCCCTCATATAAGCCATTATGTGAAAAAGAGTCTTATTTCCATCCCTTTCCTTTATGCCTTCGACCGTTGCCTTGTCTTCATAGCTTTTCTTTCAGTTTGTAATTATTCCATAACTGCTTTTTCTACTCAGCCAAGCCACTCAATTGATCATAAGTTAGGGATCTTGCCTTCAGCAATTTTTTTCAGCCTCCTCAAGCTTTGAATATTACCAAAGGCATTTTTATTCCATTCCTTTATATCAGAATCTTGAGTTTCTTACCGAGTCCACAAGAGCTGTTTACCATAGTTAATTAAGCATTCCAAAAATTTCTCACAATTTCAACAGAAACCATTCCATTGCAATCAACAATCTAAGTATCTAAAGGGTTTAGATCCCCAATTCTGAGACTTTGGCAAGTAAGAAAGGGCAGTGGTCAGATGATCCCTTTTGGATAGCATCAAGCATTAGTTGAGGTATATTTAGCGACAATTACTTCATGCATATTTCCTTCCACACAATGAAAATTCAATCAATTCAGTTTGGATGTTTAAGCAATAACATTGATCACAGCGATAATGGAGATGTGCTGTGAGTTTCACACTAAAATTGTAATTTTAAATTATGACTGCTTGTGTTACCATGGAATAATTTGTTTTTATACAACTTCGCTGAGCAGAGACTGTTATGTTAATACTTCCCAAAATGATAAAAAAAATTAAAAAAAAATAATTGTCAAACAAAGTTTACAAAAGAAATATAGCTACAGTGTCCAGGAAGAAAGCCTAATGCTGCTCCAACCTTTGTTGAGATATGCTACTAATGCATGAAATTTTGACTGTTAAATTTTTTTTCTATTGAATGGTGTTGGAATGCTTTCTCAAGTCCCTCCTCTCCTTTATTTATTTATTTTTTCTCGTAGGATTCAAACAAACCAAATGGATAGCAAGTAAGTCTTTCTTCGACTGTCACACCTCGGTTGCCTCAGATGCTAAAACACAAGGCGTCTTGCCAAATAGTTTGCTTTTCTTCTCATATATAAGACAGCATTGTCGAGGCTTTAGTCAATTGCAGTGTAGCTCGATCTTATTCTCGCTGCCAAAACTAACCATTTATTGTTTCATAATTTCCATATTGCCTATACAAATTCCTTGGCTGATCAATGATGTTTCCTGCATTCATTTATAATACGATTTACTGTCGTGGTAAACAGATTTGGGGACTTAGAACAATTGCTTATTCTCTATTTTAAAACCATTATAAGGCCCTTTCAGGCATTTATTAACCTTCAAATTTCTTAAGGCATAAATGAACCAAAAAAAAATCGGTAGAGCCAACTGTTCGGCAATAAAATGAGCTGCCAAATAGGCTCTCCCCGTCCACTTAGCTCAAGAGTAGTAGATCTGCAAATGAAAAGGATTAGAAGGAATGGCCGAGGAAGGTCCCCGACCAAAACCCCTCCGATGATAAAGTCAGTGAATAGCTTTGGAAGTACAGAGAATTGAATTGAGAGCTTAGTGGACTAGAAAAACGTACCTCGATTTATGGCTAAGTGTTGTATTTATAGTAAGGCATGAATGAATATAATATTAGTATCCTTTTTCCGAGGAGATCTTCCCTTTCTTCTTTTAGCAGTTCCACTTGCGTGACAAAACGTCGGGCATTAAATGCCCATCACATAGCATTTAATGTGGCTATGGCTCAAGACGGTTTTAGTTGAATATTTAGACTTTAGGTAAACATAATGGTCATATCAACTCAGGAACCTAATGATGATAAGTGTACCAAACGAAATCGCTTAACTGTAATCAAGCAAGGAGTTCAAGCATTAACCGGATTGATCATGTTCTGATTGCTTCGTGTACTGTGATCCATTTACTGTGGTCGGGGTGAGTCACGCCGAGCTCCCTTCGTGTTCGGCAAAACGTTGACACGTGTCATTGTGATTTTTGGCACAACACCAACATTTCTACATTGCTGACATCAATTAGATATTATGAATATGCATCACAAGTCTTGTAGTGACGAAAATACTCACCAATGCATGAATAGGATTAATAACTAATGAACTCTATATATAACAAGGACTGCTTTCACTTGCCAGACCAGAGAGATGGAGAACAAAATTGAAGATCTTCTAATTCGTATTTTACTCTAAATGATGACATTGTAGATACACCAAATTTTATATGTTTTGAATTCACTTGAACTTGTACATAGAAGGTTTCATCAACAAAAATAAAAGATTTTGTAGTTTGTACTCAGTTCAAGAACCCAAAACAAACTAAAAATCTTACCATCACAGATCTTCTAATCTCAAGGCTTTTAAAATGTCAAAGATGCCCACAAAGTATCCATTAATTGACACTACAATGTAGAAAATGCAAATATTGTCTGCCGGTTTACCAAGACTTACGAGTAGTAGAACAAGAGGAATCATAAATTAATCAAGATACTAACCAAGCACTAATAGTCAGTGGCACCGTCTAGCATGGATATTGAATGAGGCACCTGAAGAAACATTCCAGTGTGAATGAGTTGATGAAAATGATGAATTGGAAAGACTAATTTTGTTCCTAAATTAAAAAGTGAAGTACCAACACCTACATAGTAATTTTTAAGTGTCATCTTTTACACGTGATGACTTACAGCATAACTTTCGAGATTGCCAAAAGCTGTCTTCCTCTGCCTCTGCCTTTACCACCTTTTCAAAACTGATACTCCAAGAGCAGCAAAATCTATTTCATAGAATTAGACCACGAACGCCCAATGAAAAATACTTTGGTTCACTGCTGGATTCTAGTGCCATATTCCTGAATATTACTGACATCAATAGGACAATATGGATATGCATAAGAAGATTGGTATTGACGAAATACTTTGCCAATGCATGAATATGGTTAATAGAAGTAATGAACCATAAAAGAAATATTGCTTTCACTTTCCAGAAGAGACGGATGGAGCATAAAATGAAAAATCTTCTAATCCATATTTTAAATCTAAAGGATGATAAAATTAAGAAATTCACTTCAGATTTAATCATTGATTAATTTTGTGACAAGTTGTCGAGTGCCACTTTAATTCATAAATTACTGAATGCAGATATGAAGCTAATTCTTTTGTGTGTGTGTGTGTGTGTGTGTGTGGGAGGGTTATTGACATATAAAACTTATGTTTTGTTGATGCATTATTGTTATATACCAATTAAATCTTATTACTTTTTTTTACCAAATATTTTTTTATAACATTATTTGTAAAAATTTCCAATTCTAAATTTGCCCCCAAATTAAAAAATCCTAGCTTTGTTGCTGATAACAAGTTAGATGCCCCAAAGTTCATAATTTCAGTTTAATTAGACCTATATCCCTAGTACTCAAACCAATAGATAGAAAGGTTTTGTTCGTGAAGATTTAAAAAATAGAAGATTTTGTAGTTTATTTCTAGTTTGAGACCTTATGCAAAACATTTAAATTCCTACACAAGACATCATAATTTACTTGGAATTTGGCAAATGACATCCACACAAAATGATATAACCAAACAAGTAGAAAATCTTACCAATGGAGTTCATGAGTGTTGGAATGTTGCAAGACCTGATGCTTTTTAAAATATCATAGAAGGGCCTTCTAATCTCCATTAATTAACACTATAATGCGTAATATGAAAACGTTGTTTGTCAGTTCACTTGGAACTCAATCTAAGAGGAATGATGAATCAACAAGTAACCAAGCACAAAGTGTGAGTGGCACTGTCTAACTTTGATAGTGAATGAAGCACTTGAAGAAGCATTTCAATGTAATTGAATTGATGAAGTGATGAATTAAATGGGCTAATTTGTGCCAAAATTAAAAACAAACAGAACCTATGCAAAAGTTTGTAACTATTATCTGTTACCCATAAAAGTCACAAGTATATGAA
This sequence comes from Pouteria glomerata, assembly GCA_035590655.1. Classification (NCBI taxonomy): domain Eukaryota; kingdom Viridiplantae; phylum Streptophyta; class Magnoliopsida; order Ericales; family Sapotaceae; genus Pouteria; species Pouteria glomerata. The sequence goes on from JAVXUM010000036.1 coordinate 16,135,312, forward strand.
AGACTAAACTTTTTCAGTTCAATACTTACATGCAATTGAAACTGAATGAATTAATTTATTTACTTTCTATTTGTTAAGTAACCGAGTAGATTAATAATGGTCTACGAAACACAGACACTTTAAAATGGATATTTATCCGTATTTGATATGCAAGATTATTAAAATCAAGATTCTACTTAAAATTGGTGGAGGGTTCAAAAAATCGAATAGAAAAATTGTAAGATTTACCTAGTGCTTATAATATGAAAACATAAACTATTATGCAATAATTCTTTATTTAGAGCTTTAATTTTTTTTTTTTTTATAAATAAAAAATTTTATTCTTAAGAGAAGAAAGTAAAGATATGCATCAAAAAAATACCATACACAAAAACTTATTTTTATCAATAAAACGAATCATTAACAAAGTTTAAAAAAGATTTTATATCTAATTCTAACTTTCTTTACCCAACTACACAATTGAGACCTTTAAGGTTTTTGCCTTGGCCTATACAACCAGTATTAAATACTGACCTAATTTTATCTTAATTTTTTTATAGGAGTTAATGTGTTTGTAATATTTTATTATAAGTATCTTAATTTCCATTCTAATTATTGTATTTCATTTATGGTTATTAGTTTGGTGGAACAGTGCACATTATCCTTAACTAATATAGCATAAGAAATAATAGTGTTATAGAATCAAAATTATCTACAAAAAGAAAAAAGGAATGAAAACATAACAAGTCAAATAGTTGTGGCCTATCACTTAGAAAAAAAAACCCATAAAAATCTATTTTATTTGACAAAATTACACAGAAATTACTTAATTTTCAAATCGGTAAAATCATCT
>JAVXUM010000036.1:16197202-16208928 GCA_035590655.1 Pouteria glomerata
CCGATCTTTTCAAACCCTTACATATTTTAATGGAAGTCATGCACGATTAAGGAGAAAAAAAAATGATTTTAAAAATATTAAATGAATGCCTATATTCATCAAATATACTCCTTTAGATAGTTAGCGAAAGAATATAAGACAAATTAATTTGGTCTTTAAATTAATGGTTTAGCGTCAATTTTGAGTACAAGTATGTGCAAGCAATAAAATATAAAGTGTATGTACAAGTAATAAAAAATTTCACATTGTACATATATTACAATTTCAAATTCTAACTGTTCAGTTGATTAGAAAATAAAAGACAAATGAAAGAAATAAAGACGAATGGGTTAAATTCGAGAACAGCTTAACTCTCCTAAAATTCTATGACTATTTCTCTTAGATTTCCATATCTAATCAGTTCAAAAATTGGCCCAAAAAAAAAAAAAAAAGAAGTAGGGATTTATCAATTGTTTTGATTCTTACGTTCGCGGTTTTTGTTCCACTTCTCATCACAGTGGAAGCATTCTTCTTTTGATCTTTCATTTGCAGAGCAGTCTATTTCTGAAAAGACAATTGGATTGAGTTTTTGGTTCTGAGCACTATTAATCCCTGTAGATTTATGCTGATCTTCCTTCCTAATATTGTACTTGTTGAAATTAGCATTTATGTCTTGCTTTAAGATACAACTCTGACTACTGTAATTGTTGCTAGTTTTCCACTCTTGCTTCCTAGAGACAGCTAAGTTCTCCTATTGCAATTGGGTTGAACGTCCTGACTGAGTATATAATCTCTTCCTTTAGACCAGTTAATCTCAAATTGTGTCTTGTTGTCTTTCTATCACTCGTAGCCTACTTTAATCCGATTAGCTGATCCATTGGAACTACGCTTTTCTAAATCTGACTTGAACAACCTTGGGGAACTCAGACTAATTCAACATAGGTAATTCATAATAAAGTCTTGAAACCAGATCAAAGCTTAATTCTCTAAATGCATAGAAACAACAACTGTACTTGGCAAAAAAGAACGAATAAAAAAAAGGCATAGAAACAATTGTTACCTGTTGGTTAGCTGAGAAAAAAATTGTATATATCATATATTTTTTACATGATTTTGGGGAGTATATATATACCAGTAACTCTGGTCTATATTTGGCTATGTTACAATTACGGTAATCACTAATATTATGGCTAATCTACCTAAACAAGAACAGCTGACCCTGTAATTGAGTAATAGACACCCAAATATTCTCTTTTGATTCCAAAATATCCTCTTCTGATTGTTTGGGGGAGCAACTCACGCCAACATTACCTTCTGATTTTCTGGAACACCATCACGGGTAAAGAACTGATTTGCTTTGTACACCCACTAGGTATGACCCGTGCCTAAGGCACGGGCGGACCCCACTCAAACCTATGGTTTCTCTTTCCAGCCGTTGATTGATAAACGTGGACAAATCCTAGCCATCCATGCCAAGTCATATATGTCACATCAATGTATGAGTTGATTTGTAATATAGATTTCGAAGGATTTTCACTCAAGAAACTAAGAATTCCATTTCTTGAAAACTTTGGTTGTCGGATTCTTCATTCTCTCTGGCAGTGAATTGATTTTGAGATGAACTTCCTCCTTGTGTAGCCTCCACTTGTGTGAATGCATTTGGTGAGATTCCTTTCCCATTTTCTGCTTTGCTCTTCAAACTTTGATTCAAAGAATCTCTGAAGATTAGCTGACTGTGATTGTAAATCTATGCATTAAATTGCAAATCTTGTGCCTTCCGCCGTGGAATATTTGAACTGCTCTGATATATACCACTTGGAAGGAATCTTTTCCCTTGCCTCTGCACCTCTGGTTCTACCTACGGTGGTGTTTGGCAACTGAGAAACTGGTGAAAAATGCTAGGAAAATTATTAGCTTCGAGGGGATCAACCTCCTAGAGAGAGAAACTCTCAATGAATATTCTTACAATCTTGTTATAACTACCATGAACTGTATATCTAACTGTCCAAGTACAGCTGGCTAATGGGTTGGGCTCCACTATACGTGGGCCCAATGTTGAATCAAACCCAATATTGGGTCAGGTCCAGTTCTAGACTGTTCTACGATCCGGTGCTTGGGTTACTTCAAGCTTTGATATCTTTGGGCCCCGAGATTTCTTGGTTTTTGTTGTTTTTTTTGCTGTTGGGCTTGTTATTACAATCGGCCCAATCATATACGCACTCCACTATTATTTGCATGGTCTTCTACACGTATCATCATTTATGTGTTGTACACCATTGGATTGGCCTCTATGGATTGCCTTCAGCCTCGGTTGCTTAACATTAATTGTACAGCACTCCCTCCTGTCCAGACATCACGTGACCCTTGTTCTTCTTCATTACTCTGGAAGCTTGCAGTGCCTTTCATCTCCACCTGTTATTTTGTTCAGAGGTGGATGGACAAGATTTAGCCAGATAGGGACTAAGGCTGAATCAAACTATTTTAGAGCCTAAGTTGAAAAAAAAATTATGAAAAAAATTTTGGACGTAAAAATTTTTCATATACTAATAGTTTAGACCTGAAAATTTCTTAAAAGTTTTGGACTTAGAAAAGTTTTTTACAAATGCGAATAATGTGTTTAAAAATTAAGAAAATAAAATAAAATAAAATTTTGATGAAAAAATCATATAAAACAAATAAAAAAAAGAAGTCAAAATGAAGTAATTAATTTATTTATTACTAAATTAAGAGGGTGTTTGGAGGACAAAATTTTTAGTAAGTTTTGATAGTTTTTTTATTAAAAATTATTAGTGATAATTTTGGTGTGTTTGGTAAAAAAATTATAATTTTTTTATAACTTTGAGTAACTTTTTAAGTGTTTAGTAAAATTATTACTGTAGCAGAATAGAAAGTGATGACTTTAGTGAGTTTTTTACTGTAGGAGAGCAAAAAAGTATAAAAAAGTAAGGCATGCTGTGATATCAAATTATTGTAGCAGAGCAGAAAAGTGATAAAAATTGATAGTTTACCAAACGTAAAATTACTGTATCAATGATAATTTTTAGTATTTTTTTTTGTTAAAAATTGACCTACTAAACACAACCTAAATAAAATTAATTTAATAAGATAAAACATTCACACAATTTTTTATGCAAGAGTTACCGGTGAAAGAGGTAAGAGCATTTTGAATAGTAATTGGGGATAAGTGAATTTTTTTAAAAACTTAAAACAAAATTGAAATATTTTAAAATATTTCAAAATTTTTAGTATAATATAAATATTTTAAAATTTTTATTTAAAAATAATTTTTCTACCGATTTGAGACAGACAATTGCTCTTTAAATTTTTTAAACAAATATTTATAAATAATATTAGTTGTCACAAATCATAACCATCACATCTAATATATATATATTTTTTTATTTCTAGCAGAGCCATCGCGGTTTTTATGACTATTGTTTTTGAAGTGTTTGGTATGATAAAAAATGAGATAAAATGAGATAATTTGTAAGTTAGTAATTCTTGCAGTGAGATAAAAAGTGAATAATTTAAAAAAATTTTAAAATTTTTCAAAATTTTTTAACAAAACAAACATTCCCAAATCATAACCATCACATCTAATATATATATATATATATTTTTATTTCTAGCAGAGCCATCACGGTTTCTATGACTACCACTTTATATCAGATTGCCGTCTTTTTACGGTGAAATCCTAATACTAGCATGCCTTTATCCCCAATGGAACATTCAAAATCTCACTCGAACAGACTTTCACAATGCATCGCCTTAATGTGTATTTAGTATTTAACCGACATGTAGGAATTCATAAGAAGCATAAATGCTATTTAAGTTGACATTTTACTATAAGAGTATTTAAAGTGATAAAAAGTGAGATAAAATAAAATAATTTATAGATTCGTAATTCGTGTAATGAGATAAAAGTGAATAATTTTTAAAAATTTTTTATCAAAACAAACAACCCCTATACTTACACTAAACTACGACTAGTTTAATATTTCATGAGATATGTAAGCGTGTTTGTAAAATTTGACTATCACTTAATTTATACGTCACATGTATTTATTTATTTTTTGGTTTGTATTATAATGATTATTGTATACAGGATATTTTATTATAATATTAAGATTGCAAAGATTGAAAGAAACTCAAAATATTCTTAAATACTGAGGTGTGATAGTTTTTATGTGCAATCGAAGCCTCAAACCTATCATCTCTGATTGGAGTCACTAATGTCATTTATTTTTAAGTTTCAAAATCTAACAAAAACTTTTAGACAAATATTAAAACTCAGATTTTTCAACATATTCCTTTTGAAAGTGTTGGAAGTTGACTGCGACCATTCATATCATGGCTTTCCTTTTCAAAATTCATTTTTTAAAATATATTTCACAAAATCGAGAGATCACTGACACCCAAGTCACAATTAACGCCCCATAATAGTTATGCTTATAAGAGTTAAGTTAATTATGTCATAAAATCTAAATTGATACGCTTAAATATTTACTCTATTACTTTACAATAATAAATTTATAATTTTTAATTGATAATTTTTGCAAATTATAATTATTAAATTCGATGTAATTATTTACTTATTAATAGAATTTATTCATTTATTTTATTTTTATTTTTATTTTTAAAAGCTATTTTTATTTTAATAAAATAGGACAAGAGTAGGAGCAAAAATTTTCTACCTTGACCTAGGGATGGATCTGGAATTTTAACTCAGGGGGCACCGAGCACATAATAAGATAATAACGAATTGTATCAGAATTAAGAGTAAGATAAAAATTACATTACTTTTAAGAAAAGAGAAAATTATCTTTAAACATTAAAATAGTAAATATAATTTTCATAATTTAATAGTTTAACTAACCATTTTAAGAGTATTTGAGATTTAATAAGAATATTTTTCGTCACTAAAAAAAATAATTATTATTAATTTTATTATTTATAAAATTTATTATTAGGTTATATATTACATTAATTGATATTATGCGTAAAAGTATTTATTATTGTAGTGAAAAAATACACTTTATTTCACAAGTAAATGTTTAATTTTGATTCTTATAAATTACTTTTGTGGTAAAAATATTGAATTAATTTTAATTTTTTAATAAAATTAAAATACTAAGAATATTTTAATAATTCTAGATCCAAAATTAAAGGGTCACTCCCACCCCACCCCCCGGCCCCGGGGGGGCACCGTCCATGACCCATAGGAAAGGAGTGACAAAGGGATGGGTATAAGCGAACGAATCCACGTCAGGATTAGATATGGTAGATATGGTGGTTGAATCATGTGCCATGTTTTGATTCATAGTCGTATTTTTTCGAATTAATGTTCAAATATTTTAAAGTTTCATAAATTTATTAAATAATTAATTTATTTTATAATAAATAAAATTTATATTAAATTATATCGGTTTTGAAATTTTATATTTATATTGTATCATATTTAAATTTTTTAATTTTTAATAAGTTATATTGAAAATCGTATGGTATTCAAATTGTTACCAACCACACTTAGTGCTATGTCTTGCCTAGTTATCCTTTTGGCAACACCACTCTTGATTAATCCACCTATGATAATAATTACTTAGTTCTGTGACCGGTAGAATAAATTTAGGATAATTATTGTTAAATTTTTAGAAAAAAAAAATTAAAGGGTAAAGAAAAAAAAGTTAAATGCTAGGGTAGTCACAAAATGGGCCTGTAGGTCATACCCACGTCATAAAAATAAATAAATAAATAAGAATGGAGAAGATAGGGAAGGGATTCCCATCGATGAACCAATCCATGGACAAGATGCCACGTAGTAGTTAGCACATATCCCGGTATGGGTGTCACAGCGTCAGGGCGAATACATTTACTCCCTCCCAAAAAAAAAAAAAAAAAGCGTACGAATACATGAGAATAAGGCTTTTCATTTATTTATTTATTTTGATGTTTGACATGTTAGCTAATTTTATTATTTTATAATTTTATTTATAGACATTATTGTCTTTCTTAACATGGAGCTTTGTCTAAAAATGTTAAAAAAACTTAATTTTTTTATTATAACTTTGTTTGTTGACATCGGGGTGTTTAGTACGAAGAAAAACACCAAAAAATTTTTGAAAATCTCTGAAAATTTTTAAAATTTATCTCACTGTACGCGTTACGAACTCACAATTTATCTCATTTTATCTCACTTTTTATCACACTAAACACCCCTATTATTACCTTTTGTGATAAGTTGTTTAAGTGGAAGATTAAAATGGTATTTTTTACTAAAAGAATCAGCTATTTTTTTATTGTTAAAAACTAGCTTTTGACCATGATTTTTAAACGAAGCCTCAAATGAATAAAAAGAAAAAAATAATAATAATAATTCATCAGATACCTTATTTAATACTATATTTGTAAAACAATAATTTTGCACAATTCACCATTTAGGTTAGAATCGTTAATTTTTAAACAAAAGATAGCATCTCACGACTATAATAATTTTAGATAAAATACACTTATAATTATCTGTAATATTAATACAAAGTAGAAAATCAATGATTAATACGAAAAAAGAAAAAAAAAACGATGAGGATAGAATAATTGCACCCTCAATTGAAAAACTATCATTAGTTTTCATGTTGGACTTTCTTTTTCCAACTAAATTAATATGTTATAAAAAGAGTAGTTTTATTGAAATAAAAAAATAATCAGAATAAAATAAAACACTTATAAGAGTATAACTTAAAAAAATAAATTCATAAAATTTATTTTAATTACAATTTTATTACTATAATATTAGCGCTGCTCGAAAAGACTAGATTTTTCAAACTGTTATCAAATTTTTTTAATCCTGAACTATGGGATGGGTATTAAATTGGGATATGACTACCTATTAAATTAGATTTGAAATTTTTCTCACATTAGACTATAAGTTGAGTATTTGACTGGATTTTGACAAAAATATTAAATTGAGGTACAGAGAATTAGGCTAAAATATTATATAATATTATTATTAAAAAAATTTTAAATTAAAATTTTACCTGGGATATAGTCCTCCCAAATTCTTGCACAGCTCCACCTCTATTTGGTCATTGTGTTTATTTTAAAATATTAAATTTTATAAATTTTTTTAACTTTAATTAATTTTATCAAATTTTTAATAATTTTTTGATAAAAATCGTACAAATGAGTAAGTGAAATCACGTTGAAACGGGACATGATGTTAAAAAAGTTATCTTCCAAGTTAACTTTTTGAAATCTTTTTCGGGTCAACTAATGTGTTTCCAAGATGGGCACAGTAAAGTCAACAATGCAATTTCCTACACACGGTTTGTCCTAAGAGGGAATCTCTTCTCCCTACGTACATTCATTGCATCACTTGTTTGACACCATCATTGATGAGGTCATATGTTAACGCCCTCTATATAATTTAAAGTAGGTGGCGAGTTAATATATAGGCAATGGTTACTTTATATGTGTATGTATGTATTTAGTTCTGTCGTTCATATCTATCTCTCTCTCTCTCTCTCTCTCTCTCTCTCTCTAACATATTATGGATGCAGGAGGTAAGAAGAGGAGGTTCGAGAATGAGGAGGAAGATGATGATGATGAAGAGAAGATGCAGAAGTTCTTTGCCCTGATAAGAAGCAGTCGAGAAATAAGGGAACAGATTAGGGGTGGTCCACAGAGATTGCAGGAAGGAGAAAGGAAGAAAGTTCATGGAGTTTGGAACCCATCTTTCCAACCAGAGGATTTCAGAGAGGGTGGTGGTGAGCACTCTAAAGGTCCTCTTCCTCCTCCTCCTTCTCCTGCTCCTGCTCCTGCTCCTCAGGAAAGCCTAGTAGGTCCTTCCAAGAGTAAAGATGAAACTGAAGAAGAAGATAAAGAAGCAGGAGGAGATAGATATGACGAGTTAGACCTCAATCTTTCTTTGTAATTAACAAATGGCTAGCAAATTCAAGTTGTAATTGGAATTGCATGTTGAATTACTTCTCGATTTGTCCGACTGCATTTATGTAGCCTTGTTTCGTGCGTCAGATATAGGGCTGTAGAAGGAAATTAACAGCTTACTTGATCCAGGTTCACTCGAGTGCTTGATTAAAGTTCTCTACTTGGTTGATTAATCGGATATTAGGTTTATCAAAAAACAGATTAAGAAAGAATTTTTAATTGCTATCAATTTTTTTTTAACTTTTTTTAATTAAATTTTATCAAATGTTATTTATAATAATTTTTTTTTTTTACCATCTAAACACTACCGTTATTAAACTCAGTTAGAATCCAACTTAATAACTAATAGTCGTTAATATAAAATATCAAATTATTTGAATTCAACTTACCATTTGGAGTTTTAAAAAAATCAAAAGAAAATAAAAAATTGTATAAAATTTAATTAAAAGAAGTTAGAATAGTTAAGATTTTTTGCAATCATATGGAACCCCAAAGATAAATTTGAGAATTTAATTCAAATCTTATACTTCTTTATTCTTGATTTATTTAATATGAGAGGGGGAGATGTACTATAATAAGTGTTTGGAACTCTAAAAAAAATAAAATAAATTCTATAAATTTATAAAATGTAAAATTTCACTCATTACAGGAATTACTAGACTACAATATTTACTAAGATGTTGTTTTGAAGTCTAATTTTTAGTAATTTTTGATAATTTCTTGCTCAAAGTTGTTAGGAGAAATTTTTTATTTGGTAAGATATGTGACAATTTTTAGTAATTTTTGGAAACTTTTAGATATTTGATAAAATTTTTAAAAACTTTTTATACGTTTAATAAATTTTAATAACTTTTGAATTGAATAAATTCCTACCAAAAAAAAAAAAAAAAGTAAAATTAGGAATTTTTTCAAACACTCAAATTCTAAAAATTAAAAGAATTATGCCAAAAACTGATCATCCAAGACCTCTTATACTAGCTTTTTTTTCACTTCAAACAACACCTTATCTTTCCATATTTGGCCTGAAAGAGGATTGCCATGTCAAATATTCAAATCGAAAAAATAAAATATCTACTTGATTGCTACACAAAAATTTCACATAACTTTGCTCCATTCTTTGATTTTAAATGCATAATTGCATATACATATATATATATATACACACACACACATTATCAAATGGGAAGGCAGTGGGCATGGACCTGCAGGGCTTCAGCAATAGAAGGAAAACGGACGTCCAACTTAACTTCCCCTCTTGCTGAATTAATTCTGACTAGCCTAGGCATTAACCGAGACAATGAGGGAAAAGCAATCATTTAAACTAGATTGCATGAAAATGAAAAGCTTTGGTCCAAAGCTTTGCATCTGATCTGGTGATTTATGGGGTGTTTAGTTTATTAAAATTTATCAATTTTTATTAATATTTTATATTTTTCTCAATTAAATTTCATCACATATCACTTTTGCATCAATTTTTTATACTTTTGTTTTACTTTTTTTGTTTTACTTTTTTGTCATCTAAGCACGACTAATAATATATATATAAATATATCTCTGTTCTAACATATTAATGTAATTACATCATATTTGATGAGATCTCATGATCGAATATAATAGTTTACTTTTAAATTCACAAGAACAACTATCTTAAATCTATAAGAACCAATCAAAACATAAAGAACACCAAACTTTTTAATTAATCTAAAAATATACTAATAATTGAATGAACTGAATTGATTACAAAGAATTCTATATAGAAAACTAATCAAATTAATCTTGGTGTGCTTTTTAATTAAAAATGGTTTTCTATCTCTCTAAGGAAATTTTCTTATCAAATATATGAAAAGACATAAAATATAAATCAGTAAATTGCATAGTTATTACAATAACCTTCCGTTAAAAAAATAAAAAATAATTAATTAAATAAACTACTAGACTAATCCTATGAACAAAAGAACAAAATTAGGAAAACGTGCTACATAATCAAAAAGTTGAAATTTTATCTAGTGAGGTAGTGTTTAGAAGTCTAAATTTTAATAATTTTTAGTATTTTTTGGTCAGAAGTTACTAATTATAAATTTTAATACGTTTAGTGAAATAAATAACAATTTTTAACATTTTTTTAGTAATCTTTGCAACTGTTGAGTATTTAGTAAAATTTTTAATCATGTCTAATAATTTTGAACAACTTTTAGGAATATTTAGTAATTTTTGATCATTTTTAAGTTGACAAATTATTGTGATTTAACAAAAAAATGACCAAGATTCGTGATTTGCCAATCAATGCTTAAAAAATAAAAGTTAATAGTTTTTGTTAAAATTTATGTCTACAAACACCACCTAAGAATATATATAAAATTTCTCTTAACTGCGCATGAGAAGTTTGAAACAGGAGGGAGGAAATAAGGCTTTTTCTCCTCCACCCATGATGTGTTTAGAAGGCTTGGTTCATAGACCTGAACCCGGGCTGGCTTGACTTCTGTTATACGAGGAAGCCCGCAGCCGCTACTCGAGAGTGCGCTCTGGGTGAAACTCGTCCCTGTGACTCTAACCGGAACCACAGGGAGGTAAACCAGTCTAAGCAAACCCCAACTGACCGGCTTAACCCAGGAGGCAGGCTGGCTTGACTTCCCTTCCCAGAGGATGGACTCGCCTTAACCGAAGTAATATATATCTAATTTTGCTAAATATATTTTTGGGATATTTGGTATGATAAAAATAAAAAAAAATGAAATAATTATTAATCATAATTTATGTAATGAGATAAAAAATAAATAATTTTTAAAATCTTTTAAAATTTTTTAACAAAACAATCACCGCCTTCTTTTTATTACACTACACATTTTACACATTAATGTAACTATGGCAATACAACATTGATTTTTTACGTGATTCAGATGGTACGTAAAGATAACTTTATAATTAGTGCAGGACAAAAAAGTACACATGCCCCATATGGAGTGTCAGTTTTTGTCAAAAAGAAAATCAACTTTTGCGAATTTTAAAATTATTGGGTTTTTGCTACGTTGTTCAAAAAAAAAAAAAAATTAGCAATAGTTGGAAAAAATTAAAAAAAAATTAAAAAATTGGTAAAAATTAAAAAAAATAAAAAATTATAAAAGTTAAAAAAAGTTAAAGAAAATTGGTAACAATTAGAAAAAACATTAGAAATTTTTCAAGAGAAAAAATTAAAAAAAAAAATTGAAACTTGTTGATAATTAAAAAGTAACACTCGAAACAAAGCCATAATGCTAACCTATAAGCAAAAAGAGGGATTTACTAGTGTATGTCCTACTTAAATAGGTGCTTGCTTCTCTAGTGTTAAATTGAAATTTGCAGTCTCATTTTTTTTTCATTATTTATTAAAAGTTACAATCTCAAAATTGATAAAAATTATAAAAAATTTATAAAAATTAAAATTTTTTAGATAAAATTTAGAGATCCGAACACACACCATCATGAATTCAACTTTAACCTCTTTGGTGCTGAACCTAATCATTTCGTAAAAAAGACTTCGAACCGTTGACGCTGATCATTGATTTCTACAGGGATGAGCCTCCTCCACAAATAATAATAATGTATGCAAGTGAATTACCCAACAAAAAAAAAAAAAAAAAATGCATGCAAGTGTGAAACCGATAAGAGAATGAGCTTCTTATCTCATTTTGACTAGGGGTAACGAAAAAAAACGAAAAATAATGAAAAACGTGAGTAATATTTAGGTATTTTGTGACAAATCACGTTTTTCAGAGATGAATAGTGAAAAATATTGACTTTTGTAGAGAAATCCGTCAGAACGGTTTTGA
>JAVXUM010000036.1:16227839-16242397 GCA_035590655.1 Pouteria glomerata
TCTTTTCTTCTCCTTCCAACCAAAATCCCAGCAACCTTTCCATTTCCCATTACTCCGAGAGAACCAAGACGAGTGGGTAGGGGATAAGCTTTCAGTATTGAAGTCAGTCAGTGTCACAGCAGTAGCTGTTTCTTGCTGATAATAAAGACACCTGTTCAACGTCTTTAAGGGTAAATTTCACATCACTTTTTCGATTGGAATGTCAAATTTAGTTAAATATTTATAAATTTTTTAATTTTTTTGCATTAAAAAATTAAGAACTTTTTTTATTTTTTATTAATTTTTACTAATTTTTTTACGACTTTCTTCAATTATTTTAATTTTTTTTTAACTTTTTGAGAAAGGCACTAAATAACAAATATTTCAAAATTTGATAACTTTTTATTGATTTATTTATTATTTTTGACAATTTTTAGCACTTCAAACAGGACTGCATTTATGAGTTTATTTAAAATTTTTTTTTATGATTTAATTTTTTTTTTTTGGTAACAATTAAAGATTTAAGTTGTTAATTAGTTGTAATACAAAGTTTAGCGGCTATTCTATCCCTAAAAAGTAGACATTTAATGATGAAAATTAGACATTACCCCTCTGCCTATTCAGTTGCCTTGTCCACATTATATTCAAATACATCAGCATCATCACTTCTCCTATAGTTACTATCACAAAAATCAAGATCTCTACACCAAAGTCATTTTCTTCTTCTTCTTCATCATCAGTTTCACCCTCACATCACATTGCAACTCAATAGAACCTCATAATCCAATCACCCAACTCTTATGATGCATTGCCTATGCATCATTTGTAAACTGACCACCACCCTCCCTAATTTCCATTTATAATAATTTAGGCTAATGATATAGATTTTCAAAGGACCAAGAGGAACTTTATTATTGACAGAGCTCGGCCTTTAACTCATATGACAAAATATTTCTTTCATCTGCTCATGGTTCCGAGTTTGATTCTTACAGCTGCTCTCTTCTCTATTTACCTTTCCAAAAAAAAAAAAAGAAACTCTAATACTGACATAATTTCTAAGTATGTGTCGATTGTCCTAGAAGGAAAGATATGGCTGATCATACAAATGGCATGGGAATCAATTGCAAGCAGATCTAAACCAACAATTGTAATTCCATGCCAAGAATCAGAAAGTAGGGAGTTCATGGGATCGTTGTGTCCTAATAGATGAAGGCCATTGAAGTCTATAATCGAAAATCTGTCAAGGTCCCAATTTTCTAGGTAATCAATTAGACCTTACTTGGCGTGTAAATGAACACACCCTCATGGTGTGTTTCAATTGTAAAGAACATGTCACCCTCTACAATGATAGTAAATGTATACCTTAATTCAGTCATTAAAAATTAATGGTGTCTATTTTTTTTTTAAGTATAAATTAAATACACATAAAAAACAAACAAAATTAAGAAGTGCTTCACCGGCATGTATTAAATATGTTCAGAAAAATGTTAAAAAAAAAAAAAAAAAGACAATGAGTTCACATCTTTGGAGAATCTCATGCAAAAAAAAAACGTATTTTGTTTTACATTTTTTGTTTTCTGTGTTTGAGATTTTTTTTATTTTGAATTAAAAATGCTCAAAATAATTTTTTGTCATTTTTTATTTCATATGTAAACTCATTTTTACTTTTTAAAATTGAAAATACAACTGATCAAATATATTTTAAACTATTTTTTTTATTTTTCAAAATACAGAACAAAAAATGAGATCAAACAAATGGTTATACCAAATGAACCCTAACATAACTCTTTCCCATTTAGGGGGTGTTTGGTATGATAAAAAGTGAGATAAAATAAGATAATTATGAGTTCGTAATACGTGCAGTGAGATAAATTTTAAAAATTTTCAGAGATTTTCAGTAAATTTCTGCAAACCAAACACCCCCTTATTTTCCCATCCCAGTCAAAGAAAAGACGAAGGAAAATGGTGTGTGTTCAGCTTTTCAGGCACACCCTGATCCCTGTCCATCTTTTGAGAACAGTGAAAAAAAAAAAAAAAGGGTTTTTAGGTCGTGTTTGGTGGGACTAAAAATCATCAAATCTCACTAAATTTAACTATTTTTGTACTTTTCTCCAATTACATTTTAACACATATCATTTTTATGTCAAATCATGTATACTTTTGCAATACTTTTTGTTAAATTTTTATCTTCCAAACATCCCCTTGAAGTGCACATGGGCCACAGAATGACTTTTATATGTATAAAAACCTAACCATATGCAGGAACACTCTTATCTTTGTATGTAAACAATGAGGTAAAAGAGGATGGGTGAGGGTAGCTTCAACAAAACTCACGGTAACACGCTCGGCATTTCCTATTATAAATTGAGAATTCCTACAAACTTTACCTTTCGAACGAGCCCCATAGAAACCAGTTTTGTTCCTTTCTGTAGATTCTGGGTTCGAAGAACCTATAGTTCCTCTCGGTCGCAGTCACATTCAAATTGATCCAGTTAACCCTAGATTCAGGTCAAACTAATTTGAGGATGAATGAATTGTATCCACGTTTGAACACTACGGTATTTTGAGCTGAGCTTCACACGAGATGAAAGTATGTGCAATGCTTTTCCCATGAGACTGGCACATGAGATTGGGGTATAGTGTAAACTATTAAAAGTGATTATTGCAATTTACCTTCCAATAAAATTAAAACTACAAAATAGTGAAAATAAAGATTGAGTGTGAAAAAGTAATTATTTTTTATGTATTGGATTAATTATTCATGTAGATAAAGAGATCACAGATGATTTTATTCGAAAGATTCGAATTAAGTAATTAAAATGTAGAAAAATATAAAAAATTAAAATGTAAAAGTATCTCGAATATTTTTGTGACTGGACTAAGTTAAAAGCATATTTTTATAAGATGTTATAAGACCGACAATACTTTATAGTACAAGTGTGAGTTTAGTAAAAAGTAACGGTCTCATACATTGAGTGCCATGAAAATACTATCAAAATATATGTGTGACAATAAAAGAAAAAATACAATAAAAATGAATATTTCCAACGAAAGTTGAAGTAAAATCAATACAAGAGAAGTTAAAAAAAAAAAAAAAAAGCTATTAAAAATAGTTTGATAATAAAATATGAATTATGAATCAAACCAAGTAAAAAGGGCAAAAAAGACAAAACATGTATCTAAAATTATATGATTCGAAATGGTAAAAAAAATAACTAAATTTACATAATCTCACCAAAAAATAAAAACATTTCTGGTAACCGCAATAAATTAAAAAAAAAATTCATACAATCAATCTCAACTAATTTGAGCCATCACTTCGTTGAGTTCTCTATATTTTATCACAATCAAAGTAATATTAAATCCCTTCCTTCTTATTTTCCTTTTTCATTTAATGATTCCTTTTTTCAATCAATGAACTCAGAATCCCGTGTAAAAACCTAATAAATCAAATTGGAATGGACGCAAAGAGAGATTTACACAAGGCTATATTAGTCTCAGGTAAAGTTAAAATAGTCAATGTATCCACAGTTTTTTCTTCTGGCTAAATTACAATTTGCACCCTAGAATTTTTTTTTTTTAGCAAATCTTAGTTCAGAACCTGAATTTTTAATTATTATAATTAAAAATTTAAATTTTTAATTTATTACCATATTAACCCTCTGCAAACTCCTTTAACAAATCTCGTGTTAAATAATTCAATTCAACAGCATGGCCATCTAACGAACCAACTGCTAACACAACTTAAATAATTGTTACAATTAAAAAAAAAATCATGCCCTAAACTAGAATTCAGTCAAAATGTCAATCTTCAATTTACTTGTAATTTGGCTTGCGTAAATGAATATATGAAGACTTTTCGTGATGACAGACCTTTCCCATTTCTTAGTACATTCAAATTTGGCAAAAACAACCATCATCGCGAAAAGTATTCATATATTCATCACGCAAGCCAAATTCCAAGTAAATTGAAGATTGACATTTCTCTCTCATCCACAATTTTAATAGAAATCCGATTTGGGAGGAATTAACTCATGAACCCGGAATGCATATGCCAAAATCAATAGGAATTAATCACATCAAGTAAGTTTGGCTTGTGCGTCTATTTCGTATTGGTGGGTAAATCTGTCTATAAATAAGTAATCTCCCCATTTCCGATTAACTTGAATTCGTAATGCAAGATAATTTGTAGGAATGGGAGCTCCATCCAAGGGTAACAACAGAACCATAACTGTTGGGTAGAAAAACAAAAGACTTTATTATAAAGAAAACACCATACCTAAAATACTGAGACTCAAGTTTACAAGAATGTTACACAGCTACCATAACTTAACCACAGCACCGTACGTTGAATATAAACATTGCGACATAAGAATGTACACCACTTATACATTGTAATAATCAGGTACCCACGGAATGAAAACTTCTCTCTTGCACTGCGCCTGGTCATTACAACTTTAAAGCCTGAAAAGATTCAACATATCTAAACATCAACAATAATTTCGAATAAAGATTACTAGTTTACGGATGAAAGGTATCATGTTGAGATCATAATACTAGATGAAGGGGCTCAAAGCAAGCTAGCAAAGAGAGGAGCTCTCAAGGCATCCACCTAGGCCACGCAGCGAAACATTGGGTGGTCACTTGGAACTTAACCTGCTATGGTCGTCCAGAGGATGGAGGGCAAACCGACTACTGCTGGACCGAAAATCATGGAGAACATGATCTGACCAACAAGGGAAGTTGGAGGATATAAAAGAAAGGAAGATGCGGAGCAAGTTGTGAACATTCTGACTTAAGCTGAAAAACTCTACATTCCCTCACTAGAATATCCTACTAACTTAACCACTGAAGAGGCATTTCAAGGAGGATAGTTTGACAGCCAATTGTTCATTAACGAGTTGATTGGGAATTAAGACATGACAAGGGTCATATCCATTCTCGGTCGGTCCGCCATGATCAATCCCTTGGTCAGGATGGCTTAGTACCATGGTCGGCAATATTTTTCCCTTCCAATTGGCAACATCTATGCAAAACAGCAGAGCATCCCTCTTAATATATTTCATGAAAAATATCGTGGGCTGGTCCAGAGTCCACCCCATATTTGATCTCCAATGAGTCAATATAATGAATTCTGGCATAAGCATCAACACTAATACACTAAGGGCAACCCTTCCACATTACATACGAAGTTCACCAATATTTGTGGGACAAAGGAGATGCTGAAAGTCTGAAACAATCCACTAAGTACCCTAGGGGAATGGAAAACTTCTTAACAGGTTCCGTGACGTGAAAAAACTGAAACAGCACAGAAAGAACATCAGGAGAAAGAACCAAATTTAAGTGCATTGAGGGAGCAATCCGATTGTGCTAAGGGAAAAGCAATTGGGTGATGAGCGATGTGGGAAAGTGAGTGAGTGTGCCCGCAAAGCCAGAGATCAACCTCACCTAGGGGCAAAAAAAAGGTATTCCAAAATGTTTAAGAGCACCTTAAGACTCCATCTCAGATTTGAGATCCAGTCAGAAAAGAACAAAGTACAAAGGTGTAAGTACCAACTCCAGACAAGACACTACTCAGTCACCAAGACAGAGCCGTGGAAGGCCAAGGAACAAGAAGGCTCAACCAATCCATGACAACCTAAAGGAACGGGTGGTCAGCAACATTTTTCCCTTCCACAAGAAGAAAGTAACAAGCCAGAAAATATGAAACACAGACATACCACTAGCACTGATGAAAGTTAAAGACAATGCTTATCCAAATAAGAACTTACCAATTGACTATGATTTTGACAAGAAACTTAAAGATGATCATGTTTCTATTTGTGTTTTTCTTATAGGTGTAATCGAAAGCTAAAACAATGGGTGGTCAGCAGTATTTCTCCCTTCCGCAAGAAAGTAACGAGTCAACAAAATGCAACACAGACGTGCCACTGGCACCAATGAAACTTAAAGATAATGTCAATCCCCAGCAAACTGAAGGAATGGGTGGTCAGCAATATATTTCCCTTCCACTGGAGGAAAGTAACGAGTTAGAAAATATGCAACACAGACATATCACTTGCACTGATGAAATTTAGGGATAAGAACTTAACCAATGGACTATGATTTTTGACATCAAACCTAATATAATCATGTTTCTATCTGTGTTTTTCTTCTAGGTGCAATTGAAAGCAAAAGGAAAATAGAGGAAAAACAAAACAAAAACATATAAAAACTTATGTCCAACATTGAATGTGTTCCAAACCCTACCCCGAACCCCCGGTTTGTTTTTGTGCATTCTAGTCAACTTGTGTTGGTGCATCTTATTTGATTCCATCCATTTGTCTCTACTCCACATGAGAGTCAAGATTGCACGGGGGGAAAGTGTTGAAATAGCTTGATTTTCTAACAACTCAAACTCCTAGGACAATTGGAGACTTAACAGACCCTACATGCAAGTTTAGAGTAACTATGTTGGCATGTATTCTTTTATGTAATCAAATGAAGACCATATATTTGAGTTCCCCAAAATGACCCCAGACCGAATCAAATCCACATCAAGAAATGTTGTTAGGAAGCATTGGGAACTAAAAGTCATACCTGGGAAGCCATAACCCAATTGCCAGCAATCCAGTCTTGATGTAGCCTCAAGTCAGAGTGTTTGAATTCCATTTCTTCATCAGTACCTCTGAAGTAAACATTATATCGTTGGCCTTTAAGTACTTTGGAAATCACACCTACCCACCACCCATCATTGTACAATGCATCAACTTCTTGATTCAGATTGAAATTGTCAACCATTGAAATATCAGGTGGACATGGCCTTATATGCAGAGTATCAGCCTCTTCCCTCAGAAATTCTGTATCATCGTCATTTCTCAGGCTCTTGTACTCAATCAAGAATTTGTCCTCTTTTAATTGTTCAATAATAGTTGCAGCAAACCAAGCACCTTGGAAACCATCTTCATCGCTGCTAACTTCAACTGGCATTCCTTCACCATAGTTATAATTCACCTCATCTTTGCTAGGCTTCATTTCATCTCCAATTGACAATTTCTGCAGTCCAAGTTTATAAAATGTTAGCATGCCTTTCAAAAGGAAAAGACAAATGCAACAAAGAAATTACAAAGAACCATATTTAATTCAAACAAAGAATTTACCCAGAGCTTTGGTTATAGTCCTTTTTAAACAAGTTCACCAAACTGAATGAGGGAAATCAATTCTACCATAAAGGACACAGAAACTTCATATAAAGAAGCATAAGAAGTGTCCGTTGCCAATAGTTTAGAAGCTCGCAGGAAATTTTCTTTTGTTGAATACATACAGGGTAGCAATTAAGTATAAACATTTCACTTCAGAATTAAACTCCATGTGCCTAGAAATAGAAACTCCGGAGTTGGAGATTAGATCTCCTCTTACTGGATCAACAGTAAAGTCTTCTAAAGCTATTGAAGTTTATTTGAGTCTCATCTTAAGGGCAAAGGGTTCAGGCCCTTTATGGTGCGAGTTGGAAGCTAAAAGTTCAGAATTATGTTTGCTATAGTCATCTTCCACTTGAGAAGGACTTCATCCAACCAACTGATATACGACAGGCACTTGTAAAATTCTATTTGTATGTCTCTAGGCTCAAAAAACATGAAAACCCGCAAATTCCACACACCCACCATGGCATCATTCTCTAGTATTAGCTTGTGTTGCTCGGACTCTTTGTTTTGGGCAGGAGTACCAGTGTCGACATGACACAACCGACACAGGATCTGCATTTGACTTGGAGTCTGTCTCTCAGACACGACTGTGCTAGAAGGCTAGGGTTAGTCTTTTATTCTGCCATTATTGAGTAGAGTGAAACTTGGAAGATGAAGACTTCAGTTTGAAATGGGGAATATTGACGTTTAATTTAAAACCCATTGATAACATAAACATTAAGTTGGTTTCAACCGTCTTCTCTATATGCGCATTAGATACAAGTCACATATCCCAAGCAAGAAAAATTCACACATCCCAAGCAAGAAAAATTTATTACACTGACATGACCTTTGCTCTTCCATTTGTGTATTAAATATAAAGACAGAGTGTGTGTGTCACTAAACTAGTCCAAACTAGGATAATAAATGATTACAACCATTTTAACAATTTTTTATTAAAAAAATTCATCCAAATTTCATGCAGCAGCATGCTTTTATAATGTATGGTTCATATATAATACATAAAAGTTGTATAAATGATTTAATAATTACGATAATGAAGGTAATAATTATTTTTAAAAAGTAAAAATAATGTCAGATAACAAAAAAATAAAAATATTTTTTTACTTTTACTCTTTCATTTATTAGGTAAAAATTAATTTTTTATTGATGTCAACGAAAAAATAATTTATTCGCCTCTATCTTGATTTAGGTACACAATAATCTTAGTTGTGCTTTCCACATAAGACTTATTCTTAGACTTTTATGTTTTTACATTGTAATATTTTCTTTGTATCATATTTCCGTACCCGTATCCACAATTTGAACACTTTTTAGTGGAGTCTCCAGATCCTAAGATATAGATAGGCGAATCTGACACCTAGAATCCAGATACACACCTAAGTCTATCCCAGTAACATAGGTATCAGTCCTTTGATGCTTTTATGGTTGCAAAGGGCATCATTCATCAATTTTCATGCTCTCATACTCCCAAAAAAAATGGAGTTGCTAAAAGAAAAAATCAATATTTTTGTGAAAAATGCCAATATATTATTTCGTATGAATGTTCTCAAGATTTTTTGGAGTGACGCAATTCTTCTACTTGTCATTTGATCAACAGAATGCCATTAAATGCATTTTCTTGGGCTAATCCCATGCATAGAAAGGTTACTATTGTTATAGTCCTCCTCTTAATAGATTTTTTACACGTTGATGTTTACTCTTTCTAGTTTATCCCATTATGCATATCATATTTGAACTAATCTGAAACATTCTCTCTTGTTACCAATCCTTCCGTCATCCATTGAACACTTCTTATCTACCTTATCCCATCATCCTTTCTAAGTCCATCAAGGCGGTCACACCTGCGGGTTAAGCAGAGACTACTCCTATTCCTTTAGGCACTCCACCTACTGTTTGCCCGTCTTCTGTTAATCCATTGGATCTTGCAATTTCTCTCTGTAAATGTACAAGTTCTTGCACATTCCATCTTATTTCCCATTTTGCTTCATATAATCATTTGTCACCCTTATATCAAGCTTATGTCTCTTCATTATTTTCTATATCTACTCCTCAATCTATTTCTTAAGCTTTGCCCCATTTTGGCTAGTGAGCTACAATGGAACAAGAGATGGGTGACCTTTATGCTAATGATTATTGGGTAATTATAAGGATTTGGTACCTTTTCCTATTGATAAGTTGGTTGTTGGTTGTTGTTAGGTCCTCACAATTAAAGTTAATCCTCGTGGCATTGTGAAACAATTAAAGGCCTACTTGGTGGCAAAAGGATAAACTCAATATACAAATTGGAGATCTGAAGATCTACCTCCTTGATTAGATTACACACGCATCCAATGAAAAGGAATGATAGGATTCAAACCAATTTCCAAAAGAAGATTTGGCATCTAAAATCTTGCGGTAACCATCTAAATTTATTGTTCCCATCAGCCAATCACTCCATCAAAAATACCGAGCATTAGCTCTCTCAATCACCCACAATCTTCCCATCTTCCTCATTCTCTACTCTACATGCATACCTAGATGGAGGTTCATCACTCGAAGTCATCCAACCAAGAAGAAGTCATATTCATAGAGAAACAAGGTCTCCACATCAAGAACCACAAATTATAGCCTATAGGGGAGGTAAATGGGAGAAGTCTCTCATAGGCTGGTTTGTGAAGTAGTTGAAATAATGGGACTGGTAGTAGGGGACCCATTGGCTTTGGACTGGTCTGAAACAAAGAAAAAGAATATGGATTAATTTAGATTTAAGGTGAGAGTTCTAGTTAATGGGCCATTCATACCACGTATATACACGAGCTAAGGAAAACTAGTGTGACAGTGTCTTACTGCAGAGATCTTTAGAGTATGCTTCAGATGTGGGCATATTAGGGAGAAACAACGGTTTGCAGCCCCGTCCACAAAATGTTGCAATGGCAGCTGAGACCACAAAACTCCTATACACAATGAGGAAATCAAAGCCCTCCTGATACAGTTCCACCCTTGCAAACCTACTCGAGGAAAAAATGGAAAGCACGTGATAAGGAGCAGATGGCAGATGACCAATTCCAACTTTCCCAATTGCTTGGTCCGCACGACCTAAATGTGACGGAAGAGGAGTTTCAACTTCTTCCCTAATCATCTGCATATTCTCCACAACTCCAGTTTTTTTTACTTCATCTCCTTACTCCTACCTTTTAGGAAGTTAGTTATGGATATGTATTATAAATATCCTAGGTACTGTTTTGGCTTTTGAATTTTTGGGTTGTTATTTGAATTTCAAATTGGAGATTTGTCCTCTCGAATTGGACCAGGTTATTTTGCAGCTAATAAATATTCCTATTTTACTCTCTATTTTCTTTCCATTTCATTCTGTTTAATAATTCTGCTCCTATCATTTTGGTATCAGAGCCAATCGATCCAAAATGGTATCAACACAATCTTCTACCCAACAACCCAAAATACAAAATCCACAAAACACCGCCCACGACCCCCATCACCAAATGTTGACCCTATAGATGGATACATTAGTGGCAAAGGTGGCGGCTCTTAAGGCCAATGCCAGTGGCGCTCCACAAGCCGATTCCATTCCAGGAACAACCAACAAGGGCAAAACAAAGGAATTTCCTTCAGGTTCTCGTGACCCAAAGCGGTCTATCTAGTCAGAAGCCGAAGAAGAAAATGCTGATAGTCCATGGTGGCGATGTCAATTATCATCCGCACACTAAGATGGAATTCCCCAAATTTGATGGTGGTGACCCCTGCGGTTGGATCCTCAAAGCGGAGAAATATTTCCGCTACTACCAAACCTCAAATGAACTTAAAGTCGATATCGCAACAATGTACCTCGAAGGAGACGCACTGGATTTGTTTTCTTGGCTTAATAATGAACGAACTCTCGTCTATTGGGACGAACTCTTCAAGGCACTACAAGAAACTATGGTCCGACAGAATTTCAAAACCCAGATGAACATTTATGCAGCCTCCGCCAAACTAGGACCATTCAAGAGTACTGGTAAGAATTCGCGAACCGATCGGTAAGAGTAACGAATTGGCCAGAGAACTACTTATTAGAAGTCTTCCTTAATGGATTACACAAGGACCTCAAAGCTGATGTCAGGATACATAAACCTCGCACTGTGTATAAGGCCATGGGCTTGGCTATGGAATTTGAATCTAAATTAGGTCCAAATCGCACGGCTAAGGGGGCCAACTGGCCCAGTTCTTCTCAGCCTAATACCAACACTTACCCTCCTCAAGCTCCTCTCCCACATGAAGGCCAACACGCTGAAAGCAACATCCAGACAGCCACTCGCACCCTTCCGCTATCCTCTCAGCAGAACTACCTAACCAAATCCAACTCATTCTTGGGATGCCGAGCGCCAAAATTGACTTACTAAGGGCTTGAGTTTTCATTGTAATGAGAAATTTGGGCCTGGTCACCGATGTAAAACAAATGCATTTTCCCTCTTAGCTAATGAACGGTGATGAAGACGATGGTGGAGATGACGACACCAACCCTAAAGACGATCCTGACGACACAACACATGCTGATCTTGCTGAAACTAGCTTCCATGCGATTTTAGGAAAGACTGCTTGTGCCACCATGAAGCTCCAAGGCATTCTCAGCAATAAGGAGGTCCTCATACTTGTAGACAGCGGTTCAACGCACAATTTTGTGGCTTAAACCATTGTCGAAGACCTCAAACTTCTAGTGCAATTTGTTCCTTCTTTCGAAGTCCAACTAGGCAATGGAAATGTGATTCGTTGCAATCGAATTTGCCAGAACGTTGCGGTGCAGCTGCCAAGTTTGAAAATAACACAAAATTATTTTCCCTTTTCAATTGAAGGAGCTGATCTTGTGTTGGGTATTCAATGGCTTGCATCTCTCAACACAATCCAAGCTAATTGGAATGAGATGTTTCTCATTTTTACGATGAATGGACGAAAATACAAACTACAAGGGGTCCCTCACAAAGCCCAGACCGATGCCATATTCCAATATTTGGCAAAAGATGATGTTAGTTGACGTACTCGTCAGACCCAAAATCTTGAAATTCTCACCTTACTTCATGAATTTCGGTTTGTTTTTCAGGAACCAAATTCTCTCCCACCCTTTCGGTTACACACCCACTCCATACCTCTCATCCCAAATTCCAAACCCCCCAATATCAAGCCTTACCGATGCCCATATTTTCAAAAATCTGAAATTGAAAACCAGATTTCAAACTTACTTCGCTTGGGTTTTATTCGCCTTAGCTCTAGCCTTGTTCTTTTAGTCAAGAAAAAAGACGAGACTTGGCAAATGTATGTTGATTACAGATCTCTAAACCAAATTACCATACCTAACAAATACCCCAAACCCAATATAGATGAGCTTCTTGATGAGTTACATGGAGCAACCATTTTCTCCAAGACTGATTTGCGTTTGGGATATCATCAAATCCGAGTTAATCCTACTGATATTGCCAAAACAACTTTTCGAACTCACTCAGGCCATTACGAGTTCGTAGTCATGCCATTTGGCCTTACCAACGCCCCATCAACCTTCCAAGCAACAATGAAAGATCTTTTCAGGCCACATCTAAGAAAGTTTATTTTGGTCTTCTTTGACAACATCCTCATTTACAGTCCATCAATTGAGCAACACAAACATCTACTAATGGCACTCGAGCTTCTCTGAGACAATTGCTTTTTCGCTAAAGCCTCAAAGTGCTTATTTGCCCAGACCCAAATATCCCTTTTGGGTCATGTAGTGTCAACCGAAGGTGTTGAAATTGATCAAGACAAGATTCAAGCTGTCCAAAATTGGCCTGTGCCATCTAATGTAAAGGAGTTACGAGAATTTTTGGGATTAACTGGGTATTAAAGCAGATTTGTGCGGAATTATGGTGTTATTACCCTGCCACTAACCGATCTCACAAAGAAAAATGCATTTTGGTGGTCACCAGCAGTTGACAAGGCTTTCCAACAGCTCAAAAGTGTGCTAATTTCAATTTCGGTCTTGCGCCTTCCAGATTTCCACCAACCATTTACGGTGGAATGTGATGCCTCAACAGAAGGAACTGGTGACATACTTCTTCTAGACGATCATCCTGTGGCCTATTTTAGTAAAGGATTCTCCTTCTCAAATCGTTTAAAATCTACATATGATTGGGAGTTACTTGCTCTTATTCCAGCTCTACGAACATGGAAGCATTACCTCTTGGGGCGACATTTCTTTGTCAAGACAGATCATTTTAGCCTCAAATTTCTACTGGAATAGCAAATTACCACCACTGAACAGCAAGACTACTTATGAAGCTAGTCGCAATTGATTTTTCCATCATTTACAAGGCAGGAAAAGAAAATCGACGACCAGATGCACTTTCTCAACGACCCCAACATGCACATTTTCTCGCTTCGGCTCTTTCGGTCTCATTAGACTTTATGGATTTGCAGGAAGCTCTTCAAGTGGATCCTTACACCAGCAAAATTATGAAGTCACTTTCCAAAGACTCCGCTTCTTATCCAGACTTTCAGGTGGCAGACCAGAAACTATATCACAAGAATCATTTGGTAATTCCTGACAATGCATCCTTGAGGCAGAAACTTCTATCTGAATCTCATTACTCTTTATCTGCTGGTCATGGTAGATATTTGAAGACCCTAAAAAGGCTTTCTTCCAACTTTTTCTGGCCGGGTTTGAAGCAAGATGTCAAGCATTACGTTCAGAAATGCTTAGCATGTCAACAAAACAAATACCAGGCTTTGGCTCCTGCTGGTCTTCTGCAACCCCTACCTGAATTGGAGAGAATGTGGGAAGATATCTCTCTAGACTTCATCTTTGGTCTTCCAAAATCTAAAAAGTTTGATACTATTTTGGTGGTGGTAGATCGCCTCAGTAAATACGCTCATTTTGTTCCCTTATCTCACCCATTTACTACAAAAATAGTTGCTGAAAATTTCAGTAGAGAAATTGTCCGACTCCATGGTGTCGCAAAGTCTATCCTTTCCAATAGAGATGTGATATTCCTCAGCAACTTCTGGCAAGAACTTTTTAGGTTGAGCAAAACTTGCTTGAGAATGGGGACTTCTTACTATCCTCAATCCGATGGCCAAACTGAGGTGGTCAATTGGTTTCTAGAAGCCTAGTTACGTTGCTTTGCTCATGAACAACCTACTAAAAGGAGTACATTTCTTCCTTGGGCTGAAATACCTAATACCACTTGCTGTAGCACAGCAGAACAGAAACACAAGAACAACAATAAACAATAAAGCTGAAAAGAAAAAAATAAATTTCTTAAATATTGTTCAATCAAAAAACCATCCTCCCTTACAATCTCCAACCCTTTATATGGGCTAGGGTTAAAGACCAAATGAAGTAATATCCATAAATAAATTAAAATCAATCCAAAAATAAATCAAAATCAAATC
>JAVXUM010000036.1:16312479-16345709 GCA_035590655.1 Pouteria glomerata
AATGGAATTTCAACTTCGAAAACAAGAGTACTCATGCTTTGCTTGCTGGAAATCCCGTTAAATAATGGAAGACATCCCATTTCAAAATTAATAGTGCCCACTGGAAGCAAATGCAAGGAATGTATACATTGTTCAAGATATTCCATTTACACAAACGTAAGGAACGTGTACTTTGTTTGTCAAACTGTCAAGTGCTAATCAAACCAATTCATAGTCTTAAAGTTTGCTAAAGCTCTGATCCACATTAAGATCCATTGTTTACAAGTAAAAACTCTGTTTCGGTTATAGCCAAGTAAAAGATTAAAATATATATATATGGCAGCAATATTGTTGATCAAATCCACAAAAAATCATTGAGTTCTAAAATTTTACTTATTCTGCTTGCACTCTGTATTTGAAGCTTCTATTTAGAAGTTGCAGTTTCCAGGATGAAATACTTGTCTCCTTTTCCTAGTGACAAGCTCGTCATTATCAAACTGCTCTAAATGATAAAACGAGGGATCTTTCATTTTTTTGTTCCTCGAAATACCTCATAATACTTCGAAGATTACTACATTTCATGTTCATTTCCTTCTTTGATCGCAAGTATGTTTCTTGATCTTCCTTTACATATCCAAGGTTTTCCCTTTCTTCTGCTTCTTTACTCATTAATTCATGAATTGCTTCAGGGGGGATTCCTGAATCAAATGCCAAATCAATTGTGAAGGTTTGGGCTTTACTCATCTTTCTGTATGATCTGAGCATATAGCAAGTTTCATTAGTCTCGAGTTCATGGTTGTGCTCTGCCACAAATTCTTGCACTTTGTACTTTTCAATATTTCAGTCAAAAATGACATTGAATTTGACAATTTATTCTTACCTCCCATCTATGACGAACATTATCCTTAGCTCTCTTATCTTGTTGTCTATTATTAAAGTTTTGGAATTCCAAAACCCAGCCTTTGTCCATAATTAAGAAAAAAATCCCTTGCCACATTCAAGGTGTCATACTCCATACCAATTTCAAGTTTTTCACACCCTCGATCATCTCTGTTTAAACAAGTTTTGTTGGAACTACTCTCCAAGAAATCCATCCTAAGACGGGAAAATTGAATTAAATAGACATCCATAACAACATTAAAATGATAATAGCAATCTATATTATTAGAATTTTCAAATAAATTTTGATATGAAAAATTTACACAGATATCTTGAAAAGTAGAGATATTTGAAGGAAGTGATAGGTAAAATATACAATTGACAAAGTGATGGCAATTAAAGAATAACCGTTTGAGATAATGATCATCAAAGATGAAGATCACTGGGGAGATGTCACTATTCAAACTTTCTGTTATTTGGTTTGTCCTCGAACCAGGAGGGAAATTTCAATTTCATTAGCTTTTTTTATTACTGTAGGCACCCTTCTACCTTCTTTAAATTCAAATTTGTAAAAGTATGGTTGAATTTTACCAAGGAGTCTTTAATTGTCATATGCACAATTCAACGGCTGAGATTAACTCATCAAGTTCCTAATGTGGTAGGGACACTTTAGGTCTCCCCAACCCAAGCAATCTTAATTATTTCTTTCCCAAAATGACAACTAAGTTATAAGTTGTGCCACACATATTGATTGATTCTGCGCATCACTTGTGCCCTTGGAATATGGATTTGTAAGGAAAATTAGAAGTGAAGGAAATTAAATTATAAGAAAATAAAATAAAGTAAAAAAAGTTTTTTTTTCTTTTTTGTTAAGTTATAAAATGAATCAATATTTGTTTTGGGGGGGTTTAGTTTAAAATGAAAAAATAACACAATAATAATTTCATTTTCCACTCACTCTTCAAATTCAAGTTAATTTCAAACATAAAGTAAGAAAAATGATTCCATCAATCTATAACAAGTACTTAAATGTGCCTACCAGTTAGCCACATGTCCAAGGGCACACCTGATAAATGAAAATTTCTCAAATAAGAAATAGATCATAAAATTAAGACTGTAAATTATACAAATTAATATGTTGTGGAAGTTTAGTTTAAAAATTTTATTGCACTTGAAAAATTATTTGAAACTTGACTTGTTAAACTTTTGAACCAAAATTTAAATGAATTGAACTCACACGACTCAATTATTTTACACAAATTTAAATTTATCAAGTAAGACCAAAGTCAAAATTAATTATGTTACAAATTATATTCAAATTTGACTTGATTTATAACATGTCGATCTCAAACAAACTTTTAATGAGTCAAATATAAACCAAACTCCAGTTGTCAACAACCTGTTATACTTGTTTAACAGTCTTACACATAAACAAACTAAACTATCATTATTGTTTAATATATTAATATGATGTAATATAAAAAAAAAAAAATAAATAATCACATGAGCATTTCAAATTGTCACCGAATAGCTTATTTAAAATTGTTAACTTCTCAAAATACAAATAAAGATCAAAACCCAAGCGAAGCTTACACTTGCCAAATAAATTCTATAGATAAAATTTAGTCAGTCCGCCAGAACAAAAACCCTGACTTTGGCAATAACGAAATTAACAACAATAATGTCTATTACAATAAAATTCAATCAAACAAAGTAAGGACACCTACAAATTAAGCCAAAAGAAGACAGACCCTCCCCCGCAAAAAGTCCCCCTTCTACTCAAATTTGAATCCACCAGAAGGAAGGTTGGGGTGGGTATTTCCAAAATTAAAAGCCTGTTGTTGATTTCCATCTATTAATACTCCATCTTGAAGATTCTGTTCTTCCTCATCTTCCTCGGCCCAATATCTCTCCAACATCTTCACGACCTTCTCATAGATCTCGTTGTTGTCATGGGTCTGGAGAGACTCTATCTTATCCAATCCATCGCATTCGTCGACTGCTTGAGCGTAAATATTTATTCCCCCATTCGCTCCTGCTTCTTTGTCAGCCTCGCCCACCTTTAGAATGTTCTCCAGCCCCTCAAGGCACACAGTCACGATCCTTGGGTCTGGACAGATCAGAAGATCACAAAGTGGTTTGATGCAACCTTGGTTCGCCAAGAATCTGCGAAGACATTGGCCAAAGAATGAATGCATGCTTCAGTTCAATTAATTATTTTTTCCAAATATTGGTGGGGCTTTATCATTTAAAGACGGTAAAACCTCTTTATAGTAATAATATTGAGACCGAACCGATTTTATTACTATAAGAAGGTTATAACTTAATAAAGATGTGCTTGTAAAAATTAATTTTTAACTTAGATATCGTTAAAAAAGGTTTTATAGGTATAATGTACTTCATAAATATATGTAGAGAAACTTGTCGATTTTCAAGAGATCAATTTTTAAGTTGTAGACATTGAAAAAAGAGAGACAACTAAGTACATGTCATCCAACCTTTTCCTCTACGAACAGTCATGCCATCCAAAGTCAATCCGTGAACTCAACTAATTGACAATATTTATTATGAGTGCAAAAAGAAAAAATCAAACCCCAATTGGACGCAAAAACATCTTTTGAAATAGTTAGAGGATAGCCATGGTTTCAAGGTATCACAAGCAGCAACATCTAAAACACGATCAGCCCACCTCCTTCAAGAAAAAGTGTTGTTGAACCCAAATGCCAAACATTCAAGGAAGGTAAGGCACCCAACAATGGATTCCGGCCACTACGAATGGTTTATATGCCATCAAGAGCATGTCAATATAAGTGGTTATCTGCTGAAGAAGAATAATATTTTTCTAAGGCAGCTTTATCCCGAAGCTACGTCATTTGAATTTTCAAATGGATGGTTGGAAAAGTTCAAACAACAGCATACAATCTATTCCTTCCAATGTGTTGGAGAGCGCGGTTCAGTTGATAGGGAGAAAATTGAAGCAAATTCACCAACATTAAGAAAAGAATTAGATAAGTGGGCTTGGATGAAACTGGCCTATTTTAGCGAACATAAGCCAATAACTCTCGCAACGAAACAGTTGGAGGGCCAAAAGCAAAATAAAGAGGGGGTTTACGATTGTTATTTTTTCCAATAATGACGGCTCCGACAAACTTCCACTTTGGATAAGAGAAAATTTTCTTAATCCAAGACGCTTTAAGAATGTTCACATGATAATTTCAACTACAATAATCAAGCAAATTCAAGCATATAGATGACGTCCTTGTTTTTTATGAAATGGCTCAAGTGGTCTGACAACTGTTTAGATAGGAATGTCCTTACCATGGACAACTGCACTACCCGTGGGGAAAAAAAAAAGGGAGAGAGAGAGAGAGAGAGAGAGAGAGAGAGAGAGAGAGAGAGAATCTCCCCCAACTTCATCAAACAATTGTTATGTTCCTACCACCAAATAGCACTTCCCAAATTCATCTCTGTGATGCAGGCATCGTTAGAAATTTCAAAGGCTATTATCATTAATGCTTTAATCACCTACTTTTGAAATGGATAGAAGATCATGTCTTAGAACCAGCAAAAGTAAGTGTCCTTCATGGAATTGTAAACACAATTGCCGCACGGTCAATTGATGTAAAGACACATACAATTGCCAATTGTTTAAAGCACTACAGAATTAGGACCTCGCATGTCGATGAATTGCAATTCACAGATGAAGTAGACCAAGTTAGTGAAAGAGTCATTGAAGAATTGAATGATCAGATTCGACAACTATGCTACACTAGTCCAATGGGTAATAATGTATTCCTCAATCATCCAAATGAGCAGCAAGTCGTGCATACTTTAATCGAAGAAGAAATCATTGCTGCAATTAAGCAAGGTGAGGGAAGAGATAATCTTCAAGATGACAGTACAGAAATACCAAAAGTTTCATGCTAAGAAGCTATAAACAAGCTTGAGAAGATAGAAACATTTTGGCTTGAACAACAAGGTGTCCATGTCGATGAGTTATTAAGTACTAGCACTCTCAAATACGTGACATCAACTGTAAAAAACAAATAACTGTCCCAGGTAATTTTAGAAAAATGTTTTGTTTCATCTCAAATATTTATTGTGGCATTGCATATGTTTTTATCTTATTGATAATTATTACCATATGGAGGCAAGTTTATTTAAGACATGACCTAAAATAATTATAACTTGTTACAATATAGAGGTTTTTCCAATAAATAACTTGCCCAAGTTAGGACAGAAATTTTTTTAAGATGAAGTGGAGGTTATAACTATATGGGGTGTGTGTGTGTGTGTGTGTTTGTCTTGTTGATAATTATTACCATATGGAGGCAAGTGTGTGTGTGTGTGTGTGTGTGTTTGTCTTATTGATAATTATTACCATATGGAGGCAAGTTTATTTAAGACATGAACTAAAATAATTATAACTTATTACAATATGGAGGTTTTTCCCATAAATAACTAGCCCGAGTTGGGACAGAAATTTTTTTATGATTAAGTGGAGGTTATAACCATGTGATTAAGTAAAAAGGGTAAAAAATTGGCTTAGGAGGCAATGGGCAGGACAAACTGAATCCAGTTCTTTCAACAGCTTATACAAGGGAATTATTTTGCCAAATATAGGTAGGACTTTAGCATGTAGATATTATGAAGAAAAAGGGTAAAAAAGTTGACGTAGAAGCAATGGGCAGGACAAACTGAATCCAGTTCATTCAGTAGCACAAGCTTGGGATTTAGCATTAAGTTTGAAGAATCAATTCACTAGAGATTCAACAAAGAAGGATGCCAAACTATTGCTTGTAAGATTTAATAAGTTGTTTATGACTAGAGGCTAGCTCAGTCAGAAAAAGCACCCCCACCTATGACCAAAGTTTTGTGTTCAAATCATGCTAACCCCACTAACTATATAAAATTGTTGTTCTTCCATGCCAAATACATGATAATAATGTGGGCAGTTAGACTTGAGGACAATGATCTGATCGTCTAAAAACAACGCCAAGCGTTTCTATGGCAGAGGAACTAGAGGCTATTGGCATGAGAGCCAAGGCGATGTAGAGCAAAAGAGTGTGTCACAGAGAGGATAATCCTAATGGTGATAGTGATGATAACCCCATTAGGAAGGAAATGGAGATATATATATATATGAGCCAAGAGTAGAACTTTAGGGTGTGACTTAGGCATTGGATCGGCATAGCAGAAATCCAGACCTATGTTGGTGCGGCCTTATATGGTAAGAACAATTTCGATGATCTCTCTAGACTGGTTGAGAGAGTCTCAACGAATCCCTTAATTTTAGCCACTAGACCCTGGACCCCAATGATCTCGCTAATGAATGAATGAGGGTTCCTTGTTAGGGAAATCCCTTAAGAGTCACTACGGGCTCAGGAAAAATCTTGTGATGCGCTTGGTGAAGGACCTTGCAATGGACAGGTCTTCCCACTATAGCTCCCCCTACTAACTAGGTCCTCTCATGGTCATACCAAGCAAGTAGTTTCCTCTTGATGCCTCTTCTGGATTTGACGTTGCCCAAGTATCGACAATTATGCCCACTATGAGCATGCTTTTGATTGAGCCAATATAAAATATGCGTATACTTTCAATCGCTTTGAAATGAATATGACTAACATTAAATATGTCATTGCCTCTTCCTGCTCCCTTTGTCAAATGACTCTTAATTCCCAATCATGCCCCAAGTATAAATAGGCCCACTGGAGTTTCATAAAATCATATTGCTTGCTAAGTGTTCAGAGTGTTTTTGAGCCTCCTATGAATTTTCGCAAAATTCCTCATAGCATTCATGGTGTTTGTTGTGTTCCTTGAAGAACTCGCATGATTCCCCATCAGCCAGTTTCTTGCAAAAATCCCACACTTCTCCTTTGTGGAATATGTTCAACTTCCTTCTCTTTCCTCTTCATAAAGTGAAGGTGTAAGTCTAGTGGGGACCGCGTTGAGTCAAGCTACTTTTGTTCCCGCAACGTCCCCTCCTACTTCAAGCACTGCCCTATAGGAGACCATATCACACCTTCGGCAAGCCTCATGCAGCAAGTTCCCTCATCTATACTAGATCCCTAAAGGGGATCTTACAAAGGTGAATTAAAGTGCAGGCTGACAAGTTGGTTCTCGCAAAATCAAAGTGATTTTCATGCTATCTATTTGTAAAATTACATGTTTAAGGACCAAGGGGTTCTTTTTGTCATGGATGGCAGGAGGTGTTTGCTAGATTGCACCCTGTAATCTAAAGCTGCAAAGGAGAGATTTATTCCCTCGTCAGCCATCCCCCGCTTTGGCTTGGAAAGAGGTGAATTACCTCATTCATTTTGCCACTTCTTAAATTATACTACTCTTAATGAAAGGATGGACACTAGACGGCGTGGGTTCTTTCCAAGTGGAGTTTTTGGAAAATTCTAAAGGAAACAAGGATTTGCGAAGCCGTGCAAACTTCAAAGGAACCATCCTATCATGGTGGAGCACCTCCACTTACTATGGTTCACGGAGATTACTCCCACACTCGAGGACATGGTGACGCTGAAGGCCTTATCTGTTTGGGGGGACGAGAATGTTGTTCTGGCTGTGAACTCCGAAAGATAAGGCCATTATAGATGTTATTCTCTTAGCCTATTCTTGTTAAAACAATCTAGGGTCTTGGTTCGATAAGAGTGGCAAGCATCCAAGTGAGCATAGAGGTTCCCACACAGAGCACTTCTGGTGGTTGGATGCTATATTAGTGGAAGGACTAGAAATTGCCCGTGCCTAAAGGCACAGAAATATAATTTAACCTGTAAATATCTAAAATGTAAATTTGTAAAATAAATCTATATGAAAAATTTTTAAAATATTCTATAAAAATGAAAATCACAAATCAAAACAGATTAAAATATCTATACAATGTTTAATAAATGTGTAAAATTTTACTATTTATTATAAATATTATCATATTTTTAAAAATATTGATTTAAAAATTTTTATAAAAAATATTCAATAAAATATAGAAAGAGTAAGAGTGTGTTTTTCAATAAATTATTTATAATATATAATATAATTAAATTAAATAATATAATTTGGCTAATTACATGAACCTCCCCTAAACATATATCATTTCACCAAGGAGAGGTAAGTACAAGATTCAAGTGGTTGAGAGAGGTAATTATAATTAGTCTAATGTTTAGAGGAAGTAACTGTAATTTACCAAATTTAAATTTTTAAAACAAATTTACATGAAAAACTATAAAAATAATTCATAAAAATAAAATTCATTAATTAAAAGAGACTGAAGTATCCCTATAGTATTTAACAAAAATATAAAATTTTATTATTTATTACAAATATTATTACATTTTTTAAAATATTAATTTAAAAACTTTTATACAAAAAGCATTAAAAAATATGAAAAGAATGAGAAAATATATTTTTATATGAAATGACTGAAAAGACAACTAAAATAAAGAGAAAAAATAATTTTGACCATTAAACAACCCTATGTTTAAGTGCTCTTATTGTCTTGTAGCTTACATTGCAATGTGGTTGACGCGACACACTTAGAAGGTTCCCCGCAAATGGTATCAATTCTTACATTTTCCATAACGTAATGACGCTAAGCCAAGAAAGAACGTTGCCTGGGGCCCATATTCCTCGAGACCCTCTTTCACATACTTTTGATCGCATCAAAATAGGCTTAGAGCATTCTATTGGAAGGTATGACAATCCTACTTATGTTTTAACCCCCAACAAATATGGCTATGTGATTGATTTCCTAAGTTTGGGCCTACGTTAGCGCTCGACATTGCTATGGTGGCAGCAAAAGGAGGGCCACAACAGGCATCGTGAGAGCCGCACTTGTCAAGTTGGACCAAAGTGGACATAGGTTCGACAGTAATTGCAGAGGTCCCTGCTCCACAGCCTTTTCTTCTCAGATTCCTCCTATAGCAACTTCAAAAGGGTTTTTTCTTCCTTTGCCAATAAGGAAGAACTATTTGTCAGGGTAGCTAAGATCTTCTTACCTTTTCTTCATAATGTCTATATGCACCCCAGCCAAACTTCGTCTGATATTGCTTCTGAGCCGGAGTTTGTTGTATAATGACTCTTCAACAACTCGGAGTCATCTCACAGGACCGGACAGGAAACCTATTGAGGACTTCACAATCCATGAGATAAACTTATCCTGCAAAAGTCTTGTTTTAGTGAGGTTTTTGCGGCTAGATATTTGATGGCTTGGTAAGGGTTTGCATAAAGTCCAAAATGAGTTGTAAGACATGTGCACAGAAGATGAACTTACTGCAATTTGAAATGACTTGGAAAAGGGGAGGCGGGCATTGACAGGCTTAGAGGACGATGAGTGGGGCCAAATGGATCGTACCCTACTCTACAGGTTGTTAGTGCTCCTTCGTTGGCTCAAGGTTGCAGCCTTTTTCAAGTGTTTTTGAGATCTAAGGATACCCCAGGGTCAATCTCTCCTATAAGGAGCATGTCGTAACTCTTACTGATGTCTTTACCTTTTGTTATTGTTAAAAGGGGTCATATAATTGATTTTTGCAATGAAATAAGAGTGGTGGTTGGGAATTTTATATTGTTCTGTGTTTTCTTGTTTGTCTGTTTTGTTTCTTGTTTGATATATGGTTTCCTTTAGTAATGAGAATTCCTCTATGGGGAAAGCTTCTTATGGGGGAGATTTTTAGGGAACCGAGCATAAAGGACCATGGGGAGATTTCCTAATGGGTCTCCCCATGGGAGCTCCCCTTGCTAACTAGGTCCTTCCGCAGTCCTACCATGCAGGGGGTTTCCTCTTGATACCTCTTCTGGATGTTGACTTGTTGTGGGTCCTGCTGACATGGCCCAAGTACCCACAAATAATAATAATAGTAGTAGTAGTAGTAGTAGTAGTAGTAGTAGTAATAATAATAATAATAATAAATGGGTTACTGTTATGACCAGAAGAATAGCATTTAAAATTCCCCGTGTTTCACCAAAGCTATAGAAAGAGCAGAATGGCAAAGATACTTCCATAGTTTGTAAAAGTAAATGTGATTTTTTGGCACTACAAATTTGCATTGTTAGTTTGGCTGTAATTTGAGGTAAAATGAGAAATGGGGATTGGAAAAATAAAACAGGAAAAGCTGAGGAAAGAAAAGGAAAAATGTTGCTCTGCCCACAAATATAGATATAACTTAGCAATAGTTTGGCTTTATGCAGAAATGGAAAGGGAAAACGCACTGGATATGTTCATGAGATCCTCCAGAGGTAGCATTTGAGATAGCCCACGCAGCCTCCTTCTTGATGTCAAATTCTGCATGTTGAAGAAGGTGTACCAGAGGAAGGATGATATTGGCTTCAATAACAGCCTGTTGCAAACAAATATATATATTATTTATAAACATACCTAAAATTCACTAGTAGCTAACATGCTAAAAGTACAAGTGAATGGCACCTTATGCAAACAACAGTTTTTTTTCCTTTAATACCAAAGATGCCACTCATTCACTCCATTGACAACTGCTTAACAGAAATTGTTTACACATTTCTTATCTTATTTATTTGTAAAGAAAGCTAAGTCATTGCTACAGCTGTTTCCATTTGTTACCAGTTCACCTCATAATGCTTTGTCAAGGAATTGGAGGACAATTTACCAGTGACAAGCAAAAACATACTAAAATCTTTGTCAGCAAAACAAAACAAAACAAAAGTGATATTATATAGAACTAGCCATAAGGGAATATGCCTCTCTTCTGACTACCAGCTCTGTCTAATTTCTAAGTAAATTAAAATATTGAAAAGAAAAAAAAAAGTTTAAGCAACCCACTCTATGGACTCAAAAACCAGCTCCTTTCTTATGGAACCATAACCAACAAGGTAATTGATGATAACCCTTCATATCCAACAACGAATCCCTCAGTACTGGTTGACCAACATAAGACAAGCAAGCATCAATAGAGATTTGTAGCTCGTGGCTGTCACACAGTGGTGAAGCACATGGGGGTGAGAGGGATCACAAGACCCTCCTAAAAAAAAAAATAATAAAAATAAAAATAAAAAACAGTCCTTATTATATCAAAAAATAATTAATTTGACCCTCCTCTTACATTTGTCTCGGTAAATGAAGCATTTTTTTCACTAATTAAAAGCATTTTTTTATAATTTTTTTCTATGGATTCGAATAACATGCTTAAAAATTACCAAGTACAAGAAGAATCAAATTTCGATGAAAACTTTTTTAATCCATAGTTTTAAATTCATTTTTTTTTTTTTTTGACCTATGACCCTCCTCTAAAAACTTTCTAGCATCACCCCTGCAGTCACATAATCATAGTTGGTGGGTGGCAACATAAAAGAATCTTTTGACAATATATGCAATCATACCTGAATCTGAATTCTATTCCCAGCAGTGATATTTGATATTGTCCAGCAAGCTTCTTTCTTGATACTTTTCTTGTGATTTGTTGAGAGAAGTTGATAGAGACAAGGGAGGACACGGTTGTCAATCACAAACTGCAACCCAAAGATTTATAGAGACAGAGAGAGAGAGGCTTGAATTAATTTAAGTCCATAAACAGCATTGATGTGAAAAAAGTGAAAGAGGAAGAGAGGAGAAGGGGAACTTTCAATCTTTCTCACAAGTACCACTTCACTAAAATGAAGCTTTATGAGCTAAATTTATTTAAAAAATTCATCACGGCATTCAGCACTTCTAAATTTCTGTTTATAGATGATCAATATATACACACACGCGCGTTACTTAAGTAATTTGTGTTAGACTTGGTCCACCAACAAGTTTTAGAGTGACTTCTTCTTACATGCAGCTGCATCTGTATATAAACATATATACAGCTAAATGTACAAGGTACCACTAAAAGGTCATTCAAAGTAATTAAACATTGCTGCTGTCAGGAGAGGAATCAAAAATAATGGTTAGGCAGCCACCTTCAAATTCAACATATCTTCTATATGGTTTCCAAACGGTAAAGAAATTTTCAAATATATCCCTCCCAGGATTTATCCTGCAATGTGTAGGTAAGAATTCTGTTTCCAGTACTGAATGCCTACCTCATAACATACAGATGCCTTGAAAATGATGGTTTTAGGCCCCTACAGGATCAGGAGACCTTTTAACACATAATACTAACACTAAAAACAAGTCACAAAGGACACAGAACAATCTCCAACAGAGTGGCAGTGTTACACTTCAGTAATTGTAATAGCCTCCTAATTTCTAGTACAAGAAGCAAAGTAGGGAAATAGTACAAATTTAACTTCCATAAAGAATGATTAGCTAGAAGTCACAAAACTTCCAAAATCCCATTGTTTACACAAAGCTCCAAACATAACAATTCAAAGAAAATAAAGTTTAACCTTTATTCCCCCCTTCCAATAAGCAGAAACCAAAGGCCTGTCGTGTACATGTAAAGTATAGAATCAAATAGCAAATCCATATTCTCTTCTTATCCATGCTGGAATCGAAAGCCTTTGTTAGGAAGTACTTTGGCTTACAACCCTTTTCCACTAACAGAATGCCAAAAAAAATACTAAGATATATTGTAATGCACTAACAAATGTAGTTATTATATTGATATCTCTCTAATTATATCATTTTTTCATCTAGGCAATAATATCAAAACAAAGTAAATGAATATAAAGTGTTTACTATATTGAAACAAGCTGACATTAAATAATTAAACTAACAAATGCAGAAACTATTAATACCTGAGTCTGGGCATCATCACCTGTAACAATGTTTCCCACAGTCCTAAGAGCAGGGATAAGAACCGTAGGCGAGGGATGGCTTGTGGAAAGCAAATTTTAGTTAGTACCAATTTACCAAATCCAAAAACTACAAATGAGTACTACATAAAGAAAATCAGCCCCCTGAAAATGAAAAAATGTTCTGTAATTTGCAAAATGAGTGTTTTAGGCAAAATTAACTCAAGAGAACTAAAAGAAAAATCCAAGTTAATGAATGTATTATTTTTATTTTTTATTTTATTTTTTTGTTGATAAATGTCAATTATTTTATTAATAAAAGGCATCCAGAGGATGCCACCCAAATACAGCATA
The DNA here is from genome assembly GCA_035590655.1 of Pouteria glomerata. Taxonomy (NCBI): domain Eukaryota; kingdom Viridiplantae; phylum Streptophyta; class Magnoliopsida; order Ericales; family Sapotaceae; genus Pouteria; species Pouteria glomerata. The sequence continues at coordinate 16,325,380 of JAVXUM010000036.1, forward strand.
AAAATTATGACTCCATTTCCTTAAGAAAGGATAAATTAATGTTATAAATTTATAATGTGAAAGTTTTGAGAAACAAGGAACATACAGCAGAAGTTCCACAAGTCGTGGACAGACACCTGCCTCAATCACTGCTTGAATTTTATCATTCGGGCCATCAGAAAGATAAGAGAGTGCCCAGCAAGCATCAGTCAGAACTTCTTCATCATTCAAGTGGATAAGTTGGCAAAGTACTGGCAACGATGGTTTTACCTGACAAAGCCAAAAGAGAACAATTACCATAACTGCACCTGCATGCTTTGGTGCCTTAGTGCAGTCAAAGAGGGAGGCCAAAAATTATTAAGAAGCCATGATATGTCATCGGCAAAACTTTTATTATTAATGAAAGCAATAAAACTTTTGAGTTGTCCCACAACCTGCTCAAATGGTGTTGGAGGCTTGCCTCGACAGAAGTTAGATAGAGTCCACGTAGCATTTCTCAGCATAGATAGTTTTGAGTGTTCATTCAACTGCGCTAGTAAAGGCATAAGTGCACCGTGACCAAGCACAAGATCCCTACAACTTGGAGAGTCGCCAGCAACATTACCTAAAGCCCACACCGCCTGTTTATAAGAAGTGTTATGAAATGTAACTTCATTAGTAGTTAAAACTGGGAATAATTAACAGAACTGCACTAAGGAACAATTAGTTCTGCGCACATCACTTGGAATTTAGAATAAAAAAAATGATGATAATTCTAGAAGATAGGAATATCATCAAAATTCAGAAAAGTTGCAATCTTAAGAAAACTTAAAACAACAATTGTTGAATATTTGAAACATTTGAATTTATAAAAATAAGGAACCACTAAGTTGTTAATTAGGGAAAACAAATTTAAAGCATAGTTTAACAAAATCATGTCATGGATTTCCACAAGTGTTTCAAAGCAAACTGCATACAGCAGCATCAAAGCACAGAGCACAATGGGGCAAGAGTTAACCTGCTCGCGGACATCATTGCTAGCAGAGCTCAAAAGTTGAACAAACTTGGGAACAGCACCATGTTCCATAACAACTCGGGTATGCTCTGATGTCCCAGATGCAACATTGGTCAAAGCCCATGCTGCCTCAAACTGCGAACAAAGGCACAATCAAGCTAGTACTTGATTGATTTTACCTTAAAAAAATGCCAGCTCAGTGCAAAAAGGAAAAAAAATACAATTATATCCTACTTGAAGTTGAGACAAATCATGCCTTCCAAGAAAGTCCACAAACCTAGGGACAACACCTGCTTTGATCACTTCATCTATTGGAGGGCTGCGCTCTGCCCACACACAAAAAGAGTCAACTTTTAAAACAAGCACATTCAAAGATTCATAAAAAATTTCCATCACAGATACTCAAACCATGCCCTTATTTTCTGAAAGGTTATGAACTTGAAAAACAGATATATTGAAATATTCCTAAAAACATTCCACTACAGATACTCAAGCCATACCAATTGATAATAGCTTTCTGAACTGAGTAGTTGCTTCTATTTGTGCTGCAGGATCTTCAGACCATACTCCTTGCACCATCAAAGGAATACTCTCCAGCTGTTAGATGTCACAAAATTAAAAAATTAAAATTAAAAAAATTAAAAAAAAAAGGATCATTAAAACCAAATGCCAAGTGGAAAAGAGTAGGAATAAATCCAACTTGCATCCATAGTAAAACATCAAAATATTTTAACACCCACATGGCCAACACCATTAAGTTCTCCCAAAGCAATTTACATTGGACAAATTACAGATGCACCATCAGCAACCTTAAAACTGAGGATCAAAAAGAAATTGCATAGGAAACACCCAACTCAATCAGATGAACTGCATTATTTTATAACATATTGGAGGCAAAAAAGAATAAAGACCTTCCAAAAAGTAGTTCAGGCTTCCAATGAACTTTAAAGTTAGTGATCAGTTATGTTTAATTTACAGTTAAACAATTTTCACCTATTGACTGCAGTTGATTAGCCTCTTTTGTAAATATATATTATACATCTTCAACTACAGAAGCCACCGCTGCTCTTGTTTTCGATTCTTTTAACCAAGCACAAAACGGAGGTGGAAAAAGGAAGGAAAAGAAATGGAAATCGTTGAGGGTATAGAGAAAGAACAAAGAAGAAAAAAGCATGTGTAATGAATTGTTTAACACTATATAAATCTTATACCAAATTACAAAATTCCTGACACACACCTTGCTAACAATATAATGACAGAACAGTACAGCAGTGAAGATTTTGGTATCATTTTCAAATTAGTCAGAAAGCAAGGAACATTTCATTATATCATAAGGCCAACCACTATGATTGGAACATCACTAATAGAGGTGATGCTTCTATCTTTAACAAATAGATTACTTCCAACTTCCATCTGTGTATTTGCTTTTAAAAATTCATACGCATAATAAAACTCCACCAGGAACAAACAAAACAAAACCAAACCAAGAGATTGCCTCTAGATGAAAGTAAAAGGAATAAAATGAAACAAACAAACAGCCTGCCCATCTTCACCAAAAAGTCAATATAGAAAAGGCAGAATTCACAAAACAATGCAAGAAAATCAGTACGCTCTCAGGATATATAAAAAATTGGGCCAAAAATGAAAGATGAGCTTGATGCATCACACTAGACTGACTAGAGTTGCTTCCAAAAAACACTCTTGCCCCTTACAATAGCAGCCATGTGTATACTCCATTAAAAGAGCTGCAGGCAGCAGCCCAGTAAAATGAGCAAGTGCAATGCGCTTATCACAATTGCTTGGGCTGTGAGGTGTATGGATAGTTCAATGTGCTCCCCAGTGACAACAAAGTCACCAATTCGAAAAAGTATCCCGTGTGAAGAACCCTTTAAGAATTAATGGAAGGTATGCTTGCTATGGGAAAGATTTCAGGCTGAACAGAGGTTACCATGACCTTAAAGGGCATATCCCTCGCAGACATGGACGTATAGCTCCTTTACTTGAGTCTTCTCTCCCCTAAGGTCGTGGTGTCTCTGTTTCAACTTTGCAATGTTTATATATTGATGAGGAAACACATGGGTGACCTGGATTCATCTAGGGGAATTCTAAGAGGAGAATGAATTGGGGACCTCCTCTACCTCTTGCCTCTCAGATATGATGATGATAATTTTAGGTGGGTTTTTACAGAATTGTACGGTCCTCTCAATTATAAAGCTAGGAAGTGCTTTTTGGAAAACTGCATAATGTTACCTTCAAGTGAGAAGAACCTTGGTGGGATTTTTAACTGCATCAGCTTCATATAAGTGAGATCGAGATGCAATTCAGCCTCTAAGTCCATGAGATTGCTCTCTAGGTTCAAGCTTGCTTGGTAGTCAAAGGCTTTGGGCAAAAGCAAGGAAACGATTTCGATGAATTTTTCTCACCAGTAGTAAAGATGGCTTTCATTTGGCAAGTCTTGGGATTAGTAGGTAAAAACAGCCTTTCTCCATGGTGACTTAAGAGGAAGAAATCTATATGATGCAACCAAAAGGATTTGAAGTGAAACGAAAAGAAGACCTAGTTTGCAAGTTAACGAAAAGGCTATACGGTATTAAGAGAGTGACAAAACAGTTGTACAAGAAATTTGACTACTTCATGTTAGTAGTCATGGGTACAAAGAGGACAACTAGAGATCAGTCTGTATGCCCAACAAGATTCCTTGATAGCAACTTCATTATCCTATTATTTTATGTTGATGATGTGTTGATTGTTGGCCAGAATGCTGAGATGATTGACAAACTAAAGGTGAAGCTGTCAAACTCCTTTGACATGAAGGACTTCGGCCAAGCACAATAGATTTTGGGAATGAATATCACAAGAAGTTATAGTTGTCACAAATGGGGTATGTTGAACAAGTAATTAAAAAATTCAACATGAATAATGTTAAGCTAGTTAGCACTCCTTGGCCAATCATCTCAAACTAAGCAAGAAATTGTGTCCATCTGCCAATGAAGGAAGAGATGAGATGGCATCAATTCCCTACTCCTCCACAGTAGGAAGTCCTATGTATGAGATGGTTTGCACTCGGCCAATTATAACTCATGCAATTGTAGTTGCGAGCCGCTTTCTTTCCTATTCTGTAAAAGAACAGTAAGTAGCAGTCAAACGGATTCTAAGATACCTAAAGGGCACTTCGAGTTGGTGTTTGTGTCTTGGGAATCAAAACGACTTCAAGAAGGTTTTAGGAGACCTCTAATGTAGAAAGACCATGTCTGGTTCTCTCACTTTTGCAGGGGTATATATACACTATATATTATAACAACGGGAACCCAAAACCACTACCCTTTGGGTGTGCGCTGAATAAACCAACAAACCAATCGAACCCGCACAATAGCTCACAAACTGAGCAAAATATATTATTGTTGCTAAAGCAAGTAAAGGGACACTTTGGATAAAGTGATTTCTCTAATCATTGGGAATAAAATAAAAAAATGACATTCTGCGGTGTGACAATGAAAGTACCAAAGATTTGAGCAAGAATGCCATGTACCATTCTTGCACCAAGTACATCGATGTTCGCTATCATTGGATATGCAATGCATTGGAAATACAATTGTTGGACTTAAAGAAGAACCATATAGACAAAATCCTTCGGATATGTGACAAAGATGGTTCCAAAAGTAAAATTTGACTTTGTCGAACCATGTCTAGCATGGACTCCAAGTAAGGAGTCACAACTGGTTTTGTCTCCTCTCATGGGCGGGGAGGAGGAGATTTGTCAAGTCCACACCCAGATACACCGCCTCACCAAAATTTCTTGTGGCTTGCCCCCTTAAGCTGCTGTTGTTGCCCTTTGCGACCCAAGCTACATCATCCCTACTTCCATGCCACCCATGCAATTTGCTGCCTATATCACATAGGCAGCCCATCTATGGAAGGTTATAAATAAGGAGATTGGGATGAAGCAAGGATATGAAACACAAGTTAATTGTATGTGGTGAGAAACAGTGGGTGTGAGTGTTGGTGAAGCAGAGAGAAGTATCAGTGAGAAGTGTTAGTGTGTAATCTCCTCAGTATAACTATTCATATAATTGACTTCGTTTTCTCTATGTGAATGTAGGCAAAGCCAAAACCAAGTTAAATTGATCTTGTTGAGCTTGCAATATGCTTCTATTATTGTGTTCTGAACCCAGGAAAACCCAACATATGACAATGTAAAATAAATCAGATTCAGTAGCTATCCAATGAAAGAACCATATAAACTTCCTATAAAACAAGAAGAGAGGAAAGCAAAACTATAAAGGTTTCTTAATTTCCCCATCAACTTTAGTTTCTGAAAACAAGGGAATCAACCCAACTAACCTCAAGTTAAGTGCTTAAACATAAGATTCAAGCACCAGACTCTTTCTTCTTCTTCTTCTTCTTCTTCTTCTTCGTCCTCTCTCTCTCTCTCTCTCTCTCTCTCTCTCTCTCTCTCTCTCTCTCTCTCTACCTATTATCTAAACAACAACGGAACCAATCCCAATAAAGACCCACATGCTCAGAAATTCAATATCAGAAATACAAAATTGTTATAACATTTCTCTAAGTAAAAAATTCTTACACGTTCTGATTGCTATGGGGAATTGTGAAGGAGCAAGAGTTGATGAGACTAGAAAATAAACCTCCAATTGAGCATCGTTAGAATATAATTTCCTTGTACTTCGGCATTTAAAAGACGTAAAATTCAACTCAAGGAAATCTTCCACCAGTAACATTTAATAACCTATTGATTGCATATTTTCATACATTTTCTCAGCAAGCAAACAGAACTACAAGAAAACCCAAGGAGCGAAAGATAGACGGGCAGTAAGAGTTAGATCAATTCAACTGGGACCGGTGAAGCAAAATTTTCAAATTTCTCGGGTACCAACTTACTACTGAAAAAAAATCAAAACTCAAAACACAAATCCCTTCCCATTTCCCACATTTTCTCAGGCAACAAACGTAACTCACAAAAAAAAAAAAAAAAAGGTCAATCGGAGATCAGTGCAAAAAAACAGAATTAGAAGATTTCAGTGAGAGGAAAAGAGTAATACCCTCTTCTCGATGGCGGCGGGGGTCGAAGCATCGGAGAGCTGCTGGGACTGAATAAGCAACCCTTCTCTGCGCTTCTTCAAGAGATTATCCTCGCGCTTGTTCTTCCTGATCTCCACCAGATTGTCCTCTCTCCGCCGCCGAGCTTCGTCCGCATCGACGCCCGTCTTGTAGGACTTTTTGCGGACCTCGGTGCGAGAATTGGGCCGAAGAGACATTGCTGCTCTCTCTCTCTCTCCCCCCCCCTTCTCTCTCTGCGGGGAGAGTTGGAAGAACAATCCGAGAGATAACGAGTTCGACGGAACTAAACTCCGAATCAAACGATACACAGAACGTTCAGATCATTGGCAAAGGTGCTGCGTCCGTGTCGAAAAAGATATGTCGATATATGTAAAAGGCGGGGTAGTATCTCTTATGGGCGGGAGGCTAACTTGATCCCCGGGTTACGTTTGGACTCAAGACATATATATATATATATTTTATAACATAGGGTATCCAGACCAACTTGTGCGCACCTCGACTAATCTCTCTATTCTCTAAAGGCCTGAAGTTAACGACTAGGTAAACTCTCAGTAACCCTGAGGAGACTCAAACTAGTGATTACTGGATAACAAATTCAAGATCTTACCAATTGAGTTACCTTTCGGGATTATTTAGACTCAAGAAATAGACTGTGCACAATTTAATTAAAAAACTTAAAATTTAGTTTTTAAACCATACTAGTAAGGGTGTGTTTAAAGTGATAAAAAGTGAGATAAATTGTGAGTTTGTAATTCCTGCAGTGAAATAAGTTTTAAAGATTTTAAAAAAAATTTAAAATTTTTTTTATTTTTTAGCAAACCAAACATTACCTAAATTTAGAAATTTTGGTTTAATTATTTATCTAGTAATAATTGATTTAGTTTTTTTAATATTTATTGATTTTAATTATAATTTTAAATTTTAAAATTAAATAAATCAAAATAAACTTCCAGCCTTTATGCTAGTTTGGAAAAAAAATATATATATATATATTCACATTAATTTTTAATTACTGTACATAGCATTCTATCCCAAACTTGACGTCATACTAATTCTTAAATATCAACCCTGCCCCAATTAAACCCACTCAAGTTATAAATTAATTTTTATCATTAATCACTTTTTTTAACAGTTCATACAATTAAAAGTAACTATTTTCTATTCAAATTGTGATTGCAAAACACACTAATGCTTTACATCCAAAATAAGCTTACATTGCCCCTATATATTTTGCATCCCTAATCTTTATTATATATTTTTAAATTTTTATAATATGTAAATTATAAAAATAATTTGTAAAAACTATTTTAATAAATAAATAAATAACAACAATCCTATATCAAATTATATTAATTAAAATAATTAATCACATAAATCTTACGCAATACGCAATTAATAATATATATCTTAACTTCTAATTCAATTTTGCACAGTATAGCTTCTTTTGTTTTTGTCTTCTTTCTTTTTCCTCTCTTGATGTCAAGTAATTAAGCAATTTTGTTGATGTCATATTTGGCATAGCAAAAGTGATTTTTACTTTTTCTTTCTTCACTATTTTTTTATCTTTAAGAAATATTTACAATGAGGTGAAAATTTTAGAGGAAAAAAGTTAAGGGGTAATTGTTATCCCCATAACAATTAACGGAATAACAAGCTCATGATACTTATATTTAAGAAAATAAATATTAATTAATAATAATTATATTATATTTAAAATACTAAAAATTTTGAAGGTGTAAAAATTAGTTATGTTTGAAATGAAGGTAAATTGATCAAGAGGTAAAATTTAATATTTAATATTAGTAAAATATTATAATAAAACAAATCATCATAATAATTTTTATTTTAATAATAATTAATTTTAATAAAATATATATTATTAAAATTATTTTAAATTAAAACATCAATTATAAAAATAATTTTATCATAGATTTTTAGTAGTAATTAATTTTAATAATGAATTTTATTTCTTAAAAATTATTTCTATTTTGATAAAATAATTTAATAAAATAACTAATTTTATTTTATTTAAATAAATTATAATTTATTTTATTTTATTTAAATAAATTATATTAATACAATACATAATCTAGTAAATTATTATTTATAAGAAATAATTTGTATTTAATATAATATATATATTAAATAAATCATTTTAATAAGGTGGTATTATTTATTAAAAATAATTTTAATTTGAGAAAAAATTAATAATTTTAATCATGAATTAATAGTTCAATAGTATTAATTTAATAAAATAAAAAAATTATTATAACAATAAATTATTATTTATTAAATATTATTTTGTTAAAATAATTTAATGATTAATTAATTTTAGTTTGGTTAAATAAATTATTATTTTATAATATTTATTATAATTATTTATAGGAGAACATGTCTAGATTTTACAAGAATGTAAAGTAATATTTTACTAGATAATGAGAAAATAGTATATTTTTTCATTACTTCCATTACCCCGGCGTAATCATTATCCCATCTTCCAAACTAATGTAATAAAAGATAAAAATTATTCCAATAAAATTTATCTTTCATTTTCTCAAAACAAACAACTCCTAAAAGAGACCATTAAATATGAGCTAATTTAGGAGGTAAAAGTTTAAAAGGTATTTGTTATTTTAATAACAATTAAAGTGAGTAATAGGTTCATTATACTTATGTTTGGATTGAAAGAATAAATATTACCTGATAATAATTATATTATATTTGAAATGTTAAGAGGGAATGTTGCTTGAGAGAGAGAGGTAAAAAATTTTTTCACGGGAAAATGAGAAAAAGTTATGATTTTTCTACTACTGTTCCTTATCTACCTTTTCATCAATGACAATTTACCCCCATAATAGAATAATTAATACTCTTTTTTCCAAACTAATGTAATGGGGTGAAAAAACTAGTCTTGTAAAATTTATGCTCCATTACTCTCAAAACAAATATGCTCAAAAAAAATTAATTACAAGTATAATAACAAGTCGTATAATTATTTTTATCTATTTTTTGTCCGGTATATCTTTTAATTACACAACAAGATTTTAAATAGTTGAATTGAATTTTCAATAACCCTTTAAAAAAATTTGATTAAAAAATTTAAAAAAAAATTAATGTTGATAAGTACTCTCCTCCGGGCAAGAATAAGAAATAAGGTGATTACAATACTTGCCGCTTTGCTTTGGTATTATTATTCTGCCTCATAGCGAACATAAGTCAGTGTTGGACACATAAGTATTTAACCAATTTTACGGCTGGTATTTTCGGCATATAAAAGGAAGGGCAGGCGGTGTTTGGCTGTCTAAAAAAATTCAAAAAAAACTTTAATTTCAATTAATTTTTTTAATTTCTTACGATAAAATTTTATTGCATGCCATTTTTATATTAAATTTGTGTAAAAGTACGACAACAATTATTGACTTTTTACTATTTCAAGAGATACCGTTTGTGATTTGAGCAAAGTTTTCAATTTTTGCCTCTTAGGGCTAACTCAGTTGAGCAGGAGTCGGGCTTAAAGGTCTTGGTGTGTCACCAAGGCCGCGGGTTCAATATCTTCCTGACGCGCCTCGCAGATTTAATTAGGTGAAATTATTAGGGGCGGTGACTTCACTCTAGGGTTTGTAACTCGGTTAAAGGCCCGAAGGGCCTTCCAAGCGAGTTCCTAGTTACCAAAAAAAAAAAAAAAAAATTTAATTTTTGTGCGGAGAACCTTGAATAGGAATGTAATTACCAATTTGTTTATTAGATGATGCAAGTTACCTCTTCTCAATATTTACCTGATAACTTGATTGCAAGTTTCAATTGCAATTCCGACAATGATATTTGTCATGTTTCAGATTTTGTGATCATGAGCGCGAACCCCTAAATATGTAATTGTATCATATAAATATATTCTATAATTTATCAGAATTATATCAACCTACTAGAGTAAAAAATAATAATTAAGTAACTAAATGATAACATATAATTCAAGCCTTGATTACGAACCAAAGGATAGTGTTCCAAAAATAATAACAATATTAGGACTCAACCTGATCTGTATAACCCAATCAAACAATATATAACGAATACATTAAATCTCAACCCATTGAGATATCAGAATAATAAAATGGATAACTTTAAAAGAAATACAAGTATGATAAAAGAAAACATGAGAGAATTGTAATCGGTTGAAATTCTCAAAACCTAAAATTAGTATAAAATTTATAAGAGAGTTAGCACAATCATTAGTGTCCCACTGTTGACAAGCAAGCATACAATATGCTTTAGCACGGTAATATATAAATGTAACCATGTCAATCAATTCACATTAATAGATAATGGATTGTTTCAAAATCTGAAACCAAATCAATATATAGTGGGTTAGGTACTTTATCAAGTGAACCAATAATCCTAACCTAAAATGCACATTAAGTGCTCACCTCATGTGATCTTGGCTAAAGAGTGAACAATCTTGAATCCTCATTCACCACTTCGGCTAAGGCTCAAGAGTGAAATATACACTAAATAGTGTTTGCATCTCCTTGTATGGATTTAAGTCTGCATCCTTGCACAAGTATTAGGATTTTTAACTCTTGGATATTATTATTTTCAATACCTTTATGTTGAAAATGGAAAATCAATGCAATACATATATATATATATATCATGATATGCCATTATTAAACTTCTATCATTATCCCAGCCTATCATCGAGTGATAGTAATCTCATACATCTCAATATTCTACAATGGATCATTAAACCATGGCATATTTCATCACAACATTCAATTTATAACAAAATACCAAAATATACCAAGTGTCAAGGTGGCACGCACATAAGGCCAATATCTAATCATTCATGCACACCACGTAGGCCCTTGGTCCAAGAAACAGTATGATCGAAGGGTATGCGCATGAGAAACAATATTGCTTGCGTATGAGACATATCCTCCTATGGCATGCACATAAGGCACAAAGTGGTGTACACACAGGGAAGAAATTGTTGTAGGCATGTGCATAAGAATGAGACTTGTGTGCACAACAGATTCCCTATAATTGTGATATAACAGATGTTTCTAAGTGTCCCTCTCTATATGGGCATGGTATATATGCATGTTCATCTCATCAACTAACACAATCGACCATGAGCAAACATTACCAAGCAACCACACCAAACATACTAACTAAACTAGACTAAAATGAAAGTAAGACTTCAAAAGCAAACCCCTACCTTAAACAAAATAATTTGGTATACAGAATACAAATATATACATTTGAAAAATAAAGAGAATAACAAGGGAAGAAAAGTTGATCATGGAGCTTGATGAGAAAGGGAGAGTAAGCTAGGTGTAGGTAGGTAACATGGCTTGATATGATTCAAGCCTCACATGAACACACTGAGAATTCAAGAAAAGAAACTAACATTACTGCACAAATCCAAGCGAGGCTATATGCACTTGAAAGGGAGTAGCGTGCGTGTGCTAGGCACTAGGTACACCCATGTGCATGAGAAAGAACATGTCGTATACACGTGCCACACGTAAACACACTGTGCACATAAGAAGGAGACAATCATGTGTACGACATATCATAGTTTGGAAAAATTTAGCTAAGTCCTAGACCAAACCGAAAACACTCACAAGCATAACCCCAACACTATAAACTATCAAAGTAGACTCATAAAATGCATAAATAGGACGTCATAAATGATGATGATAATAATAAATAATTTGGTCATTACAATATTATTATCTCTGATAGCAAAAAAAGAAAAAAATAATAATAAATAAATAAACATATCCTGATGATGTACAAGATCAAATCATACATCATTCATTTTTATTTTATAATCTTAAAACCATTTATAACAATGGCTTCTAGGTTTATATTATCATTGATAAGAGCCTGAAGGATGGCAAGCAAATAAGCAACAACAATTTGGGTACTTACAATTGCGAAGACCTTTTATCTTGTTAAGGATAAACATACTTCTTGTACTTGATATGTGTTGATGGTAGAAGTTATGAATTATTACCTTGAGCTTAAGGACTAGTTTACATTAAAATCTAACAAAAGTTGTTATATCTATTAACAATTTATTTTTGGTGAAACTTTTTCAACAATTAGAGCCTTATAAGAATAATCAATTAGAAGTCTTATTTTGGATATTTTACATATTTTAAGACAACAGCACTTTTGTTATTCATAAGGTTGATAGATTGGTTGTTTTACAAGCATATAATTTGGCAAAAAAGAAAAAAAAAAGCTTTAATGTATAAGTGAACGATATTTCTTTTTCATTTTATAAATATATATTATGTTCTTATTTGGTGATTAAAAAGATTATTTCAACATTTTCTGTTAAGGATGAAAAAAATATATTTTAAAAGGTTTTTCAAAAATTACCCATTATATTTTCACTTTTTAATGTTATAGTTGTTAGAAATAGTTATTGTACACATTACAAATTATGAGTCCATTATCTAAACATAAAAGTATAGAATTTCAGTATAATTTTCGATACCTAAGAGGGTGAGGTGTCTTTTTAGAAAATATGAGGAGTTTTAGTATAATTTATTGTTATCATTAATTTATTCTAGTTAACTTTTATTAGTTGTCTAATAAGTTTTTAATAGGAGTGGGGAATTTGAAATGTAAACCCAAAAACAACGAATGTTGTTATTATAATTTTAAATACCTAAAAGTAATTGGTGCATTTTTAGAAAAATTCACATGTCTTTGTGTAAATTACTCTTTATTTTAAGAAATATGGGCTTGGAACTTATTGTGTATTACATGTTATTTTACTCTAACTTATTTATTTATTAGATATGCTCGAGTTGCTTAATATTAAATCTTAATTAGTGTAGGAATAACATGCAAGCAATCCTATTATATAGGTGTTTATAGCAAGAAAAAAAATCAGCAAGAATGACGATGGCTAAGAGAGAGAAGTGGAAAATGAACCTGAATATAAGCTACTACACTAAATTAATTAAGACTTCGAAGGATATTTTAAAAAAAAAAAAAAACCAATGCGTACATCAGTGTGTACGCCAAGCAAATTAGCCAAAGAACATTGACCAAAATGGAAAAATCAACACGTTGGTACCAAGGATAGGCAATCATGGCCTTGGATAATTTAAAAATATTTATCTCTAAAATTTTAAGAAATTTGAAAAGTAATTAAAAGATAACAGAAGTTACAACTACTCCGATGAGTCACACGTTAATGGGGGAGCTATTATAGAAGTAAAAGGTTACAAGTTATTCAATTTTTACACTTTTAAGTCTACATAGAGATAGTCAAAAAAAACTTTTTATTTTAATGTAATGAATTTTAATTTCTTTAAGAACTAGTGTATTGTAGTTCTTTTCGAGATAGTATAAATTAATGAATCCTACTTCTACTCATTCATTATCTCCATCAAATCTATTTATTACATTAATATTTTATGTAGGAGTTAATGAATCTAAAGTTCTTGTAGTGACAAGATAATGACAACCCGTACCCTTGACACGTTTACTAAAAATATTTTTAAAATCTTAAAAAATTATTAAATTACTTTATGACACAAATAGTAGTTGATAGAAAGAATCTATTAATTCATATCACAGTAGCAATACAAGCATATATAATGTAAAAGAGTCTAACAACACATAAGAGGAAAGGTCACAACTTTAAAACTTAAATCTTTAAGGTAAAAAAAATTCATCTCTTATATATAAAAAAAATTATATATAAAATAACTTTTCTTTCGAGCTAAGACAAAATGAAGTAGTAGCTTTAGTCACATTGTGTTGTATCAAATAGCACAACGCAAACTGTGATAAGGCTCATTCTCCTCTATATTATTGTATTTTTTGATAAGTTATTAAAGCAAAATTTTAAGATAAAAAAAAAAATTCATCTTTCCTATAAAAGAAATAACTTTATTCGTAATCGGTATGAGGCAATTTCTAACTATCTTTTTTTGGTAGCTTTACCACGAATGAGAAGACGCTAAGCAATTTGGAGCAGCAACTTCTTTTTGACCATTGAGGTAGTTAATGTTGCAACGGTGTCGTATTTCCCGTTTTTAGATCTTACTAAACGGCGTCGTGTCTTTCGGATAGCGCTGGGCTTCTGCTCACATTCCTATTACCCAAAACCCTCACTGGCGACCTCCGGAGCAGGAAGAGCGCTAAGAGCGAAGATGGCGTTTAGGCAAATGACAACCCTGAACAGAAGATTACTGTTGAATCCTCCGCATTTGGTTCCTGGGTTTGCAAGTTTTGCTTCCAAATCATCTCCTTACATCAGTAAAATTCTTCGTGGGGTTTTTCTCACACATAGAAGCACACACACACATATTATTCGATGTATATCCGTGTATATGTTGTTTCGTGATTGGGATAATTGGGTTGTTTGGTATTGTTGCAGTGAAGGTAGGAATACCGGAGTTTCTGAACGGAGTGGGCAAAGGGGTTGAATCTCACGTCGAAAAGCTTGAATCGGAGATTGGTGACCTCCAGAAGTTGCTTGTCACCCGTACTTTGAAGCTCAAGAAACTTGGCATTCCCTGCAAGCACGTAATTCTTTTCCTTCTCTTCTCGTTTTCTTCTCTTCATTAATTGATATTTGTGAGTTTTAATTTATATAAATTATGTGTTTTGATCAAGAATTTTTCTTTTGTGGTGTTGTATACTAATTTTTGCCGTTTGAGATTGTGTACTCGAGATTAATGATTGGTTTGTTACTGTTGTTAGGTTATTGTTTTGGAGGTGTTGATATTGTCGAAAAGTATTGAGAATCTTACACTAAACTGGTTTCTGAGTTTTTTTTTTTTTTTCTCACTCCAGTAGGCGTAATTTTGTTAGTATGTACTGAGTGGGAGGCTTCTGAAGTTTACTACAGAAACATGATTAAAGCCGTCTAAACTGACAACGCTTTTATTTTATGGAAAGTCATTGGTAGAGTAGACGATTTTCAGTCTTCACCTTCATCAATCAACAGATTCTTTCACAGCCAAAAGATGGCAAATCGAAACTTAGCTCCAGTCTGATTTGTTATAGCTTGACTGTATCTACAGATTTGTTCTCATTTTCTCTTAGATCTCTTTTTTTTTTTTTTTTGATAGGTCTACCTCTCCTTTCTCCCCCCATCATATATTCTGTCTCCTGTTAATTGTAGATACTCTCTCTCTCTCTCTCTATATATATATATATATATGTGTGTGTGTGTGTGTGTGTGTGTGTGTGAGCGTGCAGGCGCGCGTGCGTGCACATGCGTGAGTGTGTGTGTATATGTCTGTGGGAGTGACCTGGTTTGTTTCTAATTGCAGTGGTAGATCTGCAAGGAGTTGGGTTTCAGTTTGGTGATAATTGGAAAAAAAAAAAAAAGGATTGTTAAGGTTTAGCTAAATTAGCTAGGGGGCTTGGGGAAAAGTTCGTTGTGTTTATGTTTTATTTAAAAAGCATTTTCCAAATTAACACTTTCTTAGTTTTTTTGGCCTCTTTATTGGCTTCTGTTAATTTTTATTTAAGGCTTTTTTTTTTAAATATATTAACGCTCTATTTTAAATTAAACCGTTTTCATTATGAATGACTTTAATCCTATTTCAGCATTTGCCTTCAAAAGGATCACTCATGTATATACTACAAAATTAGGGCATACTTGGGTGAAAAAAAAAAAAAAAAAAAAACTCGGAAACCTGTTTAAAGTAAGATTCTGGACACTTTTCGACAATATCAACACCTCCAAGTTTCTTACTTGGAAAAAAAAAACTCCAGTTTCTTGTTTATATTATTGCTGTAAATATAATTTTTAATTATTTCCCTATTTAACAGGAAATAGATAGAGGACTTTATAAATATACACCTTTTTTAAAATGGGAATTTATAAATATATATTAAAGCTGTTTGAGTTTGGAATGGATGAGTTGGTAAGAATTTTTTTAACCTTTTAATGAGATTTGTGCCCTTTGTAATTTCTTAATCATAGGCAGTGAAGGAGTGAATATTTAAAGCTGGAGGTGGGATAGTATTTAGAATTGTGGTTCTTCCTGAGATGGTCATGAGATAATTAAGAGAACAAAATGTAGGCTTTTCCTTTTTTTTCTTGTCCTAGCCAATTCATTCCCTGCGATTGTGTTCAAACGGTCTGAAGAACCGTTTAAATGGTTCCAGGCAGGTTAGAGTCCTTCGTCTTCTTCTTGTTCAATCGCCTCCATGGTTTATAATAGTCTTCTAGCTTGTGGATTTTGTCTGTGTTATCTTCCCATTCTTCTTGTACAACTTCTTTGGTTGGTGGTTAGTTGTTTATTCTTTTCCTTTTTCTTTTCTTCTCTCCATGAGTTTTGATTTTCAATGATGTTGTGATCCACATTATGATTGTGCTTATAGAGCATTTGCTTGAGAGTTACCAAATTGTATTAGTGGAGGGGCAGCGAATGATAGACTGAGATCTTTCAGGATTCTACCTCTTATCTTGCCGAAGGACTTGTTTTTCTGCCATTTGTGGCATCTTAAGAAGCATGGACACTTCTAAGAGGGAGTTGTGCTCGTCATGTTTGTGGCAAGACTTTCCCAACACGAGTTGGATGCATATCACAATGTGCTATATTATTTTTTATTTGTAATTTTTGATAGCGAATGCATTCTGAAGTGTCCTTGTGTTAAACACATATGAAACATAATGTAGCTTAGAGAGAAAAAATAATATGTATGTATATATTAATCTTTTTAATTTTAGAATAAATTACATTGACAACCATCGAAGTTTGGTGAAAATATACAAAATATCTATGTGGTTTCTAAAATTACACTTAGTACTCCTACTTTCTAAAGATTCTAGATAGGGGTTCTTGACCATTTGATCGCAAAATTGAGTGATCTTTCCAACATCGAGGCCCCCGAAGACGATCTAGATAGGCCTGATCATTCTAGAATTTTCAGATAAACCACAATTAAAGATCTACACGCTTAATTATATAATCAGGTTAAATCTCACTGTACATCTCAAAAGTTACAATTTGTGAGCTTCGAACAATGATTAAGTACTCTAACAACTTAGATCAACGATCCAAAGGTCAAAATAGCTCTGGATTGTCAGAGGAACATATCTAAGATGTTATTATTAGTCAGGCATGAGGAGACGCCGATCGGGAGAACCGGGCCAAATTAATGAGAATTTGTAACAAAATCTAAGAAGTCTAATTTTAAAAAACTATGGGATACTGTTTGTATTATTATCAAACCTCAAAGTAGTCAATATAATTTGCTTTTGGAAATTTTAAGGCCCAGAAGTTTTGACCTTTTATGAATAAAATTTTATAAAATAAACAGAGATAAATGATACCTGAATTTGTTTCAGTAAAGTGAATAAATAGTTGTATTTCATATGCATACATAAAAATATATTTATTCTTTGACATGTGTCTGTAGTGTCCTAATACTTTTGAAATTGCGGTATTAACGTGTGCATATCGTGTCATACCTATGTTCAGCATTTCTATGGTTGTGTTTGTTTGGTGGGATTAGATGATGGGGGATAAGTAATACCATAGGATAATATATGGAATTGGATAAAAGATGAGATTAATTTTTTGTGTGAAATTATTTTTTTGGTGTTTGATTAGTGAGATATAAAGTGGGATAAAAAATGTGATTTAATATGCGATGTGAAAGAAAATAATTTTGAGCCTTTAGATCTTTGCGGGAACCAAATCCGGATGTGGGATTAATTATCCCACACCCACTCCCAGATAGCACATCCGGCTTTTCTCGGACAAAAAGTCAAATCTCGGCAAAGTAATCCCACATTCAAAAATTAAATCAAACACAACACTTGTGAGTTTCACGGATTAACTATCCTAATTCCACCTTCTCATCCCGTAAACAAATGCGGCCTATGTGTGCTTCATAGTTGGTATCCATATTTATGCATGCTTCGTAGGTGTTATCCATAGATCTGAGCATCTATTTGGCCACCTTTTTTAGAACTTGGTCCACTGCTGAAAATTCATAGGCACATAATCGAGATTTGGCGAACTTGGTCTACTGCATAAAATTCATAGGCACATAATTGTGATTTGGCTGCTTATGGCCAAAGTCTTTACAGCTGGTGGTATTCCTTAAGCCTTCTATTCTGGCTTTTCTTTGGTATGTGCTTATTAGAGGCAGGTCCCTATCAGTTGATGGAATCAAATTGTTTAATTTTCATTCTTGTTTCTTTCTGTTGGAACAGTTATGAACCATTCATCTTGATGAGAAATCTTGCCTGGTTGTGATCAGAGTCCAAATAGGTCTGTAGCTTGAAGCTGTGCCAAGATTTTTTTTTGGCTTTGGCTGTTTTATAAAATGTTTGAGAACTTATAATAAGCTGCCTCTCATAACAATTTCCTTTGGGGCTGCAAGTTCTCTCTCTCTCTCTCTCTCCCCCCCGGAATCATGTGTTAGTTTGTGTCCACTTTTAAATGTTTGAAAACTTATAATAAGCTGCCTCTCATAACAATTTCCTTTGGCGCTGCAAGTCAGTCTCTCTCTCTCTCTCTCTCACACACACACACACACACGCACGCACACATAATCATGTGTATTAGTTTGTGTAGATTTTCTTTAAAAAGTATAGACAACGAGTATGAATATTTGATTTTGCTGTGCAGAGGAAGCTGATATTGAAGTATGCCCACAAGTACAGGGTGGGACTTTGGAGGCCACAAGCTGAGCCTGTGAAATCATAAGATGGGCTCCAGAAAAATCACAAAATTGCTGCTGAATATGAATGGATATGTTTGCATAAATTACTTTAGGAATTTTGAGGAGTGTTGGGGACTTTTTGGTTCCGTAATCACTTCTGTTTCTCTTTGTAACCCTAGTGAGAAGAAGGATTAATGGACTAGTGGGAAAATTATCAAACGATTGATGTCCTAGATTAATTATCCATACAACTGGTTTGGTAATTTAACCCCAGTTCCCATATTTCCTTTTTGTTTATTATTTATTCTTGCTCAAGTGGAACAGGGTGATCAAGTAACTAATTAGAAGTACTCCATCTATAATTTATTATGTCTCTGTGATAATATTCTCAAACGTTAAGGGTGTGGTTGGATCATGGATTTGTCGAGGAAAAAATTGGGGTATTCACTTTTCGTGTTCGGTTTATAATAGAAAATGAAAGAAAAAAAAATATAGGATTTAAAAAATAAAAAAATAATTAAATTAGAAAATTAATTAATTTATGAATTTCTTTTTATTTTATTGTATTCTTAATACATTTAAATAAGAACATGTATCTTAGAATTTGACGACTTTTTTATTTTTTCCATCATTAAAACTTGTGGTTGTATTTGAAGTGAAGATTTGGTGAGGGAAAAAAAAAAAAAAAAAAAACAGAGAAAGGAAGAAAGAGACAGAAAAAAGTAAAGTAGAAGGAAAAAATTAAAAAAAAAAAAAACTTGGGGTGGAGGGACCGTAAAACTTTAAATATATATCTTTATTTGAATGTATTAAAAAATATAATAAAATAAAAAATGTTTCATCAATAAATTATTTTTTATTTTAATTGTGTTTAATTTCTCAAAAAAATTGAATTTTATGTTTTTTTTTCTCCCAAATCTTTAATTCAAACACTTACTTAAAAAAAAACTATCAACTTTAAGCAAAATTTCTTCATTAGGCCTTTGTTTGAGTGTAAAGACTCAAATTTTGTTTAATTTATTTTACTTTTTTTTTTTATTTTAGCAAATTTAATAAGTATTTAAATTTAATGATTTTAAAATTTTTCTATTTAATTTTTAGTTGTAATTATAAAAGTTAATTTTGGTAACTTTGAAAGATTTTAAATTTTAAGAAAAATATGGCGTAACTTTCTTAAACTTATGGGGAATAGGAAATTAATTAAATTTGGTTAGGGTTAGAATTCTACTAGTATATATACCTATAATGTTGTAATTATTTGGTAAAAAGTAAAATCCTAGAAAAAAAAGAGAGAGGGAGAGAGAAAGAAGAAGAAGAAGAAGAAGAAGAAAGAGGAGAAATGAATTGAAATCTTCAAATTTAGGTAAAGGGTGAAACTTTTAATATCAAATATATGTATATTTATGTGTGTATATATAATATTTAAACTTGACATTATTATATATATATATACTTACGAAATTGAATGTGCCGAGGGGTGATTTGATGAATTTAAACTTAATTGATTATATATACACACTCAATTGAATGTACACTGAGAACCTATGTTTAATTGGTTAAATTAAATTGATTATATATATATAGATATATATATAATTGAAACTGTACTGTTTTAGCTTAA
>JAVXUM010000036.1:16418544-16430539 GCA_035590655.1 Pouteria glomerata
AAGAAAAAGCTAACTTGAGTTGGTAATTGTTTATGGAGAATATATATATCTACATATATATATATATTTGACATATATATTTCAAAATAGGTGGAATAGTATTTATAAGATATTTCCTTTTATCATGCCAAATATATATATACACATTTTAAGTGATGCATGTACGGAGACAAAATGATAAATTAAATACTGAAAGTCCCAAGAGCAGTATTTCAGTTACAAAAACAATAAATAAGAAAGCCAAAACCAACCATATACTTGTGAAAATAAACCAGAGAGCATCTACCAATAATATACAAGGATTTGTTGATAAGGATAAAAACTCCTTAAAATTCTAAAGAGCAAACAACCCTGAATCCTTAAGCGAATCAGACTAAAAATCTTTACCATACAAAAATGAGGTTATAAGGTTTTCATAGGAAAGTATTACAAGTTTCCTTGATCAATTCCTATGATCTACTTGTTTTCTACACTTCCTACCTTTACTTGCTAGACAACCTACAACTCACCTCAACCAGTGAAGAAATCTTCCTTTAATCTTTGAAAGATCAGCTCCCCAATCTGATTCTTAGTCACAGATCTAAGCTTGATGATCTAAGATTGATGCCAAAGATGAAGGGGATGACCTTAGCATAGAAGAATCCAAGAACCCATTGTCATTCTCACAATTTTTTGCTAAATACAGTATGTTTCAGCTTTGCGGCACTAAAAACTTAGGGTTAGGAAAAGTTTTTTATTTTTCATATCAAAGAATAAGGGTAAATCTGACATTTGGAAAACTTTGAAAAATTCTGCGCGACAGCTGGAGGGCAATTTTTGGGTTTGAGCTTCCCTGTTCATGCTCACGAAACACCTGAATGCATTCTGAGCAAAATTCAATATGATTCAGGTGAAAAGGGAAGCTCACGGGCGCGAACTACCTTTCACATGCTCTTGAATTATGCTGTCCACACACTATTTAACACAAGCCATCACTTACCCTCAGTAGTTCTTTTCCCAACTTAGTCCATGGATCACTAACGCACTTTGGCTTATATTTGTGATCCATATTTACAAATTTGTAACATTTTTAAAGTACAAAATACATACAAAGGAATTGCCAATACACTAACACTTACAAATACTTAATATGTATATATAAGTAAACGCATATTAGTGGTTTCAGATTGCTTTTCTATAAATTTTTATTTGCATGTTGTTTTTGGTAAGGTATTAAAGTGTAATAATTGGGCTATTTGAATGCTTAATATCTATATATATTTGGATGCACGTTAATGGTTTCACATTACCGTTATATAAATTCATATTTATGTGCTGCTATTGGTATAGGGTTTCAAGCGGTTATAGTAAAAAAATTAAGAGTTGAGATTTGATTATATTTAATTTAATGGTTACAATTTAATTAAATTAAAATTATTTTCAAAATAAAAAAAAAAAGTTAAAAAATCTAATTAGACACAATTAATGTAGAATGTAAAAAGTCATAAGTTATTAAAATGCAATCAAATCTCAACCCCTAATTTTTTCATTGTAGCCGCTGGAACCCTGGAACAGCAAGGTAAGGAATTTAAGTTTAATAATTGAATTAATTGAATGCTTGATATGAATATATATATTAATGGTTCTTTTTTATATGTTGTTGCTGTTAAGGTAAGGGATTAAAGTTAATAAATAATATTTATTTATACCTACAGTTAATATCAACAGATGCTTTGATTTAAATTTATTTATGATTTGGAATTGTATATATATATAATATATCGGTAGGATATGATGTTTTGATTGATGTATATATATACATAAATTTTCACTTAACTAATAAAGATAAATTGTAATAATGCTAGGTTACTGGTTTAAAATATTGTATTATTAAATTGTCTATAATTACATCTCTTTATTCATTATTTACTATTATGATTTTGAGTCATAATTACAAGTTTTAAATGAACTCATCATAGTAGTAGAAGACTCCTCTATGAATTATTTGAGCATTTGTATTAATTAGATTAAGATTATATATATTATAATTTGGACATTTATTTTAAAATTTAGAGATTTGAATTTTAATTAAATGAAGAGATTATAATTTTGCTGGATTTTGTGAAATAAAAGAATATCTCACAATATTTAAATAGAAAAAAAAGGTAAAGGAGAATTTTAGATGATTTAATAAATATTATTTGATCGAAAATAAAGGAGAATGCATTTTATTTCATAAAAAAATACTTGATTTGATTTTTGTACACATTTTTTATGCTAAAAAATTTTGAATTAACCTTAATTTTTTAATAAAACCACAATACTCTAATTTTAAATTAATTTAATTTTTTAATAAAACTGAAATACTAAAGGTATATTAGTAATTTTATATCCAAAATTAAGAAGGTCATTTGTCCCTCTTGCCTCCATATAAGTCCGCCATGCTCATAGGCAAGTCCTTTGCAGTCTCTCACAATAATCAATTTCAACATTGATCGTTCTATGATTGTAAAATTTTTCAAACTATGATTAAATTATATTTCTGTAATCTTTATAACCTTTTTTTTCCCATATTATTATACATCACATTTATAAAAAAGTAATATTAGTAATATTTTCTTCTGTCAACAGTGTATTTAAAAATGCTATTTAAAAAATTCTTTGGCACATGTGAATGTTACTAAAAAGAATTTAGCGGCATGGATGAGAACACGAAAGTACTTAATTATGGCACATAAAGTAACATTAAAGTACTATATACTAGTATTTTTTAACATAATTCTCTTTAACGAGACTTTAAAGTGCCACAACAGGATGATATATTAGCAGTTCTGAAAATATAAATTTATTTAGTGACATTTTAAGGTGTCAAAAATAATGTTAAGTCATGTTAATGTGTTAAATTAAAAAAACAAAAAAATAAACTTATTTGCACTCTACAAATAACTTTTTACACTTAATTTTTAGTTTTTTTATTAATTAAAATTACACAATTGTCCATCTTTTCTTTTCATCTATGTTTTACCTACTTACAATGTCACAAAAAGCTTGATACAAAAACTCAATTCAAGGCAAAATTTTAATGTTATAAATATATTTGTTTTATAGTCGACATTATTATTTTTTAAATATATGCAAAGTCTAACTTGCTAATTTTTTTTTTAGATATTTTAATAAATGAGTGAGCAATTACCATCTATTTTTTTTTTAAATATCATTTATATATACGAATTACTTTACTATCATAAAAATTTCTAACTCTAGATTTTTTTTTTAAAAATATTTATTATTATAAAAAATTCAATTAAGTTTTTAAAATAAAGATACTTATGGTTTGTTTGATAAATTTGTCTATAAACTTAAATTTAATTTTTTCATTTTATTGATTTTTTTAGAAATATAAATTTACAAGTGGTATTACTTTCATGTTTGCAGACTTTATGTAAGAAAAAAATTATTTTGAAAAACTAAAATAAATTTTATTTATATTTATATTTTTAGCAATCATATAAAATGAATTTAATTTATTTTATAACTTAATCAAATTAAAAAAAAATAATTTATCTCATTTTAACTTTTTTACAAACTTTTGTTATTTTCCTCATTATCTTGATATTATTATTTATTTTTACAAAAGTTTTACAAATTATTTATTTTAACATTTGTTACACTTACATTTTATTTCATTACATTATTTTTAAAATATATTATTAGATAATAAGAATTGAAAGGATTATATAGAACGTTACTGAATGGCTCAGGGAAGGTGACAAAAGTTAAAATAATAAATATTTGTAAATTAATGGAGTGAAAGAAATTTTTTTTATTTAATTAAATTATAAAATAAAATAAAATAAAATAAAATTTATTTTTATATAATTGTTAAGAATATAAATATAGAAATTATTTTAGTCTTTCAAAAAAAATATATATATATATATATATTTTTAATCATCTTGCAGGGCTAACGGTGTAGTTCTATGATATATACAAAATAAAAACTTAAACCTATAAGTGATTAACAGTAATCTTACTCTTATATTTTGTGTTTTTCAAGAATTTTGTGTTGTAATAAATGATTCACAGTAACCGCACAATTGCCTAATCTCTATTGTTAAAAATAATTTACAGCAACTACACAATTGCTCGATCTCCAATGATATTTATGTGGGATAGATCCTGAACTCAAGCCTTCTCTCATGGAGAAAAATAAAAAGGATTTTTCTGTTTAATTATTATAGTACTAGTTATAACTACATATTACATATATACACTGTGTGCTAACCACCTATCCCCGATGAAATTAGGGTTTGGATGACTAATTCTCATTCCAAATAAGATTAGTACTCCAATTAACTCTTAAGTGATAATTAAATTCGTTTATTTTATGAATGTACACACTATTCCTTGTGTGCAAGCCATTAAGTTCACTACTTATTTGCTGGTAAGAATTAAATGTTAAACATGTGAATAAATCTTAGAGCGGTTTGAAAGGTATATATCAAATCATCCTAATAGGAAGGCATATATCAAACCATCCCAAATAAGATTGCATCACATTAGCTACTGATTTTTAGGAATTAGTTCCCCAGTTTTAGGAATTTCCTTTGTTGTTAGCTGTGCTATGAAGGGGCTCCCTACTCTATTTGTAAATGTGTGTATACCTACATTAGATAAATATACAAGAAATACTTTAAAATAAAATAATAGTATTTAATATTTCAATTAGAGCTATTTCTAATTAATTCAAAATTAGAACACAACTTTTACTAATTTTTCTTCAATTTTTTCCAATTCTTATTAATTTTTTCTGTCTTTTTCAAACTGTCTCCTACTTTTCTAGCTACACACCAAACTTTCTCCAATTTGACTATTTTTTACTTTTTTGTTGGTATTTTTCTGCTCCAAACAGGCATATAATAATCTAATATAATACCACAAATTTTAACATTATAAAATATCACACAACCAAATTTCATTGTACACTTGCACCAAAAAAAAAAAAAAAAAAATCATTGCGCAAGGAGAAACTACCATTCCCATTTGCGCATTTCCTGCCACAGGCGCATTCATGATTGTTCGTACATATATACAGTCAAACCATACAAGCTCCCCAAGAACAAAACAGAAAGGAACTACTCACAGAGGAGAGAGTGTCAACATATGCAACATACCTCCCACTCCCAGAAAGGATACATACTTCACTTCCTCAGTATCCAGGTTGCTATACACTTGAGGAGCAAAACCAGCTACTAAAAACTATTGGAACTTAATATGTTCTTTTTTTAACAGGGTAAATCAAGTGACCCACAGTACTCATCCCAGTTGATCTCAAAAATGGGGTCGTTTGGCTGCGCATTCTTCAACAATCTAGTGGCTAATGCAACTGCAGATTCATCTGCCCCGAAGAAGGTTTCGGTAGTAGTCTGTAGAGTCACGTGGTAGTCGCCATCTGTTTCCCCTGACACGCTGTAGTTGCTGACGATTGGCGGCACTTTTTTTGTCTTGAAATTAATAGTTTTCTTGCCCTCATTGTAGGCAGTCATTTCACGGATGAATCTTTCCTTGTCCTTCTTGCTTTCCTCAATGTATGGCTGCAGATATAGCAAACGAACAAAATGAAATCAAACATTGGATGTGTGAAGGAGAAGATTGTTGGGGAAAGCTAGTAATATGTCCTATATCACCTCTCCAACTTGCAAAGCTCACTACTCTAGAATAAAGTTCAAATGACTGGCACGAAACCAATCTAGAGTAGAAATCTATTCAGGTACATCTGTGCTAGTTTGGGAAGTTATCCATTCAAAGGGAACTTGCGTATAAGTAAAACAAAGGATGCACTGAGGCAATTTAATCTCATAAGCAAATTGCAGCCTCCAGAAAGTTAATTACCTGCTTGTCACTCTGGGAGAGATGCCTCCAAGCATCTATTGCCATGTTTCTGATATTTTGGCTTGCAGAGGTCTCCCCGTGGATTTTTTTCAGCCGATTGCATTCCTTCCGGAGGAAGATCTGATATCCCGTCCTCAATCCTACTGGAGCGTTCCGGTCTTTCTTCAATTCATCTTTTGGGTCTTTCTTTTGTTCATCTTTTGGTGAGGTTTGAATGACCAATTTGTGTTCTGCTGCTGAGATCGGCCCTGATTTCAAAAAACCATGAATGAGAACTACAGATGAGGTGCATCCTCTTTAATTAGAATGTTAAAGCAAACCAACTAATTCTCTAATGGCTGATCAAGAATAAATTTGATATCTTTATGGTGGTTGGGCTTTTGGGATTTTTTTGCAGAGCAAAAATATATTGATGTTTCAAAATATGCTTAGCATGATTTACCAAATTAGGCAATATTAGTTATTTTCTCGTCATTTCATAAATAATAAAAAAGACAACCTAGTAAACAAGACTTCTACATTGTAGGGCCTTGAGAAAGTCAAATATAGGCAACCTTCTCTCTGTAACCAAAAACACTCATTTCAGGGTTCAAACCGTTGACCCAGATCACAATGTAACAACCTTGTCACGGCTCCAAGCTACACTTTCTCATTTCATAAATAATAATTGATGAAATAATTGAGCTACAAGCTACATCAAGCAGCTAAGTATACTTAAGGTTTCGAGACCAATAATTTGATGCATCCTGTAGAAAGGACAGTATCACACAGCACCTTATGTGTCAACAAGATATCATGGAATTTTCTATATGGTGACAAGCCCAGGGTCAACTACAAGCCATTGAAAAACCACAGAAATGCAAGTTATTCCTGATAGAAAATGATATTAGAGTGCTAAAATCAGTATTCCATTTCGATTCGAAAACTCTGTTTTTGGATCAAGGATTTACCAATGAAAAAGAAAAATGATAAGAATTCAATATCACTTCTTATGTTTGATTTTTTATTTAAAATGGAAGGGATATCGCATGGAATTTGAAAAATTAAAAATGACAAAATTTTTAGAAAACTAATTAATTGATGAATGCTTTTTATTTTATTATATTTTAGGATCAATTCAAATAAGAACATATATTTGAAATTTTATGTTTCCTTCCCCTTTTCCCAAGAATTTTTCTTTTACATTTTTTTTTTCTTTTCCTTCACCAAAACCTCACTACAAGCACTCCTAAAAGGACAGTTTGTGGCTTGTATTTAATTTTGGAATTACACAGCTTAGGCATGGCCCCTTATCTTCAGTACTCTTGAAATCATGTTAAATTTATTATGTCATCAAGATTTAAATTTTGCACTTCTTGTTCAAAAACATAGGAATAAGTGTAATAGATAAATATTTGCTTGCTTCCAATTTTCACTCCAAAAGTCGGGAATAAGCCAACTTGTTCTTAGGCAACAGTAAACATTCTCCTAAAACAAGAACCTGGTGATAATTGATTAGGATTGTTATTGCACTGCCTTTTTATGGTTGTAACATCCTTGGTATCGGAATCAATGTCAGAACTGTCACAATGCTTCCTCTTCCCTGCTGGGCAGCATAAGCTATCTCCAGTACCGGAAGGATGACCTGCAGAATTTATGCCAATGAAATTGAAAGCAGAGTCTTAACGTCTCATATCTAATGAAAGACAAAAGCCAGAATGAATGATGCTGAAAAAGTTATATATCCATGTTCATTCGACTCAAACTGTTGAAGCAGCTTATGTACCTGAAGTGTCAGCTACTTTTGCTGGAGACCGGTAATGGTATATTTGCTCAAATTGGAAAAGAAATGTTGCATAAATCTTTTGGAGTTGAGTTGTTGACATTGAAACAATGGTTTTTGAGTTCAAGGTGGACGAAACTTCACCCCATTTCGCAGCTTTAGTAACCTATTAGAGGAGTAGATAAAGTAATTGTATAAACTTTTAAATTTAAAATACAGCCCCATTCAGTATT
Source organism: Pouteria glomerata (assembly GCA_035590655.1). Taxonomy (NCBI): domain Eukaryota; kingdom Viridiplantae; phylum Streptophyta; class Magnoliopsida; order Ericales; family Sapotaceae; genus Pouteria; species Pouteria glomerata. Next base: position 16,426,411 of record JAVXUM010000036.1, read on the forward strand.
TCGCAGGAAAAGATATGAAAATGTCACCATGTTGCCACTCCTTGTAATGCAAGTGTTTCCTGCCACTAATTATAAACAGGACCAAAAATAATATAAATGGCTTTTTTTAACCCCCCCCCCCCCCCCCAAACACAAAAAAAAAAAAAAAGAAACAATGAGAACTACTCTTCAGATATAAGTAATACCTCCAATCTTAACCATATCGGGTCACCCAAATTCATCAATATCATGGACTAGAATTGAATGGTCCACCATACGAAACCTCAGCTAATGACAAGGAGAAAGAGGTACCTTTTTTAAGTTTGTTTTCTCCAAAACAAATAAAACATATGTATATCAGATTCGAAAGGTGCTTGGATCACCAATTAATAGAAAAGAAAATTGTTTTGGCATTGCTCCAAAGCATGTAGAACCCCCAAGATTTTCCTAAAGTATGTAGTTCCACTAAATAGGAGTGTTTCTAAATTCAAACCACAATCATTCCCTTTTCTAAAGGTGAAAGATATATAATTTTCTAAGTAACAACCTTTTGTAACTACTTGTCACCATTGCAACATCAAATGTCATATACGCCCTAACTGTCATAAACTTTATGGTCTTCTCTTGAATTATGCAAAAAATTTTGCTAAAAGTCAAAACCCTAGTGTTTTAATGACAAATAGATTTCAAACTTGTTTTGACTTTTTCAAAAATAATTTTGAAAATTCATGTTAATTTCAAAAACTTAAAAATTTAAATTTTTCAAAACCTAAATATTAAGAGTTTTGAAGGAAAAAGAATTCAAATTTTAATGAAAATCAAGGACGTGAGACAAAAACTGTCAAGATTATATTTCCTAAAACTAGTGCTATTTGGGTTCAAAAATTTGATCTTATTACTAAACCCTTGAACACCATTCACTTTGAATCTCTTAAGAAGTCTCTGCGTATTTGTGCACATTCCTAATTTTCTAAAATAAAGAGATATGAGTTCATTATTTACTTTGAAAATATTTTATAATTTCGATCTCTTTATATGTGCATTGATCATTCAATCAAATAAATTTGTAATGGATTAAAAATTTGTATTTTCATTTGAAGAGAAGTGTTTTGGTGGATTTTGTCATAATTTTGATGTACTTCCTTTTGCACTTGATTGATTATACATATACCTTTCCATCTACATATCTATGGATCTTGGATTACTGTTAATATGTTTAAAAACTGTTGAAGAGCTTTCATGGAAAAAAAAAATTATCTTGTCTTGGAAAGGGCTACTTGTGGGACCAGTGAGAAGTCCTTTTATGACTCGTTGATTATTAAGGAAAAATTTGTCTATCCATAAACGTGTGAAATCCACCAAGACTTTGAAAGAGATATATGGAAAAAAAAATGAAGAAGAAAATTCGCTCTTAATTCATTTGGTGCATCAAATTTAATTCATTGATCTTATAATTTATTTGAGGGGGAGCATATATAATTGATAAGTCATACTATCACACGTGCACAAGCATTTTCTTTTAATTTTATAGCTTAATTCATTTTATAAGGTAGTCTTAGAAATTTATTTGAAAAGATGAATTTTTATTCGTTTAAATTTATAAGGATTGGATGATAAATTTAAATATTTGGACATACGTAAAGTAAAATTTCTTTGATCCATTTTATAAATTTTCCTATCAATTTTTAGTATTTTTTATAAATATTTTTAATTTTTTTTTTTTTGGTGCACAAAAAAGCCCTATAAAAATTTTTTAGAGAGATTCACAGGAAAGGTGCTGGCTTTTTTTTATTCATCTTCTTATTCTCATTTTTTTTATGTGCTTGTCAATTCATATCAAAAAGGGAGAGTAGAAAATTTCAAACTGTGCGATTTCATTTCAATATTTTGTGGTCCTGTGAACTTAGAACTTGGAACTTGGAACTTGATCTTAGAATTTGAACTTAAATGTTGCTTCAAAATTTTAAAATTATTTGCCATATGATGCTTTGATGTACGTATTCTAGTGTTGTAGATTTATTTTAAAATTTAATTTAAATTTTGATATGAAATCACTAAAGGGGAGATTATAAGTTTTTATTATGGCAAATCTATACAAAATCTTAAATTAATATGTCAAATTTGAATATTTTCTAAATTGAAAAGAATAGAAGATTTGTATGTTTCCTAAACTGAAGATTTTCTGTTAGCAAGTTTTCATTCTAAGTTGGCAATTTTCTAAAAGAGCACAACCATAATATTGCAATCTAGGTCCAACTAGAGTAAAGAAAAAGACTGCATAAATTAGGAAAGATGCTAAAAATTTCAGTACACCTCGCAGGTAAGGCGCAAGGAGCTAGGAACCCATTGGATGCACGAGGGTTTGCCTATCTTGAATTTTGGCCTACAAAAGATTGCAATATATCTCGCAACTTGTAGGATAGAAGCGCTATAGTTCGAGCTATGTATGATTTAAAAGATTTTGTTTTCATTTAGGAAATCTGTTTATAAGTTTGAATTCTAATTAGAATAAAATTTTGTAAATTTATATATACGCACCCAAGCTTAATGCAAAAAGAGAATTGAATGGGACATATTATAGAGTTTTGTAAGAGAGAATTTTTTCTTTGTGAGCTTATAGGTCTTTTTTTTTTTTTTTTGTTATTATTTGTTTACTTTCTGTGTGATACAGAAAGTCGACTTGAAGAGTTTGTCGAGTGAATCGAGCAAAAGTAATGAAATGATTCGTGTGAGTGAGTCATAGAATCTTAATAGAGTTTTGTAACTCGTTGATAGTGAAATTTTGTAATAAAGGTTTTTTTTCCCTGTAAGAGGATTTTTCTTTATTCTCTAGTGTTATTTTCATTATATTGTGCGTGATTACTTGATTCGAAATTTTCAAAGGTCTTCAATCCTAAGGTAAAGCTCAGTGGCAAAGTGAAATTTGCACCATTTTGCTTAGTTACATCTGTTTTGATTTCATCTGTCTCTAATGCATCCAAAACTTTAATCTCAAACAAAGGAAAAAAGAGCAAAAACTTCCAAAATCCATATGCAACACCCAAATATATATATATATATTAATACAGATATGAATGTCAACCACCAAATTTCTTATTTTCCACACAATTTCTATTATGCCCTGTATTATAATTTTATAGGGTGACTAGTTAGTGGCTTGTGCGTGGATGAAATGAAAGTTCCACGTTGGTCCAGGAGAAGATGTTAGAAGGAAAATAAGTGGTGCACGAGACAAACATGCCAGAGGTAATGCAAAGTCATGTCATGGAGTTAGCTTACTAGGCTCTTGGTTTACACGAAGTCTCTGACTGCCAATCCATTGCTCATTAGATCAAACTAGTTTGTCTTTTACATAAACATGTATTAAATCTTATTAGGATTTGCTTTTTTTAATTAAAACAACACCTCTTCTTAATTGGTATAAAATTCTAAAAAGTCTTTTCACTCCTTGTAAATAAGTTTTGAGTTGGATATTTTAGCATAATGTTAGAATTAAGCTTGGGAGGACACTTCTCCTTTCACTTTTTAATCTCTCAGTCTACACTTCTTGTACTCTGTGTATCGAGTTTGCCTCTTCACATGCGAGGGGTTCATATGTGAGAAGGTATATTAGAATATATATATATATATATGTTTTTTTCAACAACCTAGCCAAACAAACTAAGTTAAACTTGATTGTTAGGTGAGACTTATACACCCCCCCTCACACACACACACACATACCCTAACATTCCAATGTAGGATGCCTGTCCACTCAATTCCTTGAGCCAAGTCTCACACTGAACGGAGAAGTCCATAGAGAGAGTAAAGCACTAGACACACACACATAGCTTTAACTTTTTTTCTTTTTTTTAGCAACCCAACTCAACAAACCAATTCAAACTTGGTTATTAGGTGGGACTTATACACCACACACACACACACACACTAATATCTTGATGTGAGATGCCAAATTTATATACCACATTGATAAAATAAAGCTCTTCTTCGACCAATTTAATATTCTAACGAACTTTTTCACTCTTTGTTAATTAGTTTTAAATGAAATATTTTTAACATTGATATCATAGCTAGTTTTAGGAGAACTTGATAAAATAAAAGAAAATTTTGAATGTAAAAGAAGAAGAAATTGTATCTCTTGAATTGCACT
>JAVXUM010000036.1:16446571-16457303 GCA_035590655.1 Pouteria glomerata
TTTAGCAACTAAATTTATTTTTGGTCGCGAAAGATGGTCGCTAAAAATGCTATTTCTTGTAGTGATTTCTGCTCGATCGCTCCGCTTCCGTTTCTCTCGCTCCACTCCACTCTGCATCGCATCCGTCCCTCATTCCTAACACTTAGTTTCTCTCCATATAAGCTATAAGTCCCAACAATATATAAAATATTTTTGTAATTTTTGAAATTATAATTTTTTAATTATATTACATTTTTTTTATCTAACTTAGTCTGATTCTTCTTGTGGTGTCTGCTCACGTCATATTTATGATCAACATTTACAAAAATATTGATGTAGGCGATCTTTTAATGGAAGATAACTGTTTATATCTTCGTCCCACATTACTTGAGTGAGAGATTGTGAAATGTCTTATATATACAAGTGTTATCTTTACTCAATAGATCGGTCTTTTGAGTTAGACTCCATTTGCATCAATTTGGTATCAGAATAGGCCTAAGTGAGAAATGTGTGGGATTACACGAGACATGTATCTGTGAGAAGTGAGGTAATGATGCAGGCAATCCCAGGTGAGAAATATGTGAGATCACACGAAACGTGCGTATGTGAGAAGGGAGATAATAATACAAACGGTCCTTTAACGAAAGGTTGTGAAGTACCTTATATATACAAATGTTATCTCTACTTAATAGATCGATTTTTCGGGTTATAATTCATTTGTATCTCATATATATATATATAATATTTGATAATTTAAAACCATTTTGATTGATTACTTGTTTATATAAGTTTTTAAATAACTCACACATCGTTCAAAACTCGTAAAATATAACTTTTGAAATGTATAATAAAATTTAATTCAATTATGCAATTAAATAATTTAATCTTCAATTAAGTCTTATTTAAAAGTTATATCATGATGGGATTTATTTAGTTCTTATTTGGCTTATAAAATTTTATTAAATTTTAAGTACTTTTTCATACTTTTTTTTAATTAAAATAATGAAATGTCAAGTCAATGTTGGCATAATCACTTGATGTAACTCTTAGCACTGAAATATGTATTTTTTTAATTAAAATAATGAAATGTCAAGTCAATGTTGACATAATCACTTGATGTAACTCTTAGCACTGAAATATGTATCTGAGTTTTTTTAATCAAAGAGTCAAAAAAACCTCCTTTTTTACGGGAGTGTTTAGAAAAAAAAAATAATAAAAAATATACAATTGATTTAATATAAAAATATTATATATTAAAATTTAATTAAAAAATATAAAAAATATTTAAAATTTAATAAAAATGAAGGCCTAAACGGGACATATATTACCTTCTAACTGCATTATAACCCTTCTACTGATACACTAAAGTCAAAAGTGAAATTTATAACAAGAATAAAATAAATAGCGGTATAATTAAAAAAAATTACGGAAATATTTTATATATTTTCATCAGTTGTCTCGTAATAATTTTATTTCACCTTCCAAAATAAATATTGGGTCACGTAAAAGGCTAATAAGAGAGAGAGAGAGAGAGAGAGAGAGAGAGAGAGAGAGAGGTCATGAACTGGGTTCTCTGCCCTTGCTTCTCAGGTGGCATTTCCAGAATGCGTTTTCATGGATCCATTCTTCCCTTCTTCATTGTTCTTCACTTCCTTTCTTTGGATGCATCAGAGCTGTAATCAAATCAAACAAGGTGCATCAATGTTGAGCTGTTATCAAATCAAACGCGATGATGGAAACATCTTCGCACCCAGCATCGTGGTGGATCTGTCCGGTCACGGAAATTTTACCAAAGTTCAAGCAGCCATTGATTCAGTCAGGCCAAATAGTAATGCTTGGACGCATATTCGCATTAAAGCCGGAATTTACAAGTAATTAGTATTGCTTAATTTATATCATTACTGTTGCGACAAATTGAGATTAATATGGTAATTAAGTAAGAAAAATAATTATGAGTAAGAAATAAAAATAATTGCAATACACAAGGGCACAACGAATTACGTGATTCGGCGTAATGTCTACGTCCACGAGCGAAAATAGGAGAAATATTTTACTATAACAAAAGGAGAATATAAAATATGAGAAAGACAAAATATTTCGATATCAAAATTGAGACAAAAAATACCCGAAATATATCTCACACTACAAAGACAAATACTTAATTTTTCTCCCACACCTTTCTATACTTTAATTTCTTTTTTTTTTTTCTTTTCTCTGCACACTTTTCCCTTTCCCCAAGCTCTCATTTTATACTTGAGGAATAACTAAAATTAGTTTACCTAAAATAGATGAGAGGCTGGCCATCCCAAAACATGAATGGAGGAGACAAAGTCAATCCTCCTAACATGGGATTGTCATTCATATTCAACAATTCCCTCTCTCAAGCCCATGTGTAGACAGTCATGATCATCTCCTATCTTCTCCATAATGCGCTAGAGGGCTTTTCAAATGGAACAAACACCAATCAAGTCAAGCAATGCTTGAACTTTTGTATAGGAACTGGCTTTCTCAATATATCAGCTGGATTATTAGCCGTACCAATCTTTCAGATTTCAATATACCCTTGAGATATAATATCTCGAACAAAATGATATCTGACATCAATGTGCTTGGTCATTTCATGATACATTTGATTTTTAGTCAAATGTATTGCACTCTGGCTATCACAATATATTACAATATGATCCTATTTCAAGCCTAATTCGCCAAGCAAGCCTTTTAACCAAATAGCTTCTTTCACTGCTTCAGTTATTGCCATATATTCTGCTTCTGTAGTGGATAAAGCAATTGTAGTTTGTAATGTTGCTTTTCCAACTAATGGCAGAATCTGAGAAGGTGAAAACATACCCTGTCATAGATCTTCTCTTATTAAGATAGGCAACATAATCTGAATCCACGAACCCAATAGCAGTACTATTTGTACCACTACTATTAAATACTAAACCAACATCTGTAGTGTCTCTTAAGTATCGAAATATCCATTTCACAGCTTGCCGGTGAGCCTTACCAGGATTGGCCATGTATCTGCTCACAACACTGACTGTATGTGAAATATCCGGACGAGTATATACCATAGCATACATGAGGCTTCCAATTGCACTAGCATATGGCACACGAGATATGTCTATCTCTTCTTCTTCAAACTGTGGTCACAAAGCCGTTGAAAGCTTAAAATGAGCAGCAAGTGGAGTATTTACAGGCTTAGAGTTTTGCATACCAAAGCGTTCAAGTACTTTCTTAATGTACTTTTTCTGTGACAAGTACAACTTTCTTGCTTTTCTATGCCTATGAATTTCTATACCTAAAATCTTCTTTGCTGGACCTAAATCTTTCATTTCAAACTCACCACTAAGTTGGGCTTTCAACCTGACAATCTCGGACATATCTTTTGTAGCAATGAGCATGTCATCAACATACAATAACAAATACACAAAGGAACTATCTGCGAGCTTTTTGAAATAAACACAACTATCATGCTTACTTCTAGAGTAACCATGCTCAATCATGAATGTGTCAAACCGCTTATAACACTGTCTAGGTGATTGCTTCAGGCCATACAAGGATTTTTTAAATAAACAAACATGGTTCTCCTTTCCTGCAACAATAAACCCTTCTAGTTGATTCATGTAAATTTGTTCTTCAAGCTCACCATGTAAGAAAGCTGTTTGGACGTCAAGCTATTCAAGCTCTAAGTCAAACATGATAACCATAGCAAGCAACACGTGAATAGAGCTATGTTTCACAACTGGTGAGAATACTTCATTGAAGTCCACAACTTCTTTTTGACTATAACCCTTTACTACTAAGCGTGCCTTCTACCTTACATATTTCGTTCTTAGGATTCTTTCTTTTCTTTTGAAGACCCATTTGCACCCAACAATCCTTTTGCCCTTACGTGGTTTCACTAGCTCCTAAGTCTGATTCTTCCGAAGAGACTTAATTTCTTTATTCATAACAACAGTCTATTGCGTTGACTCTTTACTTGTAACAGCTTCATGATATGTTACAGGTTCTTGAAACTCAATTGTTTCAGCTATAGTCAAAGCATAAGAGACAAAATCAGCATCATTATACCTCAAGATGGTCTGATAATTCTCTTCTGTCTACTAGTAGCAAAACTGTACAGTTGCTTAGGCAATGAATCATCCATTCCTGTATGTTGCTCATCTTCTCTGATGGGCTCATTAGAAACAATATTTTCTCTGGAGGGTCCACTTTCAAATTCTACCATTTCTCTAATAACAAGGTTTTTACCTTGATCAACACACTCTTTTTTCGGATGCAACATGACTGATTCATCAAAGGTAACATCTCTGCTGATAATGAATTTGGGTGACTTAAGATCAGGACACCATAATCTGTATTCTTTCACCCCTCCATATCCCAGTAAAATGCATTTCTTGGCTCGTGGCTCAAGCTTTCCTTCATTAACATGTGCATAGAGTGGGCAACCAAAAATTCTTAAATTAAAATAGTCAGCAGGATTACCTGACCATACCTCTTCAGGAGTTTTACACTCAATAGCAATTGATGGAGATCGATTTACCGGGTAGCAAGCTGTGAAAACTACTTCAGCCCAAAAATCCTTTTTCAAACCAGTATCAGAGAGCAAACAACGAGCTCTCTCTAAAAACGTCCTGCTCATGCGTTCTGTTACACCATTCTGCTGTGGTATTTTTCTGACTGTACGATACCTTATGATCCCTTCATTATCGTAGAACTCATCAAATTCTCATGAACAGAACTCGAGACCATTATCAGTCCTGAGACGCTTAATTTTATTTTCTGTCTGTTTCTCAATCATGGCCTTCTAATGCTTAAACTTGAGAAACGCTTCATCTTTGTACTTTAAAAAATAAATCTAGACCTTCCTTGAGTAGTCATCAATAAAGATCACAAAATATCTCGATCCACCTTTTGACAAAACCCTAGAAGGACCCCAAAGTTCAGAGTGGATACAGTCTAGAGTACCTTTAGTTCTGTGAATGGCTTTACTGAACTTGACTCTACATTGCTTGCCAAAGATGCAATGTTCAAAAAAGTCCAACTTCCCTGTTCTCTGACCACATAGCAAGCCTTGTTTGCTTAGCTTTGTCATGCCCCTCTCACTCATATGCCTCAAATGCATATGCCATAACTGGGTAGTGTCATGATTTGAACTTGCTGATGATGAGACAGGTGCATCTCCAAGAATTGTGTTGCCTTGAAGTACATAAAGATTTTTAGTTAACCTCTCTTTCATAACCATCAAAACTCCTTTTCATTACTCACATGACTTCCCCTTCAGCTGTATACTTGCAGCCACTAGAGTCGAGAGTACCAAGAGAGATAAGATTTTTTTTCAAATCTGGCACGTGTCGGACATCTGTCAAAGTTCTTATAATACAGTTATGTATTTTGATTCAAATTGTTCCAATACCAACAGTTTTACAGGGTGTATCATTCCCCATTAAAACTGTACTGTCGTTCATCAACTGGTGTGTCGTGAACCAATCCTCATTAGGACACATATAGAAAGAACAACCCAAGTTAAGAACCCATTCCTCATTTGAAGAACCACGAATGGCCTCCACTAATAAAACATTTCTGTCACTGTTTGAATTTTCTTCAGCAACACCAGCAACTCTTTTCTCCTCTTTCTGTTTAAGGTTTGGACAATCTTTTTTATAATGCCATATCTTCTTGCAATAGTAGCATTTAATTTTTTCGATCTAGATCAAGCTTTGTTGTAACTGTTAGGATCATTTCTCTCTAATGTCCTCCCTCTGGTTGTTGGACCCTCGGCCTGATTTTCCCTTCCATCATCGGACACTTTTGCTCTCAATTTTTCTGATAACAAGGATACTTTAACGTCCTCCATAAAGATAGTATCCTTTCCATAAAGCATTGTAACAAAATGCTTATATGATGGAGGTAGAGAACATAATAAAATAAGGGCTTGATCTTCATCATCAATTTTAATATCAATATTTTTCAAATCCATGACAATTTTGTTAAATTCATCAAGGTGAATTTGAATAGGTGTACCTTCCTTCATGCGCAAGGTGTAGAGACACTGTTTCAAATACAGCCTGTTTGTGAGAGACTTTGTCATGTACAAACTCTCCAATTTAAGCTATAATTTTGCCGTAATTGTTTCATCTACAATTGAATTGCACTAAGTGTTTTAGCATCGAAGTCTAATTTGTCTTCATCTGACATCGTTGTTGGGAGTTTCCCTTTTCATCCAAAACTTTGTGCAAACCATGCTGGGTTAACAAAGTACGCATTTTTACGTGCCATAAACTGAAGCTATTCTTCTCATCAAATTTCACAACTTCATATTTAGCAGTTGCCATAACAAAATCTCAACAGGAATAACTTGGCTCTGATACCAGTTTGTTATGACAAATTGATATTAATATGGTAATGAAGTAGGATAAATAATTATAGGTAAGAAATAAAAATAATTGCAAAATACAAAGGTACAACGAATTATATGGTTCGGCATAATGTCTACGTCCACGAGCGAAGATAGGAGAAGTATTTTACTATGACAAAAGGAGAATACAAAAATGTGAGAAAAACACAAAATATTTCGGTATCAAAATTGAGACAAAAAATACTCGAAATATATCTTACACTACAAAGACAAGCACCTAATTTTTCTCCCACACCTCTCTACACTTTAATTTCTTTTTTTTTTTTCTTTTTCTTTTCTCTGCACACTTTTCCCGTTCCCCAAGCTCCCATTTTATACTTGAGGAATAACTAAAATTAGTTTATCTAAAATAGATGAGAGGCTGGTCATCCCAAAAGATGAATGGAGGAGACAAAGTCAATCCTCCTAACATGGGATTGCCATTCATATTCAACAATTGCTAATATGATTAAGCTTTGTTTGGAAACAAAAAAAATTCTAGCTTTTTTTTTTTTTTAGCCGCTAGCTAAAGTCCCGTTTGAAAATTCAATTTTTAGTAATATTTGATAATTTTTTTCCAAAACTTGGGAGGTGAAATTTTGTATATTTAGTAAAATAAATAATAATTTTTAGCAACTTTTAGATATTTAATTAAAAAAAACTTACTTTTTTGATAAAAATAAGTAGTAAATTTTAGCAACTTTTAAGTATTTGGTAAAAAAGTTTATGTATTTGATAAAATAAATAATAGTTTTTAATAACTTTTGAATATTTAATTAAAATTTCCATTACTATGAGGAAAAATTTGACAAAACTTAATGTTTTATCAAACATTCAAATAATCAACTTTTGGTTGATATTTCCATTATTATTTTTTATTTTGCCAAACGCTTAATATAACTTCAGGCCATGGCTGTGATAAGGAGCCTTTTAATTGTCCAATGATCTTCAAGTGCTTTTGTTATATAGTGAGAAAATAATAATTCCTCCGGAGAAGGAGTTCGTCTTTCTTGAAGGAGAGGGTAGAAGGACAACAGTGATTCAGTGGGGAGATGGTGGAAGCGTGTTTAATACTTCCACTTTCACGGTATTAGCTGACAATTTTGTTGCACGTAACATAGCATTCAAGGTAAGAGCAACTGCACTGAACTGAACCTAACAAGTTCAAAAGGTAAGAGCAACTGTACTGGACTGAACCTAACAAGTTCAAAAAACGTAGAAAGGATAAATTTACATTCTGTTAATTACATGTGGTATTGATGTATTTTATCACAAATTTTACTTTGTTTTTTTTTTTTTTTTTGGTATTTTAGTTATTTTGTTCTATTTCTTATTTGTTAGAATTAAAAAAAAAAAAAATCATTTTTTTATGCCAAACACACCCTATGTTTCAAATTTCAAAGGTAAATTACAGATTTTACTGTTAGGATAGAAACATTCATCATCTTTCTTTTGATCATATGACCTAATGTCTCATGGCTACAAAAACAAACCATCCTTTTTGTTTTTATTTCATTCCAATGGGAAGTGGTACATACTATGGGCGTTTGATTTTTCAAAAAAAATATCAAAAAGTTTTAACTTTTAACAATTTTTTTAATTTTTTTAATTAAATTTTGTCACGTGTTATTTTTATACCAACTTTTTTATTTATTTATTTTTTACCATCTAAACATTACCTACATTGATTCAAATCGTTCTAAGATTACATGGCCAGTGTTTTTATACTTGTGCTAAATTTTATTTTAAAAAAAAATTTAATTCATTTAAATATAAAATATTTTTAATTTTTATTTACATTTAAAAAAATTATTTTTTAAACATATAGTATAAATATTTTCTCAAAAAAATTTCACATTGAAATAAAGGAGATGTTGACATCAAAACTTTTGACAGAATACGCACGATCTAATCTCAAAACGTTCAACAAAGATGACATGGGCTCCTGCAGCTACTATTTACGCAGACAAAGCTTCTTTCTACGAATGTTCTTTCTCTAGCCTGCAAGACACATTGTCAGACTTGGCGGGCCGTCACTATTTCGAATCTTGCCTCATTGAAGGCCCCGTAGATTTCATCTGGGGCTGTGGCCAATCTGTTTATCAGGCGAAAACTAGCTCCTACATTAATTTCAATTTTATTTTTTATGTTTTCGAATAAATCACATTAACTAACGTTTAATTAGGTTTGATGAAAATACATAAACTGCTCTTACACTTTTTGAAATGACACTTACTAAATTAACTTTTTATATTATGTTACAATTTTTTTCTAATTAATTTGACCTGATTCTTTCGATTAGTGTCAGTTTATACTTGATTGTTGATCAAAGTTTAAACATGCGTCTTTTCAATGATTTTTAACTATTTTGACTTTTAGTTCATTGATTTGATTTTTTTTCGTATACTTGATCACCATTTGAAATCCAAAAAGTTACAAATTTTGAGATGTACCATATAATTTGATCTTAATATGTAATTAAGTATGTGAATCTTTAATTAGGACTTATCTTAGAACACATGAATCGTTGAATTTGTTTCGATCATCTTTGGAATGTTTCGAAGTTAATATAATGTTGACATGATTACTTGATGTAATTTTTGATGGTTATCAGTTCCCTTATTTTTATCATCATTGGCTAAAGATTTCAATGTACGATATTCTGAGTTTTATGTGAGTCCGTCTTCCCAATGTGAGGAGAAAATTTACAAAAACAAATTTAAAAATAAGGGTGATACTTAAAATTACACATTAGTAAATTTTTTTTTTTTTAATATCAAACAACAGGGGTACTCAGTCAATGTGGTAGTATTTACTTTTCTTTTTGGGTTTCATTATGTTCTTATTGTTTGTTCGTTTGACTTAATGTATACCTAATGAGATACACTTTGACTGGGATAGAATTGCACCATAAACGCAAACATGGCTGTCCTAGGAAGTCTCCCCGGTTACATTACTGCTCAAGGACGAAACAGTGCAGAAGAGAAAAGCGGTTTCGTGTTCAAGTTTGGACAAGTTTTGGGGACTGGCAATGCATTTCTTGGAAGACCATACGGTGCATTTTCAAGAGTAATCTTTTTTGAGACAAATTTGCAGCCATTATAGTTCCAGAAGGATGGTCAGCCTAGGATCATCAGGGCCATGAGTATTAACTATTTATTTGTTTATTTATATTTCACCCTTTTTTATATCCATGCATTCCCCTTATGATTTTATTTAAATTAGGAGGCTCCGGTTCAAAGGCGAACTCAAGTAGAGGGTTGTCTTAGGTTATAAGTCGGGTAGTCTGGCCTAATTTTTTATTTTTTTAGCTCAAAAAAATATATATATTTTTTTAAATTTAGCTTAACTTTAATTTTTTTGTAACCTTATCTCATTTTTCTTTAAATCTTTTGTTTAGTCTAAATTTTTGTAACTCAATTTATTTTATTTTTAAACCTTTTAAATAGATAAAGTTCAAATTTTGAATCCGTCCCTTATTCAATTAAACTAATAAAATGTAAAATAAAAAATCTTCATGGAATTAATTTTTCAATTTAATTATAACTATATTTTTTATAATTTTTATCGGTTTATCTGTTTCATGCGTTCTCTCTCTTCCCAATAAAAGGCAATATTTTTATCATACTTCCAGTTTAAACACGACTCCTAGTCCTCTTTTTGTGTGCATTGTTCTCTCTTACCAAAAATCCTGATCTACCCTAATTAGATCACAATTTTACCAAATCATTATGATTTTTTTTTTCCCTTTTCTCTTGGGTGATCTTCTTGGTTCCTTAGGATTAATTAGTTATTAATCAATTTATTATTCTGGTGCTGGATATATAGGGACAAATTAACATATGCAGAGGTCAACTGCAATGGACCGGGCGCAGGCATGTCCAAGCGGGTGAAATGGGAGAGGAGAAACGACCCTGAAGTGGCATCACTGATAGATGTAAACATTTTCATAAACCAAGATGGGTGGATTCAAAAACAGCCGCGGCAGTACTTCAAATAATGAATTACCTTAATCTTCTGCAAATGTAATACTTAAGGGTTTGTTTGGCAGCAAATAAGGTAGCTTAAAAAAATGTAACTTTTTACTCTTTTTTTTTTTTTTAATCTGAAAAGTAAATTTTATCCATGTTATACAAAAATTAAGGTATCTATGAGGGTATATTTATAATTTAACGTAATATATTTCTAAATTTGCATAAGAAAGCAAAAATATTTTGTTTCTAAACAAAACTTTGTACATATGTTTTACTTGCACCTTGATTTATGAAAAACCGGGGGCATGACAATCCTTTTATCTATCTAGTATTATATTATATTATATTACATTATATTAATACAGGACAAATGCTCAGA
>JAVXUM010000036.1:16526255-16540145 GCA_035590655.1 Pouteria glomerata
GGGGGTGCGTGTCATTGTAATGGGAAGACAACTGTACAAAACCAAGGCAAATCAAAATCAGCGAGAATAGTAAATTAGAACCAGTCGTCATTTGTCGTCGCCTGTGGCGGCGACTCCATCTCCATCTCTTCAGGAATCTTCCGTGTAATAGACCCACATCTCTTGCAGATAACAAGACCCCAAAAAACAAAGCCTCCACAAATAGTGGGTTTCGTTTCTAAGATCGCCATTGACTTCTTAGAAATCCAACCATGCTTCTTCCTCGGCTCTTTCTACTCGCCTTCCTGGTTTCCGGGTCAACTCTGCTGGTTGGGCTGGTCAACTCACACGAAGTGTCCGGCGACTGGAAATGCGAGCCCGACTCGGAGGCCCGAGTCCCGGCCGAGTTCAGGCCCGGGGTCGTCACGCTCGATGGGCGTGCCGATGATTGGAAGGATGTTGACGGGTTTGAGTTCTCTCTCCTCCCTGCTCTCGACCCAGATGCAGAGCACGAGTACAAAGGTGGAAAGATGATTGTTAAGGTACCTTTGACCTCATTACACTCGTATATACATACATATGTATAGACAAGACATATTTAGGATATATGGATTTTTATTGTGTGACATTTGTCTGTGGATTTGTAGGCTTTGCACGATGGGAAGGATATGTTCTTCTTGTTGCAGGTTGATGGGGACTATGTCTACTCAAAAGGGTCAGTGAAGTTTCAGGGTTTTTTTTTTTTTTTTTTTCATATTACATCTAATTATTTCACTTTTTTTAATTAATTTTTGGTTTTGGTAACTGTGGTAGGAAAATTTTCTTCTTGGTTTCCGGCCAATTTACATATGGTTTCTCCGTTTATTTTTCTTATTATTATGTGTTTATTTTTTGGGGGGAATTGCTGGCTTAAAGTTAGTTATTAAGCTTTCATCATCTATTGTTTTCTGATTCTTGATCATGTAGTGTTTCGAACAATTTTGGTACTTCTTGTTATAATTTTTGGACATAAGTTTGAAGAATGTGATGGGCTTCCCCTTAAAGTGCAGTTCGAATTGTTTGTTTGTTAACTATGAAGCAGGGACTGCATAGCCATTTAAAAGGCAGATTCTTGTGTTAGAGATGCATTTGAATCTTCAATTTTTTGCAGTTAAAGTGCAGCAAAAATCAGATAAACTCAATTCAACAATCCTTAATTCTAAACTGGTTGGGGTGGGCTATATGAATCTTTTTTCTCCGTTTCTACCAAAGGTTATTTTTTCTGTGAGATTATTTGTGACAAAATTAGATCTATTGTTTATTTTATCATTCAATGTTGCCAAAATCAATATGCCCGCTAGGGTAGTTGAACAAAAAGATTTCAACCAATTAAAGAGATGTTAGTGGTTCAAACCCCTCAGCATAACTTGACTTGTGGTTTTGGTGGGTCGTGGGTAAGGAGTACTAAGGCAATACTCCCGCCAAAAGGAGGCGGAAAATGTTGCTAAAATTTACTGGAGGAACAAAAGTTAAATAATGTCAGGGAGTCTTTCCTTTTCTATAATGCAATAAAGTTAGCACCTTACTAGAAAGGCATTAATATCCTCTATGAGAAAAATTAAAGTAATAAACTGTGTACTCTTTGTGATCCAATAACAGCCTTGATAATTGTTGTAAGAATATTAGCCTCGACTAATGTGTATTTGGAAAACTGAATCAACTCGATCATTATTGATTTGATTTTTAGCTTGGGCCTTTAAGGCATTTTGATTGGTTTTGGTTTAAGCAATGATAAAATAGAGCGATCTTAGTTTGGTAATTAAGTTCTCAAGTAAACCAAATCAGTCTGAAAAAAATTAAGCCTATATGGCTATGTGTACCAGTATATTTTCATATGGCATGTATAAATCAAATTCAACTTCCCTGCTTATCTATTGGTTATTGACAACCTTATACATTTTTTGAAAAGTAGATAGTAATTGGCTGATATGTTCCAACTTAATAGAAACACCAAATAAAGGTTTAAGCTGGATCGCATCTCTCATAAGGCTAAACCCTAGGAGATTTTCCCTTTGGCTTTGTTCACATGGATCAGCCTCACAATCCATGCATTGGTTAGTCATAATTCAAGCTTCAGCGGGAATTCAGACTGACAACAATAAAGGTCCATCATACCAACCAACCATGCTTTGCACCGTGGAAGCTTTGAACCCCTAACCTCCCATAGGGAAGCTAGAGGGCCTAGCAAATTGGTCTAACCCAGTTGGTTGAAGCAAAAAGTAACATAACCCATCTATTAGAATTTTTTGTAAGATTTGATTGATAAAGTGTTAGCCTCAACTAAGTGATTCATCTAAAAATGTATTGCAAATTGCAATGGAACTATCGCATGGCTTTTATTTCGTAGAATTTTTGTAAACCTACTGTACTTTTCTAGAAGAAAATAATTCAAACAAATTACTATTCAAATTAATCATCATTAATGAAATAATTCAAACTGTGAATGAGTTTATTGGATATAAATTTAAAAACAATGTATATCACAATGACCATGAAACCATTCATGGAAGCCCATGGATATGATTATCATTCTTTTGTTTCTTTGGTTTTCTTATGATTTTGATTGTTATTTATCCCGTTCACTTAAATTTTTTTCCTATTTCTATACATATAATTATCCAAACTTTTGGTAGTTGGATTTAAACCAACTTCATCTAAATTAGTTGGTATTCAAAAAGAATTTTTTGTATAAATTTTAATGATATATGTTTCCTAGAATAATGATTTATCCTTATCAAAAAATTTAAAATTTTTGTCATATGTAAATAATTTGCCATAATATTGGAGATGATTTTTTTTTTCGAATTTTAGAGGGCAGCAACTTACCAAAATATTTTAAATTCTTATAATAGGAAATAATTTTTGAAAATAAAAGGTTGGCGAACTTGCCAATTTATTTTAGTATTTGTCATACAAAATTAACTTATATACCATAAGTGGAATTTTTCAAAAATTCAGCGGGGCAAATGCCCACTCTGGAGTCTAGACTCCCTGGTGCTGCCCTTGTCTCAGAGTTACATGTTGGAACTCAATTCCCTTGAAGTTTCTTATCGCGTTAGATGGATTGAAATGTGTTCATGCTTAAATAGTTAAATTATTAACTTGAGCTTGCTGAGATATAATGGATCTTTGGATATACTTCTGAGTGATGCAGGGACAACAAAAAATGTCCATCTGTTGCTCTGATGTTTCAAGTTGGTGAGGATGCCTCCTATTATAATGTAAGTGACTGGTTCTAGCTTGTAATTTATTTTTTAATATATTCCTCGGTCGTAGTTCTTTTCTATGATCGTTCTAGTTTTCCGATTCATTCCCAAAAAAAAGGGGTATATTACAAGGACCTTCCTTAAACATTTGCTAAATACAGGCAGACCCTGCACCATTTAAATATTACAGTAACACCTGTTATTTTATGAATGTTATTAGCACCAATCCCCAACAATTAATATTTCATTGGATATTTAACAAAATTAGTGATCTAATCAAAATATTTACATAATATAACTATTTACTCTTGTTTAAATATGCGAAACAACCTTATTTTATAAATGTTATTACCACCAGTCCCGGACGATTAATATTTTGTTTGATACGTTTGATATTTAACAAAATTAGTGACATAATCAAGATATTTACATAATATAACTTTTTACTCTTGTTTAAATATGTGAAATATTCAAAATGGGTATAATAACTCATTAAAATATATAATTTCAACATTTTAAGACTATAAAAAACAATAATAATTAGACCATATTTGAATTTTGTACATGTTTATGAAAGGTATGTAAATATTCTGAAGATATCCTATGTTGATCAATAGTTGGAGTTCAATGTTCATAATATTTGTAAACTAAGGGGTGTCGTTGTATATTAAAATGACTTGGGTCTACTTGTATTTAGCCAAATGATCAGGGAGGTCCCTATAATTTACGCAGAAAATAAAATAAACACAACTACTGAGAATGGCTTTGTTGCACAAGATGGGTGGATGCAAAGAAAAACCAAATGAATGCACCAACAAGAGTTGTCATGGCTATGAAGTTGATATTATGCATTTCGCTATTGGAAATGCTATCCCTGGTCGGCTGTATGGTGGCAATCTGATAGATAACAGCCAAGGGAATGGAGGTGACAGGTACGTGTGATCCATGATTATAGTTTCTATTTTTTAATCTTTAAATCATCATGGCCATCCATGACTCTATTGTTGAGCTATGCTGTGAAGAGGCTTGGAATATGGCTAATTTTTTGGTTCTTTGCACCTACATTGGCTCATCCTCAACAGGTTTGGGCATTTGGTTGATTTGTATGCTTGGAATCCTCACTGTAAGCATCTTGACGGAATTGGTCCCTCAGGTAACTTATTTAAGGTTTCCCTATGGTTTTTCTGGTTTGGAAATTCATTTTGTTCAGCATTTGATAATATCTTTCAATACAAGTAGCCTTCATTGGCACATGTATGCATTATATTCATGTAATTTCGTCATATACATGCAAGTTACCTTCCAAATTCATACATGTAAAAGGAGTTCTTATACAAGTAGTTGTCAAGAAACAAAGGTTTGAATGAAAGGTTTGTCATCCGTACGGCTGTCTCTGCGTGTATTTATGCTCATAGAATTCATGTATATATTAGGAAAAGGTTATGAAGGATTCTACACAAGAAGCAAACAATTAATCAAGAACCTGTTTTTATATTTATAATAAATTTTATATCTCTAACACGAGTTAGTACAGTTGCATGAAACTGAACCTAGGCATATTTAAACAACTGATAAGTACTTTCCATCCCTTTGGGCAACACATTTAGTTTGTAACTAAAAGACATATGAAGTGATGAGAATCAAAGAAATTAAGAGTTTCTAGATGCTTAAGCATTTAAAACAAGGTGGTAATTAACAATTCAACGGGGTATTACTATCTTTTTTGGTGCTTGCACCTCCCTACTTGTCCAATAATTATAAATACTTCATGCATTTGCACAATTGTGGTTAAGAGCTTGGTCTAATCTAACTAAGGGATCAGATTGAGGAAAGATGCACTTCTCTCTAACAAGTAGTTAATGATTAGAGGGCCTAGCTAAAAGTCGAAAGGCACCCCCTGCCAAACTCAGTCATAGATTCGAGTCCATCCCAATCACATTCCTCTAATAATTGATATTTTACTTATTAAAAAAAAATAACTATTGGTAGTTACAATTGTTAAGTTACCAATTGTTCCAAAAACTTAAATTATTAAGAAATGATCCAATAAAAAGTATCAAGCTATTTCAACACTTCATCTCACTTGTGACTTCGAGTCGCATGTGGAGCATCAACAAATAAATTAAATCAAAATGTGCACCAACACAAATTGATTGGAGTGCACAAGAACAAATGAGAAATAAACATTGATAATGAGACTTGAACCTGGCACCTCCAAGAACCTGAGCTTTAATACTATGTTAAGTTAGCACTTTGTTAGGAACCAAGAAATGGAATAGAAAGAATAGAGAGATTAGAGAAGAGAGGGTTGAGATAAAGAAGAATGAGAGATAGAGAGAAAGAAGGGAAGAGCAGAGCTTTTATGAAGAAAGAAACAATTTCTGGTTTTGTCATTCCCCATTACAAGTATACTAGAGGTTTATTTATAGCTGCTGTGTGACAGCTTGCTAACAGACTTTCCCTCCAAAATTAACAGATTTTCCCTCCAATCAACTACCTCTCAAGCAGTTACAGCAGGTAACAACTAATAACAGCAAATAACAGCTTGTGTAACTAACTCCTATTCCTAACACACTTATCTTAAAAGTTTAAACTATTAGGAAACAGGCCTAATGATGTACATCAAACTATTTCAACAACAATTTAACATAAAGCACTTGAAATCTTGTGTAGCAGAAGTTCACATGCCCTTTACTTGAGTTGGCTGCACAACCCCACAAAACAAATTGCTTTTTATGAACTCTTTCCCTTTTCAAAGTCAAAATATATAACTATGGGTTGACAAAAACAATGAAGTTGTGTGACCAAATATAAGGTCTGAAGTAGTTGCAAGTAGTTTCTAGTGGCTGCTAAATAGAACAAACAACAAATATGAGACCACTTCCAAAATTGAAAAAACGTATAGTTATCTAAGAATCCCCCTAGTGCACCCAATCTAATCACATGACTATAGGTGGGCTTACTAACATCATATTGGTAGCCTTCTTTACACAGTTTCCAACCCTGACAAGGAATGTGGTCTGTAGAAATTCAGCATGAAATTTCAGTGATTCTAAATTTTACACTTGTGTTCATATGCTTTCATCTTGATTTTATTTCTAGATTATATTTGTATCTAAGATTATTAATAGATTATTAGTATCATCTTTGTTATAATTGGTTGTATTATTATTTGTGGTGAAAGTGTGCAGCTAACCACTCTCTATTTTCAGGAAATGATTCTAGTGCACAAAATGACTGGAAGGGTGCATGGTGGCATGACAGTTTTACCACACATTCAGGTAGCCATTCCTTACTTATGTTAGGTTTGGATCAAGTATTTGCCAAGAGAAAAAAAAAAAAAAGGGAATGGAAATTGAACTATATATACTCAGTTTTTTTATGATTAATCAATTTTTTTTTTTTTTTACAAATATCTGTGGATACCCTAAATTGTACACCCATCAATGGACTTTCGAAGTACCAAAGTAGAAGGTCAAAATATTATCCAAAAGTGGAGATTGTTTATTCCCTTCATTAGTAAATGTTAGTGGAGGTCCAAAAGGAAGAGCAATGTAGCTCAGCAATATCGATTAATGGACCTCAACTGTGCCTGATGGACTTATAGAATGGTGTGGGAAGTCAAAAGGCAGGGGCATTAACCCTCTGAAGGAGGAGTCATTTGAAAAACTGGACTTCTACGGTGCAAAGATTAGCTATGGGATTGCCTAGGTCAATGGAGTGCCGATGTGCTGGTTGAGATATGACATGACATGTGTCAAATTGGAAATTGGGGTTAAATTTGGTGTGGGGGCTACTAAGGAAGGTTCATCTGGTATAAGCACGCTACAAAGAATCTGTGATTTTGTTAAATTATGGACAAGCTGGTGCAATGACTTGGTAGAATATTGCAAAGCACATTCCTCCTTGTCTGTGGTGCCTGGACACATGGCGAAAGGCCAACTGGTGGTTCCAAAGAGACAATTGGAAGATGAGTTAGCTTATCCTTGCGTGGTCTCCAAGCATCCTTTCTGGCTATGAAAGACTAGAAAAAGGAGAACATTATCCCAGGACAAGGAAATAATTTTTTGAGAAAATGAGAGAGAGAAGTTTGTCTTAGGGGAAAAACCCTAATCTAAAATCCCTGAGGAACTTGCTTTGGTAAGCTCTGCTTGTTTTATTATTTACCCATTGTTGCTTCCAAATCCCTTTGCTCATTTTCAATTCTAAGCCACTCCGATAAGATGACTTTGAACATGTTTGTAGAACTTCTGCAATACATCAACCATCAACAATATCTATTTAGTTTCGTCTTATTTCGTAACCCAACCAAAAATAAATAAATAAAAAAGTATTGGATGTCTTTTATTGCATTTTGATTTCCTATAATTTCCTTTTCGCTTTTGTTTTCCCTCAGCAAATATAAGCTCCAAGCACACCATTAATGTCATCATCTGTATGGCTATGAAGCACCGAGTCTGGAAAACATTTAAGACAACTCCATAATCATAAGACAACTCATTATGATTACGGTTACTGGCCTTGTAGAACAAGAAGCAGTTTGCACTCATCTTTACTGTTTACCAACGTTTGATAATTATTGTCTCACCGTCTGTGGCTAGTTCCTTGTGTATATATTTACACACACAACTTGATTTGGGATCTTAAAGTATATATGAACCTCCTTAACTCCAAATGCCGCATCTTTAATTTCTAATGGGATACCTGCTGTAAAGAACTGATAGCCCTTTTGACTTGTAAATCATGCCCTTAATTTAGGCGAGACTGGAATTTCTCTTGTGAGATGGTGAATCATTTGCTTGATATTCATCTCACTTAAGGGTGCTATGCTATGATTTGCATCCATCTCTTTTTGCGGTTAGATAGATTTCCTGCGCCTATTGTGGTGTGTTGGAGCAATGAGAAGCCCCACCTCCTTTTGAAGTGGGGTAATAAAATGATTTGTATTGAGGGTTAGGGTGCTCACTTCTAGTGTGCATGCATGATCACTGTACATTTTATGTGCATGTTTTGTTTTTTTATTTAATTTTACGCTTTGGCATTCATGACCAGGCTTTGTAGAAGATGATAGTCCTTATGCTGCTTCATCTAGTCAAAAGGGAAAATACCAATTTGAATTTTCAAGGCCCCTGAGAACTATGGATCGTCTTCAACAGGTTCAATGTTCTCTTGTTTGGTCCTTACACATCGTTATGTAACATTGAGTTGAGAAACACCTTTATTTTATTGTGAGCTGGCAATAGTATAAGTCGAGAGAGATCTTGTAAGAGTTGGAAGCCAATAGTTTTAAAGGCTAAAACTTGTTGACACGCTTACTTGGCTGTTGTGCAGGATGTTCAATTCACAATCGGTCAATCAAGCAAGTTTTCAGTTGCATTCTGGTATCCAGTTGATGGGAATCCATGGCATGGTTCAGGGCACTATACTGTTAGCTGCGCCTGGGTGCCATTAGATATCTCCCCTGGCAGTTCTTCTGCAGTTTCAAAGGTGGCTTCAGGGAATTCCTGGAATACTGCTGCTAGTGCCTTTGCTCTCCTCTTTTCAGCTGTCTCCATTTGTTTATCTGTTTTTGTCGGATACTGGGTCGCTAAGGCCAAACCTATCCCCTTTACCCCCATAGATGAGCGGCTTTAACGTCATAGCAATTTTTTATTTTTTATTTATTATAATTGTTTTAGCTCTTTTCTTTTAGAGGGTGGTAGATAGTCAAAGACATATGGCCTACTTTTGTTGTAATGCAAGTTGGATAGTATTCCACTTTGTCAAAGTTCTTCTATATTGACAAACCAAAATGATGAGAAATTAAAAGTTAATTTAATTTTATGTTTCTTGTTAAGTTGGACAGCATTGACAGATGATAAGCACTTGAGTTGCTATTTTTTTTTTTTTTTTTAATTTTTAGGTAGAGGTGTTGAATCATCTACTTTATCAACCTCGCTCTTCAAGCAGCATGCCAAGTGCCAACCAATATCTATAACAAGTTTTGGTCTCTTACTTCTGAAGGCATGTCATCATTTTGATGTTACCTCGTAATTTTCCTTCTGAATGCCTAATCTATCAGAAGAAATTTTAATTACCAAAAAAAAAATATTAATTACCAAAAAAAAGTTTAGATAAAGATGAAAGTTGTCTCACACCATCAGTCATGGATCTAATTTTGCAGTTTCCCCCATCTGGTTTGGGTAAGGTTTCGTTTTGATTGTCCCACCTAAATTGAATGTTGGTTGTCATATGCCAAGCTCCAGTGAGTAAACATCACTCCCAAAAAACAATAGGCTTCATTTTGTGACTTTGCAACCACTTTAAACAACTGTATTATTTATTAACTTAGCCTCTTAACTCTCCAATGAACGTGTGACATTTAGATTGATGCTGGGTTTGTTTTATTTTCGTTCTTTTAGTAAGTCTTTCCGGCATGTTATTTTAATAATGCCGTTTTGATAACTTATATCACTGGGATTAAGCGACTCCAAGAATCAGTTGTACGTACCTGCTTTGCATTTAATTTGCATTTACTGAATGTCACCTTACAGAGAACTCCAACTAGATCAATAGAATCAAATTTTCATGTTCTACAACGATGTTGAAGCATGCACTGTTATTGTTAAAGCAGGGGGTCTAAAAAATTCCCATCCTTTCTTGATTTGAGGCTTCAAATCAACCGTAAACCGTAGCTGAATGCTACTGACTTTTGGAACTCTTATAGCAACAGCATCAAAAACACCTCCTGTAATGTGAATACGTAAACTTGCACCAGCTCACTCAGGACAGACTTCTTGAAGCAATCTCTCAGCTTCCGGGCATATTTCAGAGACATCTTCCTTAACCCGCCGATGCATCTGGAGTTCTACTTTTCCTGCAGTAACATACGTGCAAAGCAAAGACACATAAGCATTCAAATTGAGACGTCCAACCTCTTCATGCTCTGACAGAATTTCTCAGCATATCTTTTTCCTCCTCAAGACTTTCTGAAACATATTAACAGTTTCTTGTTTTGGAAACCAATTGCTCACTCCTGAACTCATTCTAGATGCATCCATTTCAAAATAAATTCATAGCCAGATCCATCCGGCGCTTCTTTAAGTAGAAGTTTGTGAAAAGATCTGGTGTTGTCAAATTGGGTTCTGCCCCTCTACCGACCATTCTTTCATGGAGTGCATTGGCTTCCTTGATCATGTTTCTGCTAAGGTAAGATTCTAAAATTACATTTGACAACCTGACATCATAAGTCGAGCAACCTGATTCCCACTCTGCAAAACATTTATCAAGGCCATCCACATCTTCCAGCTTTGAAAGAACCAAAAGCATGATAAGATGGCTAACATTACTGGGTTTTACGAAGGTTGACTTTAAAGACTCCCATCCCATGCCTGGATAACCTTCGACAAATTGGAAATGCGTGCATACAAAGTGATTAGAGCTTGGAAAGCCTCTTGATCAGAGAGATTTTTCATATTCTTCAGTTTTTGGAAGGCAGTATTGGCCTTATCAATGAGCCCTTCCCCTACGTAAATGGTTGCTATATTTCCACACGTTAACCAATCAGGTATTACCTTCATTTTTCTCATCATCTCAAGAACTCCATCCACTGCCTTGAAATCCTTCAGAGCGGCATGGCTGTTGATCAATTGATTATAACTACACATACTCATCTCCTCCATTTCTTTTGCTACTAAAGGGACTTTTTCAGGTTGACCAATGCTCGAGTAAAGAGACATCATATTGTCATAGTTTAAAGTGGATGTGAAACTTAGCTTTTTCATCTTGTCAAAAAGCTCGATTTTCTCCCTGCAGTAACAACTAAGAAGTGCTCCATAAGTTTTTGTAGTCTTTACAGTGCTTTCAAGGCTTTTGAACTATTTTTCAGCAGAGGCCACACCCTCGGTCTTGGCATACAGGTCTATGCATATCGCACGGTCAACATTGTTCATTTTCTTCTCGCTTTTCACCATCCACTCATATAGCTTAAGAATGGTTTGAAGAAAGTACCAATTAGCTCTAGTAATTGGGACAAAACATATTGAGCAGATAAGTAAACCATTTGCTGCAGAATGAACACATATTTTGCAATCACTAGCAGATTTGATAACAAGTCATGCTTGAAACATCAATTTCAAATCATTCATTGAGTTAATTATAGCTGGAGCTGGTTACTACTGACAAGAGAACTTAGAAAGGTAACAGTGAAAGTAATGAATTCCTCAAAAATTCAGAGATTCTATTGGTCTTAGCAAACCCAGCAACAAGGATGCATGTTTATGAAAAAAAGTAATTTATCTATTCTAACTGTTGGGCAAAAATAACACAGCACATAATGAATTGCAGATGGTGAAACATTGTGGCAGCAATCATGGACAATAGATTCGGGAACCAGGAAAAATTCTCACATTAGAATTTCTACAATGAATTGCATTTAAGCACAACTCTACAAAGTCCCTGTTTGGTAGCAAAAATTACCATCGAACGTGATTATCATATTTACTGAAAAACGAATAATCAAATTACTAGTGTAAAAATTAGTAGTTCATAGTAGAAAAGTGTAAAAATTAGTAGTTCATCAAACGCACAATTACTGTAATAGTGACAACTTTTGGTAATTTTTTGCTAAAAATTAATCCGTCAAACAACCCCGACGTTGGTTAGTTTTACAAATTTAACCCCCCCTTTTTTTAATTCGGGATTGAGGGAATTTGAAATTATTTTTATACTTCAAGACCTGAAATTGAATCTTAGTCGTTCTATCAAATTAAGAGAGGTATTTAGTGCAACAAAAGACAACGGAAAACAATAAAAAATACGGTTTAAGTGATATTTGAGCGTTGGTGGCAAACTACGTTTTTTAGATATGAATAGTGAAAATATTGACTTTTGTAGAGAAATCTGTAGGAACGGTTTTGAAATCCATCAGAACGATTTTGAAATCTCTTAAAAAAATATTGATAATTGGTCTTATTTGGTAACTTGGATAACGGTAGTCACATTAAAAAAAAATTACAGTTATTCAATTGATCGAACTCAAGTTATGTAATTTTTTCTAGAGTTGTAATAAGTCTGGATATGTAAAAAGTAGTAGAGAATTTTAGAATTTTTGAGAGTTTTTCAATAATTTTAAGAGTGCCAAACAGTCCCTAAGATTCATTTCATTTTTCAATTTCAAAATATTATTTTTAGATAAATTAAAAGGAAAAAAAAAGTTTTAAATGATGACACAGAAAAGAAAAAAGAAAAAAATTAAATATAAATAAAAATATTAATCAAAGAGTAAATTACACGTAAATTCTCTTAATATTAACTACTTATAATAACTTACTTTAATTATTTGAACCTTATACTTATTTTTTATTTTCTTAATATTTGTAATACTTAAACTCTCTCGGGTAGTTTTTTACCTTAGCGCCGTTAGGAAGCTATAGTAAAATGACATAAATGCCCTTAATAAATTTAAATAACTAAAGGAAGTTTTAATAATTAACTTAATATTTAGGAGAGGTTTTTGTAATTCAGCCTAATTATATTATTTTATCCAAAAAATTCACTAAAACATATTTCACGTTAATTTAATTATATTATATATTATAAATAATTTAATAAAATATATTTTATATTAATTTAGTTAATTTATTTTAATTAGCGTTATCATTAATTAACTTAATTAAATTATTAATTATTAATTAATATATTTTATAAATTAAAACAACTCGCAACATATGCGAATATATGCTACGCACTTTGACTAATTAGTTAGGGTGTTGAGATTAACGAAATTTCAACGATTCCGACGAGAATCAAACTAGTAATTATTAGAGAAAAAGGCCAAAGCCTGACTAACAAGCGGATCCTCGCATTAGATTATTGGGGGGGAAACTCCAAACTTCTTCATAGCCCCTTTCTTGTTATAAATCTAACTGAGTGGGACAGTCCACTGAATATTCTAACTGGGTTGGACCCAGTTTTGGGCTTTCTCCGTTTATTGTTCAGAATTTGCTCAGATAGATGTTACTCGTCTCAGAATCAGCTACACAAAATATTCAAAGAATTTCTCATTTGATGGCAGCAGGACTCTTGATTGGTTTCAGACTTTCATCCATTTATTTGCTATAATTAAGTAACATTGATTATCAATAAAGGGATCCAAAAAATTTTGATTCAGCCCACATATAATATATATATACACACTAGTAATACGACATATCTTATACACAAATTTATTATATTACATGATTAATCGAGTATAATATCATATGCTAAAATAATTAAGTTGTAAAAATATATTTAAAAGCAATATATATTTTTATTTATGTAAATTCAATCAAATAGTGAACGTAAAATAAATTAAAATATTAATATCATCAATAGTATCGATTTGATTAAATTCAAATTTTAATAAGTAAAAAATAAAAATTTAAAATTTAAAATTTAAAAAATAATAACACTTTCTCATATGACAGTATGCGTGTATATATATCAATTACATATAAAAATTTTAAAAACATAAAATTGAAGTACGTACCTAACAAATTGCAAAGTCGATGAAGAAAAAATTGCTATAATAAAAAGTTTCAATTAAATTTGAAAGAAAAGAAAGTTTTGTATGAATTTATAAATTTTACATGCAGAAAAGTCCTATTCTATTTATATTAAAATACCATTTTAAAGTTCTATTTTA
>JAVXUM010000036.1:16540245-16551562 GCA_035590655.1 Pouteria glomerata
CAACGGGTCATTCACACAAAAATCCTTCGACCAAAGCCCAATTTGAACATATAATCTCGATCCCAAAACACAAAAAAAAAAATAAAAAAAAATAAATATATATATATTAAACACATTTTTTATGGGTTTTACTAAATTAACTATTCGATTCTCCTTTCTATATCGTTGTCTTTTAGGATTAAGAATATGAATCGTCTAATAAACATAAAGTATGAGATAATCCTAACATAGCCTGATATTAATTTATTCATTTGCTACTGAACTTGAGAAGCATTAGTTTCCCTTGAATGTAAGACTGGCTATTTTGCCACCAGATATTTGCCAACACGCGCTATCATTTTCAGAAAAATTTTTGTTGCTTAATAATGTATGTCAGTTTTGAAGAAGATAGGTTCTTATTGTCAAATTAGCACAAGTTAGAGAAGGCAATTCTCTTTGTTCAATACTAACAATTTTGTGTGGCAGAGCAATACCTCAACCCTA
This sequence comes from Pouteria glomerata, assembly GCA_035590655.1. NCBI lineage: Eukaryota > Viridiplantae > Streptophyta > Magnoliopsida > Ericales > Sapotaceae > Pouteria > Pouteria glomerata. The sequence continues at coordinate 16,540,729 of JAVXUM010000036.1, forward strand.
TAGTTCTTAAAGAAGTGGCAGAGTTAGGATTTTGGTTTGGGGACAAATAATTTGTTATAATCAGTTTGTAAAGAATGATTAAAATATTTCAAGCAAAAAAAATATTATATTTATGGCTTATTGTAATATCATAAGTAAAGAACATGATCCTGTTTGGAGGTTAAAAAAAATATAAAAAATTATTAAAAGTTGAGTTGCTATAGTAATTTAGTGTTTGGTGAAATTTCAAATTTTATCATTTTTTTATTCTATTACATTAAATCATTATTACAGCGGGCCCTCACTTGTTTCTATTTTTCTACTCTGTTACAGTAAAAAATTTTACCAAACACACAAAAGTTATCACTTTTTTGCTATGTTACAGTAACAATTTTACCAAACACCTAAAAGTTACACTTTTTTGCTAAAAATTTCACTTTTATTTACCAAACACACAAAAAATTATAACTTACAAAAAAATAAAAAATTACCAAAAGTTACCCAAAATTTTAGCTGTCCAACGCCCCACTATGAATAACATAATAATTGTCATAAATGAAAAATACTAAAAATAATTAATTATAGTAATTATTTTTTGACATAATTAACGAACACACACACAAACTAATTAGGTAAAATTTAATATGCTCGCCAATATTTCATATGAAATATAGTTATACCTGCACCCAAAAAATAAAAAATTTAAAAAATTAACATATAAACAAATTACTATTCCAACTAACCATCATAAATGAAATAATTCAAACTGTGAATGAGTTTATTGGTCAAACTGTGAATGAGTTTATTGGCTATAAATTTAAAAACAATATATATACGAAAAATACCTTAAAACCATTCACGAAGCCCATGAATTTGATTATCATTCTAATGTTTATTTGGTTTTCTTATGATTTTGATTGTTATTAATCCCGACTGCTTAACTATTTTCCTATTTCTATATGTATAGTTATCCAAACTTTTGATTGTTTGATTTAACCCGAGTTCATCTAAATTAGTTGGTATCCAAAAAGAATTTTTTTGTATAAATTGTAATATTATATTTTTCCAAGAATAATGTTTTATATTTATCAAAATAATTAAAATTTTTATAATATGTAAAAAAAAAAATTGCCATAAAATTGTAGGTGATTTTTTCCAAACTTTAAAGGGCGGCAACTTACCAAAATAATTTTAGTTTCTATCATTTAGCTAAATAAATTTAGTTTCATATTTTTTTAGTATTTTTTAATACCTTTTTTTAATCATTCTTTACTTTTATATTTTTTATTTCTTAAATTTACTTAATTTAAATTATTTATTTAAATGTCATTTACGTCTATCTAATATTTTGTAAGTGTTTCAATTTTTTATTTAAATTTTTTGATATTCATTTAAAATTAAAATATATATATATATTTAAAAGAAAAATTATACAAATATTTTATGTACCAACGTCTAATCATACAATACAAATGACTGGATAACTATAAAAATTAAATTATAAAATTAAGTTCTTAAGAAATAAAAGATTAACGTATAAAATATATAATATTGCAGTAAGATATAAATTAGAGAGAAAAATTTAAAGTTTTTTTTTTTGTCTAAATGCAAAAGAAAAAAAAAGTTTTTTTTTTTTGTAGCTATTTTTTTTTATTATTTGACATATTTTTGCTTTTCATGATTTGGGAGTACCTTGGAGGGCTATTTTTGACATTTAAAAAAATTAAAAAGCTAACAATCCAAAGTCAGAATTTTCAAACTTGCCTAATACAAAAAATAGGAAGGAGAAAAATAAAATAAATAAAAAATAATTCTTCAGCAAGGCACTCTCGCGTATAAAATACCCGCAAGCCAAAGCCCTATTCGAATTCCGGAAGCATCGGAAGCCAGCGCTCAGATTGTACACCGCAAACTCTAGAACTGTTATTTTGTTCTCTCCTCTTCTCTTCTCTCAGCTTTCCCAAAAATCAATGGATAGGCCTCCGAGCAATCACGGTGGCGATCAACCTCCGGTAAGCGATTCGTTGGGTTAATTTACTACTTGATAGAGTTTCGATTCAATTCTAAGCCATTTTCAGCTTAGGTGTTACTATCAGAATGCTTACTGTCTGCTAACAGATAAAGAAAACAAGTTGAAATATGTTGTTTTTGCTGTCCACAAAAGAAAAAAAAAATGAAAAATAAAGATGACTCGGACGAACTAGTCTGAACTGCGGTGCTTTGCTGTTGTAGGTTTTCTGCATTACAAAAAGATGATAATTTCTGAAGCTTCAAAATCTATTAACTTTTTTTTTTTAAATAATTCCCAATACTATCTCAGCTATCAACTTAAACGCCCCTTCTTTTTTTTTTTTTTTAAGGAATTCTGATAAGGTGCATTCTTTCTGTCCTTCTCCTGTTAGGCTGATTTTGGTGCAGGAAATTTTAATTTCAGCCCAGTTTTAGTGAGGGAAATGTAATGCTCATCTTGTTTTGTTGAATATTGAGAGGTTGTAAATGAGTTATTCTTGAAAACTTCTGGCCTTTGACTAAATTAAAGTACCAATCATTTGCTGCTGTAATTTCTTTTTGGAACTGTTCCATCCGCCAGGATTTGCAGGGATTTTTGAAGGGTTTACAGGATTGGGAGATGTCGCTTAGTGACAAAGACAGGAAACTAAAATCACAAGACAAGGAAAAGGTGGTATTTTTACAACTCAAAAGTTCATTTTCTGTCATTATTAATTATGAAAATTCAGTTTAATTGAGGAATTAGCTTCAATCCTTCTTTTTTTCTTTGTTTTTTGGGAAACAAAAGCAGAAGTTAGGACCTCATTTTTTTTTTTTTTGGGTGGGGGGCGCCAAATAAAATATTATAACCCTCAAGTTTTTTAATGTTTTTCATGTCCATTCTTGAGGTATCCACATCCATTTGGTCCACACATGGCAGACCTATACTTTGGGTGGCCATTTGCATTCTTAATGTTTCAGTCGAACTGCTGACTATAGTTGTCAAAAGGACTTGCTCATGCATGAAATGCATGAAGAAATTTTCATTCAAGTAAACCAGCTCATGCACAAGCCTATGTATAGGCATGTGGTGCTGAAATTTATATCGTGTTGTTGATTTGTTGTTGAGCATTCACATGGCAAATACCAATCTAACAATGCCTACAAATAGGCAATGGCACAAGGCATTCTGCACAGCGCCAAGAAGTGGTGGGGGTGTTCAACTGTGCCACTTAGGCATAGTGTCTGAGAGAAAAGAGAGACTTTGTTCCTCCCTTGTGTAGTGTTCCTTTGTTTGAGAGACAGTGAGAAATTGAGGCTTTTCCATTGTGTTGTAAAAACCAAAAGAGCGTCTTCATTTACCCACTTTTGTAGAGTGTTTCTTGTGTACCCATTATTCTATTATTCTGATAATAATGGAGGTCATTTTATTGGTTCCATGGACGTAGCTTTTGTGAGAAAATTTGTGATTTGACATGGTATTAGAGCTTTGGTTGCATAGGGTCTTGTATTCAAGTCCCCCAATTAGTGTCTATTTCCCATTTGTTCTTGTGCACTTTAGTCAATTTGTGTTGATGTACCTTGTTTGATTTAGTCTATTTGTTTCTACTTCACGTACGAGTTGAGGTCGCACGTGAGGAGTGTTGTTAAAATAGCTTGATATACATTGGTGGGCACATTTCTTAGTGGCTTAAACTTTTTGGATAATTGGTGACTTAACAACCTCCAACGCCTATTCCTAAACTTTTACATTGCTGCAAGAAGATCTAGTTAACCACTAAAATATTTCCAAAGCATTCAGAGGCATCTTTGAAATCATGACACCTCAATAAAACCACCAGAATCCTTCCCCATTACCAACGACCACCATAATTTCATATGATGGATAACAAGGTTGCGGTTCACTTGCCAGGAGTTGAGTTCTTTTCAGCAAAGGAGAATAATGCGGGTTGGGAGAGAGTTTTTTGGAAGATTATAAGTGATCAGGATTTATTTTTAGGGGAATGGATTTTATTCAGTTATTAAATGGAAATAGGATTTGACTTTTAGGAATTTCAATCGAAGGTTACTTTAAGTAAAGATTAGATTTAAATTTAATTTACTCATTTTAAAGTTAGCCCATATAAAGGCTAAAAGTTGTAATGGTTTTTACAGTTTTGAAGATGATTTGAATAAAATTAAGTCTCCCTTCTCGTCGTCCTTCTTCTTCTCCTCCTCCTCCTCCTCCTCCTCCCCTCTCTTTCTCTATCCCCCCTTTTTTGAATAGTCAGGGTATTTGGCCCAACTTGCTCGCACCTCTCTCCCCCCTTTTACCTTCGTTGTATCTTTTCTTCCCTCCCTAATTATATTCTCCTATTTCTAATGGTCTTCTTCATTCTTATATCTCTTGTTTAATTTCCATTTTTCTTTCTCTCTTCTATCCTTTGTTATTCTTTGAATCTATTTCTTCCTTCCCTATCCTACATCAAGTTGTCATAGGAGAAGTACATTGAACGAGTGATTGAAAGGCTTAACATGAGTCAGCTAGTCATTCCAGGTTGAGAAAGAGATCGTGTCCTTTTCTAACGAAGGAAGAGGTGAGATGGCATCCATTCCCTACTCCTCCATTGTAAGATGTTTGACTTATGCAATGGCTCGGTGAGATTGGTACGACCACAATTAGAATATTTTTGATCTCCTCACCCTTGAGAAGAGTGCCCTCAACAGGCTGAACTCCAAAAAGAATGACCACCACATCCTTGCATATTACCATGACAAGATCCTTGAGCAGTATCATTGGAGATCGAGGTAGAAGTTTCCGAACTAGAGGTTTGAATAGGTGAATGATGGCCTAAGTATGATCGCAATAGGTGAGAGTAGGCATTTGTAGCTGTAGGTGAGGTCTCACTTGCAAGAATTCGATCTTTGTAACCATGCAAGTCTGAATCAAGTCCAGAGAGAGGAGACGCAATCATAAAATTTTTACAATGTTGCTTTTGTTGCACAAGGTTTGTAGTAAAGGGTTTATAATCCCATAGGTTCTTAAGAACACTGTAATATTCTGAAAGATTGTGAAGATCTGCTTTTACAATTCAAATACTTGTGAAACATTATTTTGCTGTGAGAATGAGTTAGCAAGAGAATGAAAAATTTTCTCAGAAGAGTCACAAATTCTACTGTAGTAGCAATTTTAGGTTCAAGACTAGGCCATAAAGATCTCATAACAATAGAGTCCTCACTAAGCCAATCATCATACGTACTATAATCTGGTTTGGGTGGTAGGTAACTAAGAAATTTTAGTTTTTTTCTTCCCACGGAGATATATCTTCACTGCATGACCCAAGTCAAATATTTAGATCATTCAATTTTTTAGAAGTAATAAAACGAGGAACATCTTCATCTTTAGCTAATATTGATTTCGGTTCAATCACAGTAACTTTTACTTCAACCATTAAATCAAGAATAAATGATAGAGATCAACAGACAAGAAAATACCAAGGATCCAATAAATGAAGATGATCTGTGATGACCATCAGCAGTGTCAGCAAGCGACAAGTAGTGATGTTGAAGGATCAACGACGATGACGAGGAGGAGGTTCAGCGATGACTATCTGCAGTGTCAACGAGTAGCGATGTTGATAAAGGTCGCGAAGAGCATTATTGAAGGATTATCTATTGTTGCATTCTTTAATTCATGTGTCTAATGGGCAACTCCCACTGTCCCTCAACACTTCTTTGATTTATAATTGATGAATTGACACTGTATACATAATGTTATTTCACGTGTTTGGACTTGTCAATAAATTTTCTGGGTACTTCTGACACAACGATGTTGTGTGAACAATGCTAGTTGAGACTTATCAAAAAAAAAAAAAAAAAAGTGCTAGTTGAGACTTTTTTTGCTAATCAAAGAACATGTCTTTTTTTTTTTTTTTTTGGTATCTGTTAATCAAAGAACATGTTGACAAGCAGAGGCTCAGTAGCGAGCAATGATAGTAGAAAAGTTAGAGAACACATATACCTCTATACGTATTTATTTGATAGATTTTGATGGTCATCCTTGAAGGTGTCATCTTCGCAGAAGTTTGGAATTGTTGGTGAGGATGGAAGACCTGTAAGAAAAGCTCCCATGTCTGATAATTCAAGGAGCACAAAACAATATGATTATTTGAGAAATTATGATGCATTCAAGCATTTATCAAGTGGTTTCATGACAGAAGAGAGTTCTCCTGATGCTGCATCAGAGAAGGAGCTGGTATTAATTGTTCTGTCAGAGTAATTTTTATCATTCATGATGTTATTTTACAAGTAGATATTATCGTTATTAACATGCCTTATTTATCAATTTCAGGGTAATGAGTACTTTAAACAGAAGAAGTTTAAAGAAGCAATTGATTGCTATTCTAGGAGCATTGCATTATCGCCAACAGCAGTAGCTTATGCAAATAGGGCAATGGCTTATCTCAAAATAAAAAGGCAAGTTCTTGTCTTCTTCTAGATTAGAAGATAAAATTTATGTAGAAACAGTAAGGAATGGTTTGCAGACGATAGATATCGGCTAGAAAATTTTGTACTTTGCCCTCTCACCTGATTCTTGAAATTTGAAACTTTTGATCATTCTTGATTAGAAATCCAGTGACCTAATTGCAATTTCATCCGCATGATTGTAGTGTCAATTCTTAAATTTAAAGCTTGTGTTACCATGTCGCTTGTCTTATCATGAAAGCCATACTGCATTCCCAAAAGACAGGACCTGTATCTAACATATCTTGAAACTTGCATCTTCCCAAAATTCAAGCCTGCAGGAGAACAGATTGGACCTTTATGTATAATATGGAGCAACTTACATGGAGTGAGATCTGATCAGTTGTTCTTCAGGACTGTTGCTTCATTATAAACCATTGCAGATACAACTAGACCTGGAGCGACTAGTTCCAATTTAGCAGTAATCAAATCCTGCTTGGTGCTGTGAGCTAACACCAGCACTAAAGCCTTATTCCTCTAAAATTTCATCAAGCACTTACATGATGGGGTTCAACCCCTCTATGAGCTGCCTCTCACTCTGTCATCTGATGTTAGTCATTTTGAAAATCCTTTAGTATGTTTTAGGGAACTGGAGTAGTCCTTAATTCTTCAACAAAAATTTATTTTTTTTCCTTTCCAAATGAGCAATGAGCCACTACCATCAGTCTTTACTTTCCTTCCTTATCCTTCTGGGATCATGGTTCGAAGTATCGTCCGAGACGCCGAGATATTGTCCGAGACGTATCGGAATTGATGGATGACGCGACGAGATCTCAGTCTGCGTCAAATAAATGCATCAAGAATAGTCATCTCGTTCTGTCGTGACTGAGACAAGCTAATATCTCAGCGATAGACCGAGATGACTAATTATTGCGGCGAGAAATCCGCGAGACAACCGATTTCTCGGCAATTTATGTAGAAGAAAAAAAAAAAAGTTAACTCGTTCGCATGTTATAAGTAGTTATCTAATGTTTAGTAAAAGAATTACCATATTTTTGGTCATACAATATATCCATGTCATTATTTAGAATTTTTCTATATTTTTTTGAGTTTTTAAACTAAAAAAATAAAATATTATGTATCACCCGATACCGCGACGCGATACCGCAACCACATTAAAAATTCTCAAGCCGATACGACAACCGCGACCGCGACTTTGAACCATGTCTGGGATGCTTTATGTCTACCATTGATATAAAGTAGTCTAATTGCTTTCATCAACTATAACCCTAAGCGTACCATGTCACTCTCATGTGGCAATATTATAGTCTTCTATTTTTATATTTTATGAATGAGGTTTCCATCGGTGAGAAAGGCCATTACTGATATATTGTAAATTTTCAGATGTAAAATTTATCTATAATTTGATGTCAACATTGATAAGAGTATTCAGTAGTTAAATGTTTACTATATTCTTTTCTATCATTTGTGATTTATCAGTTTATGAGCTTGGCTTCTGGGTTGAATATGTTTTCCTGAGTTGTCACTGTGAAGATCTTTTCTTCTATAATCTTCACAGATCTTGATTTCCTACCTACCAGAGCTTTTACAATGTTTGATTGCTTGTATAAAGCTTGTGAAATGAAGCCCAATGTCTTTGTTTTCTTCTTATTACTTATTGCTTAGATTCCAAGAGGCCGAGGATGACTGCACGGAGGCCTTAAATTTAGATGATCGTTACATTAAAGCATTCTCACGTCGATCAACGGCTAGAAAAGAGCTTGGAAAATTTAAGGAATCCACTGAAGGTATGTTGAATATTGAAAATATTCGTTTTGTTTATTAACTAAATGGATGCTTTCTGATCATTTAGTATTTCTGATTTGTCTCATTTGACAAGTATAGCTGACTGCAGATGCTGAGTTTGCCCTGAGGTTGGAGCCTCACAACCAAGAGATAAAAAAGCAATATGCTGAAGCCAAATCTTTGTATGAGAAGGTAAAAACTATACTACACTCATATGTATGTTTTTGCTTCTAAATTTGGCTTGCAACCTACCATGGTTTAGGATGTTGTCACTTGTTAACTAACATAATTTTTGAGATCTGTGTAACTATGATGAGGAAATAGGTGCATTGCCTGTATGAATCACGGCATCGTAGGGTTCTTTTCATAGTTGTCTATTTCACTACATGGAGCTGGAATTTGCACTTTGATCAGCTATTTTAATTTGGGAGTCAAGCCTGATGTAACAGTAGGTGCAATAGTGTGGAGCCTACTGGTTTAGGAACTGTCCTGGCTTGAATCTCCACCTGCAAACCAACTTGTTCGCAGATATCATTGGTCTAGATGGCATGTGGTCCCTGATTTTTCTTTCTTTTCCTTTTCCTCCTCTGACGAGTCCTTTTTGTAAGTAAAGTCAGTGAACTTCATTGGCTCCACCATGCTTTTGAATTTCAGTTCTATGTTTAACCATGCTAAAACTTATGGGGCCATACAAATTGCTAGGTATTTAGATATTAATGGGGAAATTCTGGGATAAATACATTACAAAAATTCAAAGTCTATTTGGCTGAAAGAATCAATTGAAATACTAGAAAAATGGGTGTTAAATGTAGTTGTTTGGTCAATACAGTTTGACACACCAACTTGACATTAAATGCAATTTTAAGAATTTTATGAATGGTTCAGTTTTGTTTTTCGAGGAAATTTAACTATTTTTGTGGAATGTTTCTGAAATATCTTCAGATTATTGTGTTCTTTTGGGTAATGATTGGTTGCGCTCAATGAAATTAAGGAGTGTGGAAAATTTTCTATTATTGTTATTAGTGAATGCATTTAATTGAATGACCATCTCATGTCTCCTCATTCTGTTCTCTAGTTGATAGTCAATGCATTTTCTAAATCAAGATAGCTAATTGTCTTAGTACTATGACTGCCTACTTTCTGCTGGATGGCTTTTTTTGATATTCAGCAATGGTACAGGTTCTTGCGAGAGTGAGATTCACTTGTTTCGACGTTATAACAAAATGAGTGGCAAAACAACGTGTGCCTTTTGACACTTGTGTAATATCCAGTTTTATGATGTTAGTTGTACCCAAAAAATGGTAATATGTGAATTTTCTCTCTTAGCCATTTGGCTCCTGTGGGAATACCGTCAAGTCCAGCTTGGAAATGTTTATAATGTATTTTGAAGTTATGTAGTTTATGAATTCAAAGGCCAACCTGTTTCTATCCTGGGATTGTATTTATCAAAGAGTTTAAAAAAAAAAACTTTTATCCTGGGATGGTAGATTTTAGAAAAGATAGCGAGGAAAGTGGGATTACTGAAGCTAAGCTTTAACCTGCTTAGAATTTGTGGAGAGCTGATGTTGTTTGGCTTATTTTAGAATTAAGAACATAGTTATTGTTTCTTCTTTGGGTTTTCTCCTCCTCTTGTCATTAAACTACCTTGCGATTTAGCTGTGTGTGTTTTATGTTTCTGCTGTTATAATTTGTATTCTGTCAATTCCTTAGTAGTCACTGAAGCTAGCTACCTGTTACAGGAGACACTAAATAAGGCATCTGAATCATTGAGAAGCTCTGTGCAACGAGTGCAAACATCAGGAAATTCAAAGTTGGAAGTGAAAGGACGTGTTGGGGCTGCTCAATCTGCATCAAGTAGTTCTCAGAAAATACGAGCCGCTTCTGTTCAAGAGGATCGTGACAAGGTATAATACAAGTGACAGGTTTTTGTCCTTCATATCTGATCGTTATAATTTAATACTGTAATGCATAATTGTTGGTGAGCAAAAAGTGAGGAAAAGCGTGTGTATGTGAAACTTGTAACTGTATCTAACCATTTTCAATGAGTGGGACCTGTCATATAACATTCTAAGAGCATTTACAATAGATTATCTATCCCCAAATTTAATGAATGTTGCAAAAAATTATCACTCAACAGCCTCCCTATTCCCATTCCCCATAACCATTTTTGTTCCCCAAAGGTATGGAATCAAAAAGGCATTCCCTACCTATTTAAAAACATTATGTTTTACTCTCTCCTCATGCCACACCATCATTCTCTACCAGTTGTTCACATCACACGCTAATTAAAAATTAATTATAATTTAATAATTAGTAATTATTAATTAAATAATGATTAATTATAATTATAATTGTAATTAGTAATTTAATGAATTATAATTATTAATAATTAGTTATAATTTAAAAGTTCCGTATATGCTTACCTATCAAACCAACCAAACCAAGCTTTTTTCCCACTAGGTGGGGTCAGGTATATGGATTTGACGACGTCAATCAAATCTATTGAGGGCCATATCCTCCGTTAAATCCATGTAGGCAATGTCATGTTTAATAATTCCTTTCCAACAGGTTTTGGGTCTTCCTCTCTCTCTCCTACTCCTGACAATCTCCATACTTT
>JAVXUM010000036.1:16614628-16626574 GCA_035590655.1 Pouteria glomerata
ATATTCTGTTACAATTAAATATTAATTTATAATCAAACAAAAAATTAAAAATAAAAAATAATATAATAGTTTATAATCAAGTAAAGCAAATAAAACTACAGCAAAAAAAAAAAACAGCACATAATAAAAAAACAGCAAAAAAATTAAAAAAAAAAAACAGCATAGAATAAAAAACAAACTGCACAAAAATTATAGTAAAAATCTGCACGAAATTTAAAAAACTGCACAAAATATACTGCAAAAAAAAACTGCACCTTACAACCATCAAAATATTACACAGTATAAAAAACTACACATTTATAAAAAAAAAACTGCACAAAATCAAAAGAAAAAAACTGCACATTATGAAAAAAACTGCACAATTAAAAAAAACTGCATAATATAAAAAAAAAATGCACAATTTAAAAGCTACATAATTAAAAAAAAAAAAAACTGCACCATTAAAAAAATGTATTCTGAGCAGATAAATTTACCAAGCTATTCATTAATAGAAGAATACAATGGATCATTCAAGAAAAGAGTAAAAGGGCTTTTAAAGGGTTTTTTCTTATTTAATTTTTTTTTCGTGCAAAGTCTTCTTTTATAATATTTAAAAGGGCTTTTAAAATAAATAAACGCTAGCTACACCAAAAAAACTACATTAAATGATGCTTCAATGTGTTAATTCAGTATTGTGAAAAACAAAAAGGCAAATAATACCATACCCAATTTCATGTTACAATTTCATGCTTCTAAATTAGAAGCTAACAAATGATGACAAAGTAAAAAAATGAAAAAGAAAAAGTAACCTGTGTTATATTAGCATGATAACATTTTATTGAAAAAAAGTACTTCAAATACAAAAATATAAACAATAGAATAAATAAAATTAACGACAATGTCAGCTTCAACAGATAGAATGAATGAATGAATGAATAAATAAATAAATAATGATTACACATACCCCAAGGGGCAAAAAATAAAAGAATAAATAAGTAAATAGTTAGCTCTAAGATTTTATAATTCTACTTCATCTTGTATTCTACTCATCTTCTGTGTAGTTGTCAGATGAAGGTTCATGTTCATCGGCCTCATCCACATCGTCATCATCATTAATTAAATTTGCAGATGTTGTATTTTTTGTCATATTCACCACAGTGGTAGGAAGAAAGTCAGGCTCAATATCATCTCGGGTGAGCATAGTTGTGATATCATCATTCTCTAAAAATGGAATCGTAGAAAATGGTATTTTGACATCTTCTTCTTGGTAAGCATAATCTCCATCTACCAAAGAATCTACGTCACTCATCTATGTTTTGTCCATTATCTATTGGCATATTATAAAGATCACGAGGATTTGTTTTAACCACAACAAGCCAATCTTTGTTCGCAAGATCTTCTACATAAAATACTTGCTCTGCTTGAGATGCCAGTACAAATGGTTCATTACTACTAAGACTTCCATGAGCATTTACACTCGTGTACCCGTAATTATCAACCTTATATCCCCTTCCCACTCGGGCCATGTCCCACCAATGACACTTGAAAATAGTGACTTTGTTACCTCCTACATATGACAACTCAAAAATGGATTCCGAAACACCATAGTATTCCTTTTCAGGAGATGCATCATCTCCTCTGACAAAAACACCACTATTTTAAGTTTTCTTTCCAACTGAGTGGTCTTTTGTATGGAACCTAAAGCCATTCACAATATATGTTGAACATTGATGAGCAACTCTCATTGGACCAATTGATAAATTTAAAAGATCCTCGCTTGCACGTCCTTCTGTATGTAGTTTTGAAACTATCATTCAAAAAATGACCATGAACCATGTTAATAAATATTATAACACAATTTTTACAACTAATGAGATTGTTTTAAATAATTTGTGTACAAACACCTACGCGCTTGTAAAACCAACTAGGAAACTCCTTCTTGTGTCTCTCCAGTACATGCCTTTGAGTCTGTATCATGATCTTGCTCTTATGTTCCTTATTAACATTATTAGCTTCATATTATTAATATAGAAAAAAAAACTCCATAAAAACAAGTTTTGTCTTACTTAATAAATGGCCAAACCTCTTCACAATTTTGAAGTATATATGCACGTGCTTGATTAAATTCCTCATTACTAAGATGATATGGCTTGAAAGCACCTTTCGCACAACCCTTATTGCAAAAAATAGACAGCCCATTTTGGGTAGCTATTTCATCATCATTCCTTGGTGCTTGATTAAATTTAGTTCGATCTCCATGTAAGTATCTTGAACAAAATGTCAAGCATTCATTGGCAATGTAGCCTTCTGCAATAGATCCTTCCGGATGAGCTTTATTGCGGACATAGGATTTAAGTGTCTGTATGTACTTAGTTAAAAACACTAATATTAAGGGACATATTTATAACTCTCAATTGGGTAAATATTAAGGGATCAAACCATACCTCTCAATTAGATACATCCAACGATATTGTACTGGTCCAGCAATCTTAGCTTCTCTTGCCAAGTGAATTGGTAAGTGAATCATAATGTCAAAGAAAGCTGGTGGAAAAATTGTCTCGAGCTTATATAAGGTGATCACAATTTGAGATTCAAGTATATCTAAGTCATCATTTACTAGTGTCTTTGAGCACAAGCTTTAGAAAAATTTGCTCATTTTAATTAGTGGCTCACATACATTCCTAGGCAATAGTCCACGTATTGCAAGTGGAAGTATTATTTGTAAAAAAATATGGTAGTCATGACACTTTAAACCTGATATTGTTTTTCCACTAGCATTTACACACCGAGATATATTTGATGAGAAACCATCAGGAACTTTCAAGTTAGCTAAAAATTTACAAACAATCTCCTTCTCAGTTAAGGATAATGCAAAGCACATAGCTGGAATCAATACTTTATTACCAATAACCTGAGGATGGAGATTTTGCCTGATTTTCATGTCCACTAGATCATAGCGACTCTTTAAAGTGTCTTTCGTCTTTCCTTTCACATTCATTATTATGTTTAATATATTATTAGTCACATTTCTTTCAATATGCATAACATCGAGGTTGTGCCGCAATAAGAGAGTTTTCTAGTAAGTCAATTTGAAGAATATGCTTTTTTTTTTCCAATTGTAGACAATATTTAACTCATTTCTCTTTCTCTTTCTAGCCTTCCCAAATGTAACATTATTAAAAGAATATAATTGATCAAGAATTTCATCCCCTGTTAACAAACTTGGTGAAAGTCGGTCTTCGACTTTTCCATTGAATGACTTCTCATTTTTCCGCCAGGCATGATTTACTGGCAAGAAGCGGCGATGGTCCATATAACATAACTTGTTTCGCAAAGAGGTAGAGCAAGTATGTTTATGGCAGCAAGGGCAAGCTAACTTCCCTTTCGTCGACCATCCTGATAAGTTGCCATATGCCGGAAAATCATTAATTGTCCATAAAACTGCAGCATGTAACATGAAATTTTGTTGTGCGTATGCGTCATATGAGTTTATTCCATCTTCCCATAAGTCTTTTAACTCTTCTATCAGTGGCTGCAAATATACGTCAATATCATTTCCAGGTGACTTAGGTCCAGGAATGAGAAGTGTCATCATGATATAAGGATGTTTCATGCATAACCAAGGTGGTAAATTATATGGAACTAGAACCACCGGCCATACACTATGTGACGTGCTCATATTACCATAAGGATTAAACCCGTCACTTGCTAGACCTAACCTTACATTTCTTGGATCTGCGGCAAATAACTTGTGTTGCTCATCAAATGATTTCCAAGCCATCGAGTCTGCAGGATGTCTCATTTTACCATCATCCACCCGTTTCTCCTTATGCCACCTCATTTCTTTAGCAACATCTTTTGACAAAAACAACCATTTGAGTCTTGGTTTTAAGGGGAAATATCGTAAAACCTTACAGGGAATTTTATTGTGTTTGTTCTCATCTTTCCAACGAGAGATCCCACATATAGGACATGATTGCGCATGTTCATGCTCTCTCCAATACAAAATGCAATCATTATTGCAAGCATGTATTTTTACATAATTAAGATCTAAATCCTGAATAGTCTTCTTCGCATGATAATAAAAGTCTGGGATTAATGCATTTTCTGGAGTAGACTCTCTATATAAATTTAACATATCATTCATAGCTGCGTTGTTGAGGATTTCTGAATATCCTCTGGTAAATTAGAGGTTTCCATATGTGTAATGATTGAGCCTTGGTTATAGGAGATTAATTGCTTGCTCAATTTCTGTCCATATTTTCCATTCCAGTTGTAATTACCATATATGTACATTCCTTGTATACAATCTGCAAGTCTATAAATGATAATCATTTACCACTCTCAAAGGTGTGGTGGTTTACTAAAACATTCTCATGGTATCAGAGCTTCACTAGGATTAACCTCCGTTTGATTCCAATGGCATCTGATTCTTCCTCCTCTATTCTTTCTTTCAACACCATGATTTACATGGTGACCATTAAACTGTCCTTTTTCCAATTACCTACTTTGGAAGAGTCAACTTCTTCCTCTTATTGAGAGTCAAGAGCTACTGGGTCACGTTGATGGAACAATTGTACCGCCACCTCAATTTGACTCTGTTGACTCTTCTACACCCAGCAACAGGTACTTGGCGTGGAAATTGAAGGACCAGCACATTCTCAACCTGATTCTTTCCTCTCTCATTGAAGAAGCTATGGTTGAAGCTGTCGGACTCCCCACTTCTCGTGAGGTCTGGGTCGCCTTGGAGAACTCCTTTAACCATCGATCCAAAGTTGGGAGCTACGCCTCAAGGATGACCTTCAACTAATGAAGCGTGGAACTCACACGGTTGCTGAATATTCCCTTGCATTTAAGGTCTCCTGTGACCAACTCCATGCCATCGGTCGTCTCGTCGACGAAACAGATAAAGTACACTGGTTTCTCTGTGGTCTAGGGGCTAATTTTTCTAGTTTCTCCACCGCTCAAATGTCTCTTTCTCCTCTCCCGATAACCAGTAAAATTGTGGGGGCAATAATAGCAATCAATCTAGGCAGGGGTGTGGTAAGTGCGGCCATTACAATCCTCATTGTCAAATTTGCAGAAACGAAAGACATACTGCTAATCGTTGCCGAAACCGTTACGATCATGCAGAGCCCTCTACTCAATTGGCCGAAGCCTTCACTAGTGACTGCTCTATTTCCGGTGGTTCCAATTCTGACTGGTATCTTGACACAGGCACTTCGGCACACATGACAGCCGACACTTCTCAAGTGGACAAATCAAAAAATTATTTGGGTAAGGATTGTGTAATAGTAGGGAATGGTGTCTCTCTTCCTATTACAAATACCGGTACATTTTCTCCATCACCAAATATCCAATTGTTAGATGTTTTAGTTGTTCCTCACCTCACTAAAAATCTGTTGTCCATTAGTAAACTAACATCTGATTTTCCTTTATCCGTTACCTTTACTAATAATTTTTTACTGTTCAGAATCGCAAAACAGGAAAGATGGTGGCAACCGGTAAAAGATATGGAGGTCTATATGTGCTGGAGCGCAAAAATTCTACTTTTCTTTCTGTCCTTAGAAATAAATCTTTACATGCTTCATATGATTTATGGCACGCACGCTTTCGGCATGTAAATAATTCTGTTATTTCTTTACTTAATAAAAAAGGACATCTTTTTCTTACATCTGTGCTATCTACTCCATCGCTTTGCACTACCTGTCAACTTGCCAGCTAAGAGTCATCATTTGCCTTATTCTTATAATGAAACTAGATCATCTCATGTATTAGATCTTATTCATTATGATATTTGGGGCCCCTCTTCTGTTAAATCAAATATGGGTTTTGCTTGTTATGTTTTATTCATTGATGACTATTCTCGTTTTACTTGGCTTTACCCTATGAAATTGAAATCTGATTTCTATGAGATTTTTATACAATTTCAAAAATTTGTGGAGAATCAATATTCAACTCACATAAAAATTTTCAAAGTAATGGTGGTGTCGAATTCATTACTAATCGTTTTCAAGCTCATGTTTGTAACTCAGGTATCCACCATTATCCTTATACACCCGCTCAAAATGGACGTGCTGAACGCAAACATCGACATGTGACTGGAACAAGACTTGCTCTTCTTTTTCATTCACATGTTTCTCCTCGTTTCTGGGTTGACGCCTTTAGCACTGCGACTTATATCATTAACCGTTTGCCAATAACTATTCTTGGAGGTATTTCATCTTTTGAGATTTTGTATGGTAACTCTCCAAATTATGAAAATTTTCATCATTTTCGCTGTTGTGTCTATCCTTGTTTACGTGATTACATGCTTATTAAATTTGCACCTCGCAGTATTCCTTGCATTTTCCTAGGTTATAGCCCATCTTATAAAGGTTTTCATTGTTTTGATCCTACCACCTCTCGAATTTATATCACTAGACATGCGCAATTTGATGAGTCATATTTTCCCTTCTTAAACACTTCTCAAGCCCATCCCATCTCCTCATTGACATTCTTAAATTTTTTGGAACCTAGTATGGTGACTACACTACCCCTACACCTTTTGCCTTAAACCCGTTCCGTATCTCTTACACAATCTAGTTCTAGCCCATGTAATGTCTGTGCTGACCTACTGGTTAAGTCTTTGCAGGAAAATAACTTTCTTTCTCCCGCAGATACTTCAGCACTAGGGCCCTCTTCAACTTCAAGAATTCAATCCCCCACTCCTGCAACAGCCGATCGAAGTCTTTTGCAAAGCACACCCCATATGGATTCTAGTCCCGTTTCTGCCGAGTCTAATGCCAACCCTACTGCTTGTCCATGCGCAGTACCTTCTGCTCCTACAGCATTTCCATTGGGCTCACATCCAATGCTTACGAAGGCTAAGGCCGGTATCTTCAAACCTCATCATCTGACTTATCTTAGCATTTTGGGCTCTTCCGGTCTCCTTCCTGCTTTACTTACTATTACCGAGCCCAAATGTTTCAAGTCTGTCGCAAAGAATCCTGCTTGGCTCGCTGCCATGGATGATGAAATCCAAGCACTGCGTAATATTCATACTTGGGACTTGGTTCCTCGTCCACCTAATACCAACATTGTGGGCTTTAAATGGGTTTTTCAGACCAAAGATTTATCAGATGGGTCTATTGAGCGTCTCAAAGCCCGTCTTGTTGCAAAGGGTCATACGCAATTTCCTAGTCTTAATTATACTAACACCTTTAGTCCTGTTATCAAAGTTTCCACTATTCGTGTTGTGCTTTCTTTTGCTGTGACCAACAAGTGGCCCCTTCGCCAATTGGACATCAAGAATGCCTTCCTCAACGGTATTCTTAATGAAAATGTTTATATGGAGCAGCCTCTTGGGTATCTTGACCCTCATTTTCTGAATCATGTTTGCAAATTAAAAAAGGCACTCTGTGGTTTGAAGCAAGCTCCTCGTGCTTGGTTCTAACGATTTAACTCTTTTTTACTCAAACTTGGTTTTTATTGCAGTCATGCTAATCCATCTCTTTTCGTTTTTCATAGATAGCACAATATTATTTATTTGTTTCTCTATGTTGACGACATCATTATTACGGGCAGTAATTCATCTCTTCTCACCAATTTTACTAGCAAGTTAAATTCTGAGTTTGCCACCAAGGACTTAGGCGCTCTGAGCTATTTCCTTAGTCTTGAGGCTTCTCCTCCTTTTGACAGTCTCTTCGTTAATCAGATCAAATATGCACAGGATATTCTTACTCGGGCTCAGCTTCTTGACAGCAAACTTGTTCACACTCCTATGGTTGTGTCCCAGTATTTGCCAGCTGATGGCTCTCCTTTTTCAGATCTTACTCTCTATCGTTCTCTCGTTGGTGCACTGCAATACTTAACCATCACGCGCCTTGATATTGCTCATGCTGTCAATTCTGTTAGTCAATATTTGCACGCTTCAACTAACGATCATTTCCACGCTATTAAGCGCATCATTCGCTATGTCAAAGGAACGCTTCATTTCAGTTTGACCGTTAGTCCATCGTCATCCATTAGACTTATTGCATACTTTGATGCTGACTGGGCAGGATGTCCTGATACTCGTCGCTCCACCTCTGGCTATTTAATTTATCTTGTTGATAATTTGGTCTCCTGGAGTGCCAAGAAGCAACCAACTGTCGCCCGTTCTAGTTGCGAATCTGAGTATCGTGCTCTTGCTCTCACCGCTACCGATGTCCTTTGGTTTACACATTTCCTTCATGATCTTAAGGTTCCTATTACACATCGACCTCTTCTCTTATGTGACAACAAAAGTGCAGTCTTCTTGAGTTCCAATCCAGTCTCTCACCAGCGGGCCAAGCATATCGAGTTAGACTATCACTTTCTTCAAGAACTCGTTGTTGCTGGCACAATTTGCACTCAACATGTTCCAACTCACTTGCAAATTGCTGATATCTTCATGAAGAGTGTCTCTCGGCCTCTGTTTAATTTTTTTCGCTCCAAGCTTCGCATCTGCTCTAACCCTACGCTTAGCTTGCGGGGGGGTGTTGAGGATTCATAAATATCCTCTGCTAAATTAGAGGCTTCCATATGCGTAATGATTGAGCCTTGATTATAGGAGATTAATTGCTTGCTTAATTTCTATACATATTTTCCATTCCAGTTGTAATTACCATATATGTACATTCCTTGTATACAATCTGCAAGTCTGTAAATGAGAATCATTCATCACTCTCAAAGGTGTCGTGGTTTACCAAAGCATTCTCATGCGCCACTAAGGTTGTTAAGACATTTCATGTGTAACAATTTAACAATAAAAGAAAGCTTAGACAACTTGGAGTTGGGATATAGATCAACATTAGCATCTTCAAGCAACCTATAGAACTTTTTTGCTTCTTTGTTTGGTTCTTCTTGAGCATTTCTTTCAACTTCTTGAATACCCGTATCTACAAAACCAAATGTGTCATGAACAATTCTAATCATATCATTGTGATGCAAATTTTCCCCATTTTCGTCATGAACAATATTGGATGTATTTGAACTTTCTCCAAGCTTTTCCCCGTGAAACATCTAAGTTTTGTAACTTCTAACAAATCTGTTTTTGAATAGGTGAAATCTTACATCACGTTGATACCTATAAGCAGTATTCCTACAATTGTTACATAGACAACGAATTTTATCGTTAACCCCTAGTTGACCAAATGCAAAATCAAGAAATTGATCAACTCTATCAATATACACCGTACTCGCTCTATTATCAACTTTAATCCATTTCTTGTCTAACATCGTTAATTTCCTACAAACATAGCATAAATGAGAAAATGAAAATGAAAAATATAAAATAATTAATATAGTTGAATTAATTAAATTAAATTAAATAATTATTTAATTAAATTATAAAAATAGGTAGCAAAGAGAAGAATTCCATGTTACTCGGGTATTGACCATTCAATTCCTGAGTTGATAGGCATACCAAATATAGCGTTAGAGTTAAAAACAAAAAAAAAAAACTAATAAAGTTGGATAAGATCTCATGTGTGAGAAGTTGGCAAAGGGAAACAACAGTGGAAAAATAAAAATAAAAAATAAAAAAAACTGAATTATTGGGGGATAAGCAAGAGGATGAACATCATACATATACATCATGTTTTTAAGTTTTTCTATAAGCCTATGAGGGAAAATTTTCAAAGCTGAGGAAAACATAGCAGAAGATGCCAAGATCCTAATTTTTGGGTGTAGGAATGCCATAGCATTGAAATTAACAATTTCATTTCATAATAGGGAATGTTTTGATTCCATTTTCTCTTCATAATAGAAATTTGTTCATTTAAGCAATATTGAGATCTGCTTGAGTAAATAAAATATTTGTTCATTCAACAATACTGATTTTAGTAAACTGCACATAATAAAAAATAGCACAAAAGTACAAAAAAAATTAGCATAGAATAAAAAACCAAACTGCACAAAAAAAATATAGTAAAAATTTGCACAAGATTAAAAAAACTACAAAAAAAAAAAAAAAAAAAAAAAAAAAAAAAAAAAAAAAAAAAAAAAAAAAAAACTGCAGCTTGAGATGTTCCTCTTTTTTGAAATGTATTTGTTTATGTAGCCTCCTGAAGTTGAGGATATATCGATCAAGATAGTTATTTCCTTTTGTGGAATTAAGGTATTAGGAAGTTGATTTTTTGGGCGGATCTAGTTGGATTCAGATTGTTTAGACCTAATTTCTTGACTGCATGTGGCAAGCAATATATGATGCATTTGTGGGTTGAATTCTCAATTAGAAAATAATGAACTTGATTCTGTTAATCTTGAATTACATGTACTTAATGTGCTGCCTTCTAGGGCAATGATATATGTATGATTCTTTCATTTGCCTTTCATTCAAAATTAAATATTATATCATTTTATTATTTTGTATCATTAAAATATAAAATATAAATATTTGGCGTTATATATTTTTTATAGCTAAAATCTTAAATTAAATTTAATTAATTACAATAAATTAATTTTATTTTATTTTATTTTTAGTGTAACTAGTATTTTTGATAATATATTATGATATAACATTTATACTTAATTAATAATGTTTAATATAAATAATATAATATATTATTATAGTTATGTTTAAATTATTATTTTTTTAATATATTATGTATAACAATTATGCTTAATTAATAATGTTTAATATAACTAGCATAAATTATATAATATATAAATATAATAATATTATAAATTATATTAAATTAGATTTATTTCGACTATAATTTAATATAACTCTTATTGTAGCTAATAATTTTATTAATATGTTGTGGCATAATAGTTATGCTCAGTTAATAATTGTTAACATAAAATGTTTGATTAATATTAATTAATATAACTAATGCACATTATATATTATATTATAATAATATTATTAATTATATTAAATTAAATTTATTACAACTAAAATTTTTAATATTATTTTTAGAATAACATATATTTTTGTTAATATATTATGGTATAATGATGATGCTTAATTAATAGCTTTTAATATAACTATATAAATTATATAATATTAGGGTGTTTGATTTATCAAAACTTTTAATTCTTATTATGTTAATTGTTTAATTAAATTTTATCATGTGTCACTTTTACCCAAATTTTTTATTTTTTTACCAAACATATACCACCTATATCTTAATATAAAATTTAATTGTAAAATTTAATTATAATTAAAAATAATTCAATATACTTAACTAAAAAATAATATATAATATTTATATATTTAACTAAAATATAATTTATTACATTTATATATTGTATATATCAAAATATATTTCCCTCGGTTAACATCACAATTAATGCGTTCCACCTGCCCGCCGCCCAATTACGTGGCTTCACAGGCTTCTTTAATCTTCTATTTCTACAGTCTTCATTTCACATAGTTCAAACCCTTTGTTTCTCTTCCAGGCAGTTTGGTCTCTTCCATGGTCGCTTTCCAAAATCCTCTCATTTTTTTTGTTTTTTTTTTCTATTTTACAGTTTAAAACTTATTTGACAATTTTTGTAACAATATCTCCGGATTAGAAGAAGAGAGAAGAAAATCTAAGCAAGGAAAATAGAACAAAACCGGTACTTGAAACTTGAAGCCGAAAAAAAAGATGAACAGGCGAAGTACTTTGCTTAATCTGGAACTAGAAAGCTTCAATAGTCTAATTTTTTTGATATTTTTTTTATTTTCCACAAGACCCAAATCAAGTATTTATTCTCTATCTTAAAACTTTGATTCAGAGTTTGTTCAAAAAATTAATGTTTTACTTTCAGACTTTGGTTTAGAGTTTTGTTGAAAAATTAATTTTTGATTTTTTGGTAAATCTGTTGAAAGATTAGAATTTAGACCTCTTCTTTCAATTTTTTCGTCACGATTTCACCTTCAACAGAGCCGTAACACCCTTGTAACGCCTCTGTAACGGCCGTTACGGTGCTGTAATGAGCCATTACGGTGTGACTCTTGCTCCACTACCTGTAATG
>JAVXUM010000036.1:16713115-16723233 GCA_035590655.1 Pouteria glomerata
CCCCCCCCCCCCCCCCCCCCCCCCCCCCCCCGCGCCGCCCCCCCCCAACACGGTTGGGTCTTAGGCTTTATGGACTTGGTTAATTGCATGAGATTCTTGAATGGAGGATTTTATTTTTACTTTTTTTCTTTTTCTTCAAAATTTCATAAGGTTTTTCCTTGGGTTTTTATTTGGTAATTTATGATTCATAAGTGATAATTTATGATATATGAATATGTGGAATTTTTTGGTAGTTTTTGGAGACAATATAGGAAAAGTAGGAAAAAAAAAAGATTTAAGATTTTAATTTTTTTTCCCTTTTTGTTTTTGGTTTTCATAAGTCAAAATTGACCCTTTTCTTCTGAAGAACAGTTGAAATTAAGCTGTTTGAGTTAAGAACGAAGTCAATCCATTGGAGTTGAGATTTTGTTTATTGTAGGACCTAGAATGGTGGTAAAAAAGGTAGAATTAAAAACCTTTACTTTTAGATATATGCATATATATGCACACTACACGCACAAACTTGGATGTCTATTTGGTTAACTGCTGTGAAATTGATTATTTTCATTGGAAATTGATTGTGCATTCTGTAGGCTTGAACAAGAGTCAGGCTTTTTCTTCAATATGAAATACTTTGAGGAGAAAGTACAGTCTGGCGAGTGGGAAGAAGTTGAGAAGTACCTGTCTGGGTTTACCAAGGTTGATGATAACAGATACTCCATGAAGATATTTTTTGAAATCAGGAAGCAGAAGTATCTGGAAGCTCTCGATCGGTATAACTGCATTCTATATAATTTGGGTTTTGATACTGCTGTTGCTTACAAAGAGCTTAATTATCGTTATGTATTTGATTGTCATTATTAGGCAAGACAAGGCAAAGGCCGTCGAGATATTGGTGAATGATTTGAAAGTATTCTCGACATTCAACGAAGAATTATACAAAGAGATCACTCAGCTGTTAACACTTGGCAACTTCAGGTAAACATTTGCTTTGTCATTACGTTTAAGGAATGTCAATGTGTAGCCAAAGTTGGAAATTTGGAAAGTTATTTTCTCATGTCCTCTGTTTTATTGTTGATAAGATCTGAGAAAAGAGAACAACTGAGATTTTGAATGGTCAAATTGTCATTATATAGCAAAAGAGCAGACATCCCCACACTTAACTGAGCCTAGAGCAATTGGTTGGCTTATTTGGGGTTAGCTATTCATTTTATTTATCATTTTCATCTTTTTCTCATTTTTTGTTACTTTAGAGAACCAAATGAGGCCTTTTTTCCTCATTTCTTATTGACTATTGAGAATTTTCAAGTCCCATAAAACTTTGTAATATTATTTGTATGTGTTATTTTCTTCCAACTTAGCCAAATATGCAAAATTTGAAATTATCCCGTTATTTTGGAAGTTAATTCACGTTTGTATAATATCAGGGAAAATGAGCAGCTTTCCAAGTATGGTGACACAAAAACAGCTCGTAGCATAATGTTGATAGAACTGAAAAAACTTATAGAAGCAAATCCCCTGTTTCGTGAAAAGCTCGCTTTTCCTACTCTGAAGTCATCAAGATTGCGGACTTTAATAAATCAAAGGTAATGTTGGTTCCGTAATGGATGTGTGAGCAAATTGTGATTATTTTGTCTCTTATTTTCGGTGCTTTGCTTATTAGTTCTTTTTTCAGTCACTTCTGTTATATTCCCATCCTTGTAAGGTTCCTCTGCCTTACTTTTTTGTTCCCCTTCTGCTTTACTGATAATCTTTTTGACTCATCATCATTGAATCTTTCTTCCTTGTTTCTGAGTCCACTTGGTTTCGTCTGAACTGTTTTTATGGGAATTTCTTAGAAAACTTGTTCTTTTTTTCAAGACAACTGTTGATTTTTCATCAGTTGGTGGGTTGATGTTTGGACTTGCAATTTCTTATGAATTTTTTGGTGCAACTCATGTATTGTAAGTTGTTGGATTAATTTTTGTTCCCCATGCTTTATGTGGGCTCTCTATTTATGTCTACTTATGTTTGCGTTCAGCAAATCCCAGGAATCTCTCAATATTCATTTCACTCATCAATCTTACATATACTGCCATAGAAATTTAGATAATGTGCTGTTTGTCATGTATGTTTGACACCTGAATTCTGATTTTGTTGCCTATCCAGTCTGAACTGGCAGCACCAGCTCTGCAAGAATCCCAGGCCAAACCCCGACATAAAGACTTTATTCACAGACCATACTTGCACACCTCCAAATGGGGCTCTTGCACCCAATCCTGTCACTCTTCCAGCTGCTGCAGTTGCAAAGCCTTCTGCTTATACATCACTTGGAGCTCATGGTGTATGATACCCTTTATTTTAGATGTTTAATTATCTTCCCTCTTCCATTATCTCTCTCCAGATAAATTTCATATTTCTTTTCCGTTGTGTTACTTATGAGTGTTGTTTCCATTTGTCTTGTAGCCCTTTCCACCTGCTGCAGCAACTGCTAATGCCGGCGCCTTAGCAGGTTGGATGGCAAATGCTGCTGCATCTTCATCTGTTCAAGCAGCTGTTGTGACTGCATCTTCCTTGCCGGTTCCACCCAATCAAGGTCAGAGCTTTACTTTAACTTGAGTTGGCACCAAATCAATTACCTTATTATTGTGTTTTTTTGGAAAATTTAATTGTATCGTATTTGAAGAATGAGCTATGCACAAATTTTTTACTTAATTTTGTATTTCTTATTTTTTTCCTTTCCTTTTTTGTGTTATTTTATTTTATTTTATTTTATATTTTTTTTTGGGGGGAGGGGGGGTAAGATTTTTTGATATTCATTATTATTTTTCCTAATCATGGAGCAACCAACATATTCCTGTGGTAAGCTCATAATTTCTTATTTGAAATATATAGGAATGTGCTATATATGCTATATTGGTGGATTGTTGTGTATTTGCTCTGCTGCAACAGGCAGCAGCAGAGCAGATGTTCACTTGATTGCATGGCCTTTAATCTTTTATTTTTGATCCTTGTTGTGTTGCATCATATCATGTGTTTGAAGTGATTCACCTGTTCTTTTGAACAGTTCCAATCTTGAAGCGACCGATAACGCCACCAGCCACTCTGGGTATGATTGATTATCAGAGCACTGATCATGAACAACTAATGAAACGTCTGCGGCCTGCCCAATCTGTTGAAGAGGTAACCTTAATATTTAGTCTTTGTATTCTTTCCTGGATGCTTGTGATGCCTAGTATCATTGTACTGTTAAACATTTCCCAAGAGTTACTCTTACTAAGTCACTGCTCTCTTTTGCTCTTCAGGTTACATATCCAACATCTCGTCAACATACTACTTGGTCCCTGGATGACTTGCCAAGAGCTGTAGCTTGTACCATGCATCAAGGGTCTGTTGTCACAAGCATGGATTTTCATCCTACTCATCACACCTTGCTTCTTGGTATTTTCTTTGATCAATGGTTCATCCATATTAATTACCATATGTGATTGAGCTCTTGTAAATTAATAGACAACTATATCTTTCCTTTATTTGACATGAATCTCTTTATTAGTTGGTTATTTTTGTCTTGCTAAATAAATATACTACTTCACCTCCTTCCTTTATTTGACAAGAGTGCCTGTAACAGTTGGTACTGCTACTGGTGAAATAACTCTTTGGGAAATTGGGATGCGGGAGAAACTGGTTTCAAAGTCATTCAAGATTTGGGACATGGCAAATTGTTCGGTGCCATTACAGGTTCCTCTCCTTTTTTGTTGGTGCACCATTTTTGATACCTTTCTTGATTGAGAAATATTTGGTTACTCACTTATCTCAGTGTTCTATGAAGTTATTACACGTGTATGGAGGTTGTAAACAGCTTGTACAAATTGATTATAAGCAGATGCTGCTCTTCCTGGTTTGGGGGGACAAACTTAATATCAGATTGTTTAGCCACTAAATATGGCTGTTATAAGTTGTCCCATATTGGCCCATTAAAAAAATTATTGCCCCATATAAGAGATGGACTTCCCTTACTTTAACACCTAAGTTTTGAGGTTGATATCTCTACTCTTATGTGTTGTTGGGTTTCTTTACATAGTATCAGAGTGAGTTTTCAACTAGGTCACAATTCACATTGTGCTCATGTCTATGTAGCCAGCTTGAGGGAGACTATTATAAGTTATCTGATGTTGACCCAATAGAAAAATTATTCCTCTCATATAAAAGATGTACTTTCCTCATCTTAACACTTAGGTTTTGAGGTTGAAACCTCTACTCTTATGTGTTGTTGGATTTCTTTAAAATGGCCAAACATCCATTTTTATGCTCCATTTGGAATGTTGAGATTGAAGTGTTAATTTTTAAATTTGGTGCCCCCCTCCCCCTATATAGTTGTAACTATGTCTTTTTAAGGAGTCTTAAACAATTATCTCTGCAAACAGGCTTCCATTGTCAAAGATGCACAAATATCTGTTACCCGTGTTACGTGGAGTCCAGATGGAAATTTTATGGGTACGTGTACTGTAATATCTGCTAGCTTTCTGATTGTTCATGTAAGCATTCCTTATTTTTTTGAAATACCGCAGGGGCTGCCTTTACAAAACATTTAATTCATTTGTATGCCTGCACTGGTTCAAACGATTTACGCCACCATTTAGAGGTGAGTTTGGAGATTGCTGCATGTCCAACAACACTTTTGTCATTGTCAAAAAAATAACAAAATAAAAATAAAACAATGAACTGCTTAATGACTCATATCCCTTTGTGCATACAGATTGAAGCTCATTCTGGTCAAGTGAATGATTTGGCTTTCGCTCATCCAAACAAACAGCTATGTGTAGTAACCTGTGGAGATGATAAGATGATAAAGGTGTGAGATAAATTGGATGGATTTTTATGAAAAATATTTATTTAGCTTTTTGTTTGTTTACTTCTCACTGAAGGAAATAATTGAAACAGGTTTGGGATTTAACTGGCCGAAAGCTATTTAACTTTGAAGGGCATGAAGCTCCTGTATATTCCATATGTCCTCACCAGAAAGAGAATATTCAGGTACCTAATACCTCGTAGTTTGTAAACTTTTTATTTTCTAATTGATCTAGGGGAAAATGTGTTTAATTTTAGTTCAAATATATTAAAGCTTAGAGGAAATGGTGCTTAATCTTCCTTGTTATGGCTCCTCCATGGTTTTGTTCATGAGTCAGTGACTTGTCTTTTATCGGTATATGATTTGGATGAATTTAATTGACTGATCTTCCTCCTTCCACATTGGGCACTATTCTATGCATATCCTATTGATTTTATTTCTCATTTTAAAACTGTAGACTCTTCAAACACCGGGGGACACTCCTGTGCATATTTAAATATGTAGGAAACACTGAGTTTGAAGAAAAAAACTCAGAAGTCTGATGATAATATAAAAACAATATAGGTTTGTACTTGTTAATTCATTCTCTTTTAAATTTTTTGTTTTAGGAATGCTAAAGCCTAAAACCCAATACTTCCAATTCATTTATACATAAAGCTTTATAAGATAAATATAAATAAATTATCGTCCTGTGTAGCATAAAATGAACAAGTAATTCTTATTTTTGTATGTATATAAAAATATTTTTATTGTTTTATTGGTGCCTTGCTATGTCTTGATATTTTTATAAGTTGCCAATTCGGCATCTCCACATCTCATCACCATATCCACCTTCTCAGTCAATATTTGTGCAGCTTAGGCCTCAAGACCACAATCATGACATTTTCCTCTACTCCAGTTGTTACTACCACTGCCACCACCAACCATGCAAAACTATGGGAAATAACACTGCTAAAATTTTGGCCACTGTATTGGATCCACTGCTACTATCAATTCCACCAATCTAAATCACCACTGCTGGAATTGCTTGATATGCGACTGATGATGCACCACTTTAAAGTTCTACCAATCCCTGACCTTCATTACTGCCATTATGTGGCCAATCTTTCATCAGCAGCTTTCCATTCCATTATTCCATAAGCCAATTCCTTTTATGTCAGTGTTTTTGGCTAGAGGTTCACTTTTCTGGTGGATAACATGTTTAGATGACACTGCTGTCTTCTTGCATTGCAGTTTATATTCTCAACCGCTATTGATGGGAAAATTAAGGCATGGCTGTATGACAATATGGGATCTAGAGTTGACTACGATGCTCCTGGACACTGGTGTACTACTATGATTTACAGTGCTGATGGAAGTAGGTAAGATAAATGAAATAATAAAAACATCAAACATTGTTTATAATTCACTATACATTTGGTACTTGATTGTTTTGTGAATACATCTTTTTCATATTTTTTAATGTCCATGACGTATGACTGGTCAAATGAGGTCCTATTACTTAAGCTTTCAGTCTTTTCATTCGTCAACCTTTTCTTTTTTCAGATTATTTTCTTGTGGAACAAGTAAAGATGGGGACTCATATCTGGTTGAATGGAATGAAAGTGAAGGAGCAATAAAGAGGACATACTCTGGGTTGATGAGAAAGAAATCAGCCGGTGTTGTGCAGTTCGACACAACTCAAAATCACTTTTTGGCTGTAGGTGAGGATAACCAGATAAAGTTTTGGGACATGGACAATACCAACCTTCTCACTAGTACGGATGGAGATGGTGGACTTCCGGTTAGTCTAATATGCATTAGCTTTGTAGTTAGAGGAAACACCTAGCTTGTATGAATTTGGCTCTTACATCATAACATTTTTCACCCTAGAATTTTCCTCGCCTGAGATTCAACAAGGAGGGGAATCTTCTGGCTGTTTCTACAGCAGACAATGGAATCAGGATACTTGCTACTTCTGCTGGTCTTAGATCGTTGAGAGCTGTTGAAGCATCATCTTTTGAAGCATTAAGATCACCCATTGAATCTGGTGCAATTAAGGTACATCAGCAATCTTGGATTTTGTAATTTCTTTTGGGGGTAAACATTACACCATGGGATCTCAGAGATGTTTTCACTCATCAGGTTTCTGGTGCTTCTGCTGTTGCAACTGTCAATCCAGTCAACTGTAAAGTGGAAAGGAGCTCTCCAGTCAGGCCTTCTCCTGTTATTGTATTTCAGCTTTACCTTTTCTGCCAATAACTATTATGATGTTTTTGTTATGGTTTATTTTGTTATGTTTCATCCTCCCTTTTAGTGCCAAGTGCTTGTTTCCGCCAGTAACTGTGATGTACAGAGTGGCCAGAATGGAGTTTTATATTTAAAACTGGACACTTAAACTACAATTCATTGTTGGCCCCTCCACATTTGATCACCATTGTTACCACAATTCATTGAAGCTGTCTTCACATGCCACCACCATTCTGTCATATTCGTTACTGACCCGTGCCCACCTCTCCCACCACTCATTCCTATTACATCCTTCGTAGTACATACCAACCATGTATATGGGTTTGGGTTCTTGGTCTCTTCTACCACCATTTGGTTTGCCTATAAATAATGTTTTTACTTTTTTCGGTTGATGAGCATGTTCCTATGAGAATGGAATTCCTATGAGAATGGAACTTAAAGAATGACCAAATAGAGTGAACCTAAGAATGTCAGAAAGGTTATTTTATTTTTTTGTAACGTTTTTTTTTTCTTTTTTGCCCGTGTGTGTGTGTAATGGACATTGTGGCATTGGTTTATTGTGGAAGATACTAGGACAGATCTGCATCATAAGCTATCGAGGTGGCTGAACATGCTGAATTTTTTTCTTGTTTACTATATATAGTTATTTTTGTACCATCCCATAGAGTTTTGTTAATCCGCCTCTATTGTCAGCTTGCAATTATCATTTCTCTAGCTTACACATATGGAGCTAATTTACTGCCAAAATTGCCAATTTTTTAAGAATTATTCATATAAAAATTATTGTATTACCATAATTATTCTTAATAATTTACTCTAATAATATTCTCATATTTCCCAAAACAGTGTGTAATTTTTGCTCCCAGCGGTTACAAATGCTAGGTCTGCCCCTGAGCACCAGAAGTTCCAACCTGACAAGAACTGATCTTGTTAACGTTTTTGCTTTTTTCCTGTAGAATGGAGTTGATCCTATGGCTAGAAGCATGGAAAAACCAAGAACTTTGGATGATGTTACTGATAAACCCAAACCCTGGCAATTGGCTGAAATTATAGATCCTGTGCAATGTCGGCTGGTTAGCATGCCAGATAGCACAGATGCAGCCAACAAGGTGCGGCTAAGTAATTTTCGTTTCTCATTTGTTGTGGCAAAATTCACCAACCAAATGAATGCTTGACTTAGACATTGACATCCAGGTTGCTCGATTACTCTATACAAATTCTGGTTTTGGTATTTTGGCACTTGGGTCTAATGGTATTCAGAAGTTGTGGAAGTGGGTCCGCAATGATCAAAATCCAACAGGAAAGGTAATCACAAGATGTGAATAATTTTCTCCTTTGTTTTCTGTCTTCTCTCTTTGTTTCTGGAATATTTATAACAAAGAGATTTCTGAAGTTAGTGGTTTAAAGGCCACCGCCAATGTTGCTCCACAGCACTGGCAACCAAACAGTGGTCTTCTTATGACAAATGATGTCACAGGTGTCAACCTTGACGAAGCAGTGCCATGCATAGCACTCTCAAAGAATGACTCTTATGTAATGTCGGCCTGTGGTGGAAAGGTTTCATTATTCAACATGATGACATTTAAGGTATGTGCATGTATAAGCTGTATTTTTCATGAAACTGTCGTTGTGAAGGATTGAACACGAGATTATTCTGAAATATAGATAATGACAACATTTATGGCACCTCCCCCTGCTTCAACATTCTTGGCATTTCATCCTCAAGATAATAACATCATAGCCATTGGAATGGAAGATTCCACTATCCACATATACAATGTTAGGGTGGACGAGGTAATTACTTACTATTATCATTTGAGTCCTATCAGATAATTGCTCATTCACATAATTAGAATTGATGTGATATAATTTACTTTCTATAGGTAAAATCAAAACTGAAAGGCCACCAACAGCGAATAACTGGCTTAGCATTTTCCACCAGTCTTAACATATTGATTTCATCAGGAGCTGATGCTCAGGTAATTCGCACCTCTTGTTTTCTTTCGTTTCCCTTCCTTCATTCTCTTTATTTTATTTTATTTTACTTTTTTTTTAAGGTGAGGGGGACGCTGAAAATATTATTTTCACTTCGAAAAGCAAGTAAATTATATGTTGAAATCAATGTACTTATTGTGGAAGCAAGTAAACTTATTGTGATCATTCAGCTATCATCACTTGGAAAAGCGGCCTTTCCTGTCAGAGTGTTGCTTTTGTGTGAATCTAGGGAAAAAAAATTAAAAAATTTGAATCTAACAAAACTCATGGACATAAATCATAGATTTCTCAATTACATAAGATTGCTACCAACTTACCAGAGTTTATCCATAAATCATAGATATCTCAATTTGAACCCTCTTTTAACGTCATTGTTTTTCCTCTTCCCTTGCCATTCAGGTGGGCAATGGGCATGAGTGGTTTTGAGGCGTGTTAGAATACATCTAGGCCTTGCCTGAGGTCCACTTAGCATATTATTTTTGTGTTTCTCTAGTTATGAGAACAGAAAATAGGGAAAGATATCCATTATCCATTCAGTATTTGTTGGCCTCCATGAGACAAAGATGAGCTTTGCTTATTTCGAATGGGAAAAAGATCTGAAAGGGTTCTGTTCATTGAATTGATAATAAGATTTTGGTTGCTAACACCATAGCGAGTTTACCTGTAAATAATGCTCTCTTCCATGTCTTCATCTAAGCAATTTCACTACTGCATAAAAAGGTGATTTGTCTTGTCATCTTTTTACTACTAAAGAAGTGTTCCTTTGTTTTCGATGTCTGGAAGGAAATTGGGATTATTAAAGGGTGAGACGGGGATATAAATTATAATGCTATTATTCATAATGCTTGAAGCACAAAGTATTGATACAATTATGGAGCATCTTAGTAGCTGCTACAATTCTTAATTTATTTAGTGGGATCTGTTAGTCTGTGGTCTGCACCTAGGATTCTATCTTTTAGTTTATTCTTGTGAAATTATTTTTCCTTCTACAATTAGAATATATTTGTACAGAAGACCCCATTCACACACTATTGCACTTGATTGTTATGGCTGAACTTTTATATGCAGCTGTGTGTTTGGAGCATTG
>JAVXUM010000036.1:16742630-16757601 GCA_035590655.1 Pouteria glomerata
TTGGCGTCGTCAAATCCATATAGCCGACCCCACCTAGTGGGAAGAGGCTTAGTTTGGTTTGGTTTGGTTTGGTTTAAGAGAAGTAAATGTAACTATTAAATATTAAAAAGTAATAATCGTAATTATTTAGATATTTAAGAGACATTGGTGTGTTTTATTCTTTTAATTAATAAATCCAATTTTAAAAACTTGATACAAGTGTATTTGTTTTTTGTTTGGAAGAAAAAATACATGTCCAATTTCCGATTGGTAAGGCCCCATTCAATAATATTTATGATTACTGTTATTCTGTTTATAATTTTAAATTTTTAAAAATTAGTAATAAAAATGTGTTTGTTGCACTTATTTTTATTTTTTTATTTTTAAAAAAATAAAAATTTAAACTAAAAACGTAAACTATAAAAGTGTTTTCCCTTTGGTTTTTTTTTTTGTTATAAATATTTTGACAATTTTAATATTTTTTCTATTTTTATTAAATCATAGTAAAATAAATTATTTTATTTAAATATTTTATTGAACTAAAGTTGTTAAAATTGATAAAAAAATTATAATAAAAATGAGAGTGAAAATACTTTTTTTGTTTACATTTTTCTATTTAAATTTTTATTTGTTTAGAAACAAGAAAATAAAATCAAATTTAACAAATATATGTTTGTTGAACGTAAAATTTACTAAACAGGACCTTAGTGATCTCACATGGCTCATTTTTTTTTTTTTTTTGTTTTTTTGATCAAACCAAGAAAAAAAATACCTTGTATTGAGTTTTTAAAACTAGGTGTTTTAATTAATTGAGACATTTTCATTGTTTTAATTAAATTATTTTAGTTTTATTATTTATTAAAAGTAAAATATATTAAATATAATTTAATTATACTATTTATTAAAAATAAATTAATAAATCAATAAAATACACTAAATTAATTTGATTATATTATTTATTAAAAATAATTTATTACAATGTATTTTGTACTAATTTAACTAAATTAATTAATTTAATTATGATTAAAAATAATTTTAACTTAGTAAAATATTTAAATAAAATAATTTATTTTAATAAGATATAATAAAAATAGACAAGGTGTTAAAATTAATAAAATATTTATAAAAAAGAGTGAATACATTTTTTTTAAAATTTTATTTTTTAGAATAAAAATAAAAATAAATTAAACAAATATATTTTTATCATTAATTTTTAAAAATTTATAAATATAAATAAAAAATAATAAACTTAAACCTCACCAAAATTAGCCCTAAAAACAAAGCAATTCCACTACTATTGCGAAGAAGGCAGCAATAAGATCCAGCACCCAAAATTGTGAGTAAAAGACCCACGACCCAAAATCAACCCGTTAAATGTCGAGCGAAATGGTTAGTTTACGGGTTCGGGTTGATGTTGTAACCCGAACCTCAGGTTAAAACCCTAGAATTGGATAAGTGCCACAGTGCGAGAAGAAGGGCCGCTCTGCTGAGACTATCCTTCCCAGGTACTCCTTCATTCCCTTCGTCTATGGCAATTACTTGATCTAGAGATGTCATTCAGTGGGTTTTGATGTTAAGATTCTTTGGCTTTGTGAAAAAAAGAATTGATCTTTGTTATTGGATGGATCTATGTTCTCCATTGATGGTGAAACTAGTTCTCAATAAGAATAATTTGGGACTGGTTAATTACAGAAATAACATCTGAAATTTTTTGCTTTATATATATATATCTATATATATTTTGGGCGTTTTTAAATGATTGTTATTCTATTCTGTAGAATTCAATTCATATTTCGGCGTCTCTCTTTTTTTTTTTTTTGGTTGGATAACTTTGCGATAATAATTCACTGTAGGTTATCGTTGGTTTGGTGTTGTTTGCCTTGCTTGAGAGGGGGGAGGAAGATTTTGTTGATTTGTGATGGCGAACTTTGCTAAACCTGAGAACGCATTGAAGCGCGCGGAAGGTAAATAATGACCTTTCTTTTAATGAAGGTTTATATTCTTTTTGGATCATTGATTGAAACTGTGGATTGGTTTATGCTTATCTAATTGGGTGATTTTTGGATGCAGAATTGATCAATGTTGGGCAGAAGCAAGAAGCGTTGGAAACCCTCCACGCTCTTATTACCTCGAAGAGGCATAGAGCATGGCAGAAGACGCTTGAGAGGATTATGTTCAAGTATATAGAGCTCTGTGTTGAAATGCGAAGGGGTAGGTATGCCAAGGATGGCCTGATTCAATATCGAATAGTGTGCCAGCAAGTGAATGTGACTTCCTTGGAGGAGGTGATCAAGCATTTTATGCATCTGTCCACTGAGAGAGCTGAGATGGCACGGAATCAGGCAGAGGCATTGGAAGAAGCCCTTGATGTTGATGACCTAGAAGCTGATAAAAGGCCGGAGGATCTGATGCTGAGTTATGTCAGCGGCGAAAAGGGGAAGGATAGGTCGGATCGGGAGCTCGTGACTCCATGGTTTAAATTCTTATGGGAGACCTATAGAACAGTTCTTGAAATTTTAAGGAATAACTCAAAGTTGGAGGCACTTTATGCGGTAATCCCTGCGTTACACACGAAGCTTTGTTAACCACGACTCCTCCTCCCCCCCCCTCGGCCCACGGTTAATGTTCTGCTTTGAAATTTGAGGATGTGCTCAATGTTGTCTCTATTTATGTTAAAAACGGAGTCTGGGGGACCAAATATGCTTTTATTTTTATTTTATTTTAAATAGGATTTGTAATCACTGGGGGCAAAAATACAAATTTAAGGCAAATCGAAGCAAGTGTAAAATCAATGGGCATAAGTGAAATTTCAAAATAAATGGGGGGAAAACAATGGGTCTTTAGTGTAATCTTCCTCATCTTGCCTCCACGGGGCGTAAATGTTTCTAAGCAATTCAGATATGTTTCAGAGTAATTCCTTGTTCAATAATGTCATTAACTGCTTGGAACTGTCATGATTAACTGATTTTTTAAATTATGTTTGATAATATGTATTATTTACCACTAAAAAGATGAGTCCTGCTTAGAGTCACTTAAAATTTTCCACCTTGGGTTATCCCCAAAAAAAAAAAAAAAAAAAAAAAAAAAAATAAAATAAAATAAAAAGAATCTTGATAAATAGTATGTGGATATCAGGATGATATGCTGGTAAAATGTATTAATGTGTATTTTTTATATGGAGTTGGATGTGTGTTATCAGTCTTTAAATAAGAATTTGAACTTTCTACTCAAGACAATTAGTCTTTTATTGGGGGTTAGGTTTGATCTACTGCTCATTTAAGTTTAACTAGGCTTTATTTTAATAATTAAAAAGCCTTTGTTTGAGGGGTAAGAATCTATCATGCTTCTGCATCACCCACCTGGGTTTATTTCGAAGTTTGACTATATTGGTTTTGTCATAGGTTGGATTGGGGAGAGGGAATTGAACAATTATGCATCGTTTGATTTGCAGACCGCATGTTGACTAATCAAAATGTATTCCAAATGCATTAGTAATGTAGCTGGGCATTTCCTAGGTGCATCCAATCATTAAATTTTGCTTAACAATTTCTTGATTTGTGCTTTGTAATTGGGTGGGATCCCCTTGGTGGTTCTTAATTAGATGTTACTTGTCAAAAATATAATTTCTTGATATGCGTGCTGTGTATGTGATATGTACCAGGCATATTTGTCATAGTTTTTTCTGATTGTATACCAGGCATATTTGTCATAGTTTTTCTGATTGTACAAAAAATAGATATGAGAGTCTTATATCATAAGTCATTAATGACTGGCACTATAAAACAAATAAGCTTTTTCAAACTTTTAGATTGGACTGCTTTTGTCCTTAATATTCAATTCATTGCTGCCAACAGTACTTTCAACATTCTCCACTGAGTGACAAGTTCACAGCGTGGTCTGCCCTCTCTTCTGCAAAGGCTTCTCTCTTTTGCGATAATTAATAAAATCATGTTCAAAGCTTCAGTATTTTATTTTATTTCCCCCCCCAAAAAAAAAAAGTCTGAAGTTTTTGGTTATTTTGTTAGTGTTCTAATCATGAAAACTTTAGAGGTTCTTCCCAACCTGCTTTGTTTGACATCTGATGGTGATGGATCCTTTGTATTATGCTGGAAAGGAATGGAAAAATAAGAGATTCCAATGTAAAGGAAGACAAGAGAGGATAATTGGAGTTCTATGAATGCTTGGATGAGAGTTTGCATAAAAAACTGTTACTGTGCTCTGAGAGGCCCTTATTCATCGGTTCATGTTTCTCCCCAAAAAAAAAAAAAAAAAAATCGATAATAAATAAATAAATAAAAAATAAAAAAAAGGAATAAGAAAAGGAAGTCTAAATGTGGACATTTTAGTAGATGGCTTTGGTTTCAATTGGTATATTGTTGTGTTTAATGCTGTCTTTTCAAGGCATTCATTGATGAGACCTGATTCCAAGAAATAATGTCATTTTGCTTTTTTAATGAGCATCAGGCTTCAGTTTATGCTAAACATCTAATATTTGTCATCATGTTTGTTTTCTTTTTCTATGATGGTAATATGGTCTGGATGGCTAAAAAAAATGGCATGTCTGTTTGGGAGTGTCTTTAATGGGTTTTGGGATGTCTGCTGGAGAATGCTGTCCCAGTTTTCTCTTTGTTAGACAGACATGTGTTTATGGTGCTGTTTGTTCTTGTTTAGGATTATATGACACTCGGCAAAAGCTTCTCGGATCAATATTTAGAAGCTACTATAAAAACAGTGTCTCATACACTTTGTATAGAAGTCATTTCCTTCCATTCTGAGTTGTAGAAACTATTCAATTTATCTTAAGAATACCAGGGTTTACTGAACTTCAGATTTAAATGTAGATGACAGCACACCGTGCCTTCCAGTTCTGCAAGCAATACAAACGTACAACAGAGTTTCGTAGGCTTTGTGAAATTATCAGGAACCATCTGGCAAACCTTAACAAATATAGAGACCAGCGTGATCGTCCTGATCTATCAGCTCCAGAGAGCTTGCAATTGTATCTCGATACAAGATTTGAGCAGTTAAAGATTGCGACTGAACTAGAACTCTGGCAGGTCTGTTACCTTCATTTGCATTTTGTGTAGATTTGGGTGTAGATGCTGATTAGTTTACGCACATTTTGTTAGTCAAATTATTGTTCTTTCTCATTGTATGGATCATTACAATTGCTTGCAGGAAGCTTTTCGTTCTGTGGAAGATATTCATGGATTGATGTGCATGGTTAAGAAAACTGTGAAGTCCTCATTGATGGTCGTTTATTATGCAAAATTGACGGAAATTTTCCGGGTTTCGGGCAGCCACCTTTATCATGCCTATGCATGGTTTAAGCTCTTCTCACTTCAGAAGACCTTCAATAAGAACTTGAGCCAGAAGGATTTGCAATTAATAGCATCATCCGTTGTCTTGGCTGCACTTTCAGTTGCCCCATATGACAACAAATCTGGTGCATCTCATTTGGAGCTTGAGCATGAGAAAGAACGGAACTTAAGGATGGGTAATCTTATTGGATTCGTTACTGATCCTAAACTTGAGAGTATAGAAGTGGTAATTTCAGTGTTCTATTGGATATGCTTTCTTTTTAATTTTTGAATTATATTTTTATATATGCTTTCATGTTAATTTGTATATTAAATTTACCTTATCCTGAATTGGATCCTTATTTTTTTGGCAGCTTTCACGGTCCTCCCTTCTCACAGAGCTTGTAAGTACAAAAACAGTTGTTATTTTGTGTTGTACATTTGGGTGGGGGGGTTGTTTAATTTGTTCCTTTTTATTTTTTATTTTTTTTTTATTAGTTTAGGTTGTTCTTTTCTAAGAAGCATTTACCCTTATGGGAAGGTGCCATACATTATCGTGTTGATCCTTGAACATAATTCCTTCTTTTGCCAATAATATTTTATCAACTGGTAAGTTTAGTAGATACCAATTCATGGAGGAAATTAGCAGATACAAGTGGGCTGCAACTTGTTGAACTCTCTTAACTCCTAGTGTGGTCCCTTGTCAATTGAGAACAATATTTCAATGTTGGAAGTATATTTCAGTTGGTCATTATAAAATGAACCAGTTCATGTAGGTAGTAGGATAACAGTACAAGTTGGCATCTTTGAAGTTAAAAACAATGGACAAGCTTTCAATCTGGTTTTCTGTAGTTGGGCAGGGGTTGGGTTGTGAAATCTCAACCTTTGTGTAACTCGGTTTTAGTTGAGGCTTTGGTCAACAGTCCGGCAAGGGACTTACCCTAGATCTACTTTCCTAATCAGAACATGTATGGCAATTACCATTATAAATATTTATATACATTAGATATGTGTAAATTTACTTGCGTTATTATATGCAGACTATTACTTATTATGGTTATGGAGTTCTTAAGAACTTGGATTTATTTTACATCTTCATGGAATTTTGAAATTAAGAAGCATAGATACGGACACAATACCAACACGCTGAAATGGCATTTTTTAACTAGCTCAAGACATCACATGATTGGAACATGGGAGCAAGTAAATTTATATTCTATATGTGATAGGTATGAATGGACATCCTGATGGTGTTTGGATCCGCAAAAAGCACCAAAAAATTCCAAATTTTACCAACTTTTTCCAACCAAATTTTGCTAGTCATTTTCACAACAACTTTTGATTTTTATTTTTTTTGCAAACCAAACACCATCTATATCATTTAGATTCTAAATTATTTTAAGGTTGCATTTATTTGACTTTCCTTACACGTCACAATGTGAGTCTTGTGCGCTGAGTTGTCGTTTGTCTTCATAATATGGTTGAGATAGGCAAGGGACAAAAGTAATGCAAAGAAGAAGCCATTAGTCTGTTTTAGTTTTTCATGTATGTCTAAATAATGCATGCAAACCTCCCTCCAAGTGTCCAAAGTGTGTCTAGTTCTAAAAGAATTGTAAAATAATAGAATATGTATAGATGTGTGTTCAAGTATTGTCTGAGAAGAATATTTTCTGTGTGTCCGATGCGAACAAGGCACCTCCATAAATGTGTCCTTGCTTCTATGTTTTGGAAAATATAAAATCTGATTGACACAGTTGTGAAATAAGACACTCAAAATATGATACCGTCATCACCTCTTACAATTTCTCTATTTGTATTTTGCTAGTTCTCTGATTTTCCATCATTTTGATACCTTTATTTAGAAAGATTTTTCTTAGTGTTTTGTTGTTGATAAATGGCAACATGGAATGAATTGAAAGATGTCTATATCAATTATTTAAAAATTATATTTAATGGTCAAGCCCCATATAAACCCATGTATGCTTGGGTTGATTTGTTGAAACTAGGGTTGGGCTTGAGCAGCCTTAGCAATTGCTCATGTTGGACCGAGGCCGGTGCCTGGACTTCATCATAATTTGACCCTTGCCTTCCAATTCTAACCACAAGCATTGATGCATGGCACTGATATTCAGTGTGACTCCGACAGTTACAGAACAGAATTTACTTTTACACGTGCTTTGATATTGTGAAAAAAAAAAAAGCTTTGATATTGTGTTTGGCACACTTGTGTTGGTAAAAGTCGCTAGAATATGAGTGTCATTATGTTGTGTTTTTTCCTCAATATTCGCCGATTATGGTGTTCTTTTCAGGTCTCAAAGGGTGTAATGACCTGTGTAACTCAAGAAGTAAAAGATCTGTACCATCTTTTGGAGTATGAGTTTCTCCCTCTAGAGCTTGCATCAAAAGTGCAGCCTTTGTTGACTAAAATCTCTAAACTTGGGGGTAAGCTTTCTTCAGCCTCTTCTGTACCAGAGGTGCATCTATCTCAATACATTCCTGCACTGGAAAAGCTTGCTACTCTGAGATTGCTTCAGCAGGTATATTTGTTCTAGCTACCATTGTCATCATTTATTTTCCAATTGTATACGTTTCCTACACACTGTTCACTCTGCTTGATATATTTTATTTCTTGTCTTTTAGGTTTCTCAGGTGTATCAAACAATGAAGATAGAGAGTTTATCTAATGCAATTCCCTTCTTTGATTTTTCCACTGTGGAGAAAATCTCTGTGGATGCTGTTAAACATAATTTCATTGCAATGAAAGTTGACTACATGAAGGGTATTGTTGCATTCGGCAACTTGGTAAGTTCTTGTGACCTTTATTGTGATATCATTGCCTGCTTTCCTTGCAAAACGAAATTTAGTCTATTGATGAGTCTTATGCACGATAATGATGGCAATATTGAACTGTTTTGAGTTGACAGTTAACTTCGACTCAAATTGCAAAAGAGTAACTGGATAAAAATGTATGTTATGACTAATAATAGATGTCGATTTACATTATTGTCACCAATTCTTTTTTGTATCTTCATGTAATTCTTATTTGAACTCGATGACGAAGAAGATACCATTCATCAGCATTTCGATTGTAAATTGATGCTTTTGTTTTCTTTTTTTTTTTCTCTTTTTGGTAATACAACCCAATGCACGAAAAATGGTGATACCTATGTTTCTCGTAGAGAAAAAATGCAAGTCTAAGAAATGTTGATGTAAGGGAGACCTGATGTACATCAGCTTAAGGAACTCAAATTGAATCTCACTGATTACATGCAAGTGTAGGGAATTTTGAGTGACCTGGTGACCTTGAGATTTGCTTACAGTTTGTACATGGTCACACCCCCTTAATGCTTCTCCTTATTTATAATACTATTTTAAAAACGTTGCAAAAGATAAGAACTGATACGTAAGGCATGCTTTGTTTGTATTTCTAGTAAATTTTATGTTTGTGATGGTGTATTTCGCATTCTCATGTATTTGACTTTCATATAACTGTTTGCTCTGGTTTTTTCATAATCTCATGCCATATATTTGTTCCAGATTGGTGCACATTGTCGTTTTGATACTTACATTTTCTTATGGTTGATGTGCATCCACTTCAGAGATAATAATATGGGGGGGAATGTTTTTATTATTTTTTATCGTTGAAAGTTGTGAGCTTTCAGGTTTATTAATTGGAAGTTGTTTGTGGCCTCAAGGTAGCAATTATAATTGCATTTAGTTAGTTGATCATGGTTGCGATCACAAGCATAGGATTTAACCAAAAGTGTTCATTTTTTTCTTATTGTTGGATGGGTACCCCATGAGTTTCTTCTTCTGTTTGGTGAGCATTTGATTTCCCATTTGGCACATGAATTTGAATGATGGTCTTTGCACTGTCTTGTCTTAGTAGTTAATGGTAAGCTCCCCTCTGGTTTCTTTTTTTTCTTTCTTTTTTGCTATCTCTCTCTCTCTCTCTCTCTCTCTCTCTCTCTCTCTCTCTCTCTCTCTCTCTCTCAAGTAGCTTGATGTAACCTTTAGTATTAGTTGTTTAGGAGTTTGGCTTGCATGAATTCTAACATTATTTTTGGCTCAAAAAGAAAAAAAATATATCGTGGCTGGTCGTGTTTTTTCGTTGTGTTGTGGCATTATATTTTTTCATCTACTTTGGTGAAGCATGTTTTCCTTCGTTTGTGATCAACATTTAGAACTTGATTTGACAGTTTTGCCTCTTTCTTTTCCTTTTTCCCAATAGTTCTGTGTGTGTGTGTTTATGTGTTATTGATAATGTTTTGGTTTCAGAGTCTTGAATCTGATGGGATGCATGAGCACTTGATGTTGTTTGCTGAATCTTTAAATAAAGCAAGGGCAATGATATATCCTCCCTCAAGAAAAGCATCAAAACTAGGCGATATGCTGCCTAGTTTAGCAGAGATTGTGGAAAAGGAACACAGGCGACTTCTTGCTCGGAAATCAATTATTGAGAAACGCAAGGAAGAGCAGGAACGTCAACTTTTGGAGATGGTATATGTTCATAGATCTCAGTAGGTTTTGTTCCATTTGATATTTTGTTCATTATTGTATTTATTTTTGGGTGAACTTGTATATTTTCAAAGGAGCGTGAGGAGGAATCCAAAAGGCTAAAACTACAGAAAATAACTGAAGAGGCAGAACAGAAGAGGCTTGCATCTGAGTATGAGCAAAGAAAGAACCAAAGGATCCTCAGGGAAATAGAGGAGCGAGAACTTGAAGAAGCACAGGCTCTACTTCAAGAGGCTGAAAAACGAAGTAAAAAGAAGGGAAAGAAGCCTTTATTAGAGGGAGTAAGTAAAAATTTGGTTTCATTTTGCCTTTAGTCTGGTCCAAGAGGGCCAAAATTGACTACTTTGTGCATGCAGGAAAAGGTGACAAAGCAAACTTTGATGGAGTTAGCTCTGAGTGAGCAACTCCGGGAGAGGCAGGAAATGGAGAAGAAGTTACAGAAACTAGCTAAAACAATGGACTACTTGGAAAGGGCAAAAAGAGAAGAGGCAGCGCCTCTGATTGAGGCTGCATTTCAACGTCGTCTAGTGGAAGAAAAGCTACTTCATGAACGTGAACAACAGGTAAGTGTTGCAGTGTTCTAGCCCCCTATTATTACTTATTTATAACCAAAAGGACACACCTCTTCTAGAATCTCACCTTTATGATCTGTTTCTCATTTAGGAACCATCGTTTTATGTTCCTAGATTTTGATATCCAACGGCACTTTGATGGCTATAATTTTGTTGTGTTATTTTTGCTTGAGATCCCATTTATTTGTCCTCACTGGTGGTTTTCTCTGGCTACTTTGCAGCAAGAGATTGAGCTGAGCAGACAGCGCCATGATGGAGACCTGAAGGAGAAGAATAGGCTGGCTAGGATGTTGGACAATAAGGTTAGTGAACTCGGTACTTTTGACTTCAATATAGTCTTGTTACTGAAGCATATTTTTTTTCTTAGTACTCCTGCAAAAACCGATTTGGATGCTTTCTTTTAGAACAATTCTTGTTTGTGATT
Organism: Pouteria glomerata; assembly: GCA_035590655.1. NCBI lineage: Eukaryota > Viridiplantae > Streptophyta > Magnoliopsida > Ericales > Sapotaceae > Pouteria > Pouteria glomerata. Next base: position 16,753,424 of record JAVXUM010000036.1, read on the forward strand.
TTTTTTTTTCACTTTTATTTTATTTTTTATTTTTTTTGGGTTGTCTTTGTTTTCTTTACAGAATCAATTCCAGGAAAGAGTGATGAACCGCCGGGAGGAAGAGTACAATAGATTGAGAGCTGAGAGGGAGGAACGGATCAGCCAAATACTCCTACAACGAAGACAGGAGAGGGACTACAAAAGGAAGATGTTATTCTATCTGAGGACTGAGGAGGAAAGGCAGACAAAATTGCGTGAAGATGAGGAAGCTCACAAGCGAGAAGGCATATTATCGCTCAATCCATGTGCCATTTGGTATAAAATTAACTTTATTTCTCAAATTGGTTTGTAAGCTCAATTTTTGTCCAAGAAATGGAGCAATCGTCTGAAGTAAATTCTGAGACAGGAAATGAATGATGAACTCCCTAGCCTCTCCTCTTTTCCAGGCAAAAGATAGCAACGATCTTTCAAATTTGATTCTTGAAATTTAACAAGAATTCACCCCCGCAACCCAATACCCAAAAAAAAAATAAAAAATGCTTTCTGCTTTCAGTTTTTTCAAACGTTTAATCTTGTAATTTCTTTGTAATTTTATGTCCAATGACAAAATATTTCCCCTAGGCGTCCTGTGTTACAACGTCGTGACCCTTGTTATGCTTAAACGTGTCATATTTCCTCAACGCATGCAGAGTCTGCGAGGAAAAGGAAAGAAGAAGCCGAACGCAGTGCAAAATTGGACGAGATTGCTGAAAACAGAGATAGAGAGAGCGGGAACGGGAAGAAAAAGAGAGGATAAGGAAAAAGGCTCTCCTTGGAAGATTGAATGAAGGGTCTGCGAGGTCTTCTGATCTCTCGGGTGGAGTTCGCCCAGCAGAGCCTGGAACTACTGCTCCAGCGGTGGCCGCGGCAGCTGCACCAGCACCAGTGCCATCACCTGGGAAATATGTGCCTAAGTTCTGGTGAGCTGAGAATGCTAGTGCAGAACCTGATCGTTAGGGAAGCAGTCGACATGATGATAGCCCACCCCAGCCCCGCGATAGCTGGCGCAGCAGTGATGATCGTAGACCTTCCTCCTTCAGTGGGGGAAGGTCTTGGGGTTCGTCCAGGATCCCTCCGCCACATGAATGCTGAAAGAGACTTCTAGGTGTGGAAAAAAAAAGAATTTGCTTCAGTTCCAATAGACGAAGGGGTTTCGTATATTTTAGAATTTGCTTTAGTTCCAATCAACGAAGGGGTTCCGTTTCGTTTCTTGTTTATAGGGTAAAGTTATCTGATTGTTGTTTTATTAGATTCGAAATGATCTAGTGAAGAAAGTTTTGGCTAGAATATTTTGGATATTTGCTTTGTTGCTCCCCCCTATAGGAGGCTTAAAAAAAATAACTGAGAAGGAAAAAAAAAAGAATTTTATTCTTGCAAAGGAGAAGATTTCTTTTATTGCTTTTTTTTTTTGTTTTGTTTCTACGGAAAATACAAGAAAAGAATGTACACATATATATACTAGTACACATACCTATATCTAAGCAAATACAAAATAAGTAAAAAAACTTATTAGCCACAAACCATTTGAATGGTTTTGTATTTGGTGGCTTACATTCAAGACTAAAATAAAAAAAGAAACTTAAACCATTAAATAAAGATAAGTTTATATTTTAACAGCCTCCCTTAAACCTATCTTTGAAATCAATAACACTAAGCATAGTCTTTAACTTTTCAAATAATTCTGTTTTTAATGGTTTTGTTAAAATATCTGCTACTTGCTCTTTTGATCGGCAGAATTCGAGCTTAATCTCTCCATCTTTAACTAATTCTCGAATATAATGATACTTGATGCCAATATGCTTACTTCTGCCATGAAATACTGGATTTTTGGCTAATGCAATAGCAGACTTGTTGTCACACATGATTTTTGTAGGAACTCCCTGCTCGTTTCCTAATTCGTTAAGCATTCTACGAAGCCAAACTGCTTGACATGCCGCAGAAGTTACTGCTATGTATTCTGCTTCTATTGTTGATAAAGAGACCACTTGCTACTTCTTAGATGACCAGGAAAACACTTCTATTCCAAGATAGAAAACATAACCAGATGTGCTTTTCCGAGTCTCTACATCACCTACCCAATCATTGTCTGTGTACCCTGCTAGATTGAAATTACTAGTGTAAGTATAAAAAATTCCATGATCCCAGGTACTATTAACATACCGTAAAATTCTCTTTGCTGCTTGAAAGTGTGACTAGTAAGGCTTTTCCATAAAGCGACTGATAATTCCTACTGCTTGAAAGTGTGACTAGTAAGGCTTTTCCATAAAGCGACTGATAATTCCTACTCCATACACAATATCTGGAATAGTGAAAGTTAAATATCGTAAACTACCAACTATGTTCTTAAAGTAGGTAGGGTTTACCAGTTCTCCGCTTCCTTCTTTCTTCATCTCTAAATGTTTTGCAATTGGCGTCTGGATTGAGGCAAGTAAATCCATTTTGAATTTTCTCAAAATATCACCAGCATACCTCTTATGTGAAATGAAGATGCCATTGTCGGTTTGTTGTACTTCAATCCCCAAAAAATATAACATTAGTCCTATGTCTGTCATTTCAAATTGACAAGTCATTACCTTCCTGAATTTAGCAAATATTGTCTCACAATTTCCTGTAAATATCAAGTCATCAACATAAAGACATGCAATCATTAAGTCACCATTTGATTTTGACTTGATATATAGTGTATGTTCATAAAGACTCTTCACAAAACCATTTTGTAGCATATACGTATCTATAACAACCCGGGACTAACACCACTTAAAGAAATTGTCCGCTTTGGCCCCTCGGGTCTCTCCTCGATAAGCCCTCACGGTTTTGTTCTTTGCGAGGGCGACCCTAGTGCCCCCCCAAAACGTGCCCTCAAGGGAGAGGTTTCAACCCCCTAGTTATTAGGCATGCTTCATTCTTCTCTCCAATCGATGTGAGATCGTTACAATATCAATCAGAGTATACCAAGCTCAAGGTGCTTGTTTCAACCCATACAAAGCTTTCTTGAGCCAGTAGACGTCTTTCTCACGTCCTTCTATCACATAGCCAAGTGGTTGCTCAACATAAACTTCTTCTTCAAGAACACCATTCAAAAATGCTGACTTCACATCCATTTGATGGATTTTCCATCTGTTCTGAGCTACAAGTGCTATAATCATATGAATGGTATCCATTCTGGCAACTGGTGCAAATACTTCAAAATAGTCAATTCTCGGCTTCTGTTTATAGCCTTTGACCACTAACCTGCCTTGAATCGATCCACTTGACCGTTGGGTCTGTACTTTATCTTGTACACATATTTGACACCGATTGGCTTTTTTCCATCTGGTAAAGAAGTTAACTCCCAAGTGTCATTTTTCTTTATTGAATGGATTTCTTCATCCATGGCTTGAATCCACCTTTTATCATTTACAGCATCTTCAAAGGAGATTGGGTCACATTCTGCAAATAGGCAAAAGTTTACTAAACTTTCGTCAGTAATATCATTGTTATTACTTACTCCTGTGACCACATAATCTTGCAGATGTGCCGGCATTACTCATGTCCGTTTTGGACGTTCTAATAAACTTGGGACTGCTATTTGAGAAGAAGTATCTGTGTTAGAAGATAAAGTGTTGGTTGAAGTATCACCATGTTGATCTGTATTATATGTGGAATTCTCGATGATAATTGGGCCATTCTGTCTGTCATCTTTCTGAATCCACTCCCAAACTTCATCTTTAATAAACTGGACATCTCTGCTTACAATGACTTCCTTTGTGATTAGATTATATAACTTATAACCCTTGGTCATATCACTGTAACCAATAAAGATGTACTTCTGACTTTTATCATCCAACTTCTTTCTCCGTTCATCTGGTACATGAGGTTATGCAATAGAACCAAATACTCGCAGGAGAGAGACATCTGGCTTGTGATTGCTCCATGCTTCTTCAGGAGTTTTCCCAAACACACTCTTTGTTGGACACCTGTTTATCAAATAAACAGCACAGGCAACAGCTTACGCCCAAAAATATTTTGGTAAATTCTTGGCCTTCAACATGTTTCTAGCCATTTCAAAAATTGTTCTATTTTTTCTTTCAGCTATACCATTCTGTTGAGGTGTATAGCTAGCAGTTAATTGACGCTGGATCCCATGAGTTTTACAAAAGTTCAAAAATTAATTAAAGGGA
>JAVXUM010000036.1:16852926-16867763 GCA_035590655.1 Pouteria glomerata
ACAATAATAGCCCTGCGCACCCAGCGTAAGATAGCACTCAGCGCACACTGCGAGACGGAGACGGGAGATTTATTAAAGAGAACAGTTGAAGTAGGACCAGGAGGATACAAAAACTTCTCTGAAAGAGAGAGAAACAGATGCGAGGGAGAGAAAGAGTTGTTACCATTACTGGAAAAGATCCAGTGGGCCAAGAAACATCGTCTTTCCTTATTTTCTGCGTCTGGCTAGGGTTTTAAGGCCACGTCGGTCTCTCTCTGCCAATAGACGCCGCTACAGATTCAGAGATTGTTGCATTGTAGTAGAGAATCGGAAGAATTTCAGACCAAGGGAGAGGGAGTAGCTGGAGAGTCTGTTTCTTGCTCTGCAACCACCGAGGAAGTAAGGAAGGTATAGAGTAAGAGCTTCATTCAACCCAATAACATTTTCTACTTGGTAAGCTCAACTGCTTTTCTTTTTTTTCTTGCTCTTGTTCTTGTTCTTGTTCTTGTTCTTGTTTTTATCGTTGACATTGTAATTATATTGTATTATAGTTGTAAATACTTAATCGTATACCATTATAATTTTATTGTTAACATGGTGTAGATCAGGATTTGTGCATTTTTCTGTTTTGAATTTATTATTGTTAAATTATATATTTATAAATAATATACATAAATACGTCATTCAATTAATTATAAAATACAATACATACGTCATTTTAAATAATTATAAAGTTCATTTTTAATTATAAAATATAAGTTATAAATACCATTTTAATATTTATTGAGATAGCTAATTATCGTGTTCTACATTTTATATAAATAATAACAAAATAAAAATGAAGTTCCCTACGTAGAGTTGGATAAAGAATGAAAGAATTTTTTATGTAATTCTTGATTTTATAAAGATTAAGATAAAAAATAAAATAAAAATAAAAAATTCTAAAATAAAATACCAAAAATTTAAAAATTACCGGCACCATCCGAAATTGGCCGGAACTGACAGGTGCAAATACTTGTATAGCATAAACTAAGTTACCATTTTTGACCTGTTATTCTACGGGTTAGTAACTACGGTTTTTAACTACTCCATTTGAAACTCCATAGATCACCATGAATCTCCATAAAACTCCAACTTTTTACATCTTGCACAAAGCTGCTGTGCGGATTTTGAGACTGCAATTTATGGTAACGTGCAAAGGAGGGTATCACACTTAAGTCATACCACAAGATCAACACCCTTTTACTGCGGCCAGATCAACACGGTGTCACCTTCGCTTGAGGCGGCTCTATATTGAGGGTCGATCCAGAGTATGACGGATTATGGGCTAACGAGGCTAATCCTAGTATGTCAGTCCATGGTATAAAAGGTCAAATAGTAGAGCGACACCTTGCAAGTATTAAATTTCTAAAGTGCAATAAATTTGTACCTTTATCGCTTTTCATAGGCTGATCGAGCCAAGTCCTCGACAATTCCTCAGCTCTAGCCATTGATCCACTTGTCTCCTGATGGTCCCGCTATTAGTTATTGTGTGGTCATTTCTTGGATCTTGCTCCTAACTCAAGGGTAAGTGCGGCAAGTGCTAATAATATAAATTTAGTCTAAAATGCCCCCAATCCATAGAGTAACCGTTAAGTGCTTCTACGAGCGAAGGTGACACTATGTTGATTTGCCTGCAGTCAAAAGGTGTTCATCTTGTGGTTCTGACTTAAGTGTGATACCCTACATTAATGCCCTTTGCACGTTACCATAAATTGCAATCTCAAAATCCACACAGCAGTCTTAAAATCCGTGCAAGGTGTAAAAAGTTGGAGTTTTGTGGAGATTCATGGTGATATATGGAGTTTCAAATGGAGTGGTTAAAAACTATGGTTACTAATCCGTACAGTAACAGCTAAAAAATGGTAGCTTAGTTTATGTTGTACAAGTATTTGCATCGGTCAGTTCTGGCCGGTAACTTAAAAATTACCTGCATCAAAAGTTACCTGCGCCATCTAAAATTGGCCAGAACTCACCGGTGCAAATACTTGTATAGCATAAATTACCATTTTTGAGCTGTTGTTATACGGATTAGTAACCATAGTTTTTAACTACTCCATTTGAAACTCCATATATCACCATGAATCTCCATAAAACTCCAACTATTTACACCTTGCACTAACTTTGAGATTACCATGCGGATTTTGAGACTGCAATTTATGGTAACGTACAAAGGGCATTAATGTCGGGTATCACCCTTAAGTCATACCACAAGATCAACGCTCTTTGACCGTAGGCAGATCAACATGGTGTCACCTTTGCTCGTAGAAGCACTTGATAGTTACTTCGCCGATTAGGGGGCATTTTAGACTTAAATTTATATTCTTAGCAGTTACTCTTGGGTTGGGAGAAAGGTCCAAGAAATTACCACACAATAACTAATAGCAAGACCATCAGGAGACTAGATGATCGATGGTTAGAGTTGAGGAATTGTTGAGGACTTGGCTCGATCGGTTTATGGAAAGAGATAGAGGTATAAATTTATTGCACTTAAGAAATTTAATACCTTCAACAACCTAGCCAGGTGTCGCTCTGTTGTTTGACCTTTTATACCATTGACTGACATACTAGGATCAATCTTGTTAACCCATAATCCCTTGTACTTTGGATCGACCCTCAATATAGAGCCTCCTCAAAGCTTGATGATTATGCTTGCTAGAACACTTAAACTTGTATATTGTCATCATCACAAACCGCTTCTCTATCCCCTAATCATGGACTATATATATACCTTCTAGTCATCTGCATTTAAGGTAGAACAATTAAGACTCAACTACCACCACCTCTCTCTCTCTCTTTCCGTCTTTCTTCGGTCGCCCTAGTTCTCATCCTTGGTCACTCTGGTGAGATCCCGCCTTCAGTGACGAATAGCATTATTCCCAAGCTAACGGATTGTTCCACGTCACTCCTGTTCCCATACACTCTATGGAGAGGATAAGAATTATAATCAATAACTTTGGATTGACCCTCAATATAGAGTCGCCTCAAAGCTTGATGATTATGCTTGCTAGAACGCTCAAACTTGTACATTGTCATCATCACAAACCCCTTCTCGCTCTCTTGATCATGGACTATATATATACCTTCTGGTCATCTTCATTTAAGGTAGAACAATTAAGACTCAACTACCACCATCTCTCTCTCTCTCTCTCTCTCTCTCTCTCTCTCTCCATCTTGCTCCGGCCGCCCTAGCTCTCATCCTTGGTCACTCTGGTTAGATCCTGCCATCAGTGGTGAATAGCATTATTTCCAAGCTGACAGATTGTTCCACGTCACTCCTATCCCCACACACTCTATGGAGGATAAGAATTATAATCAAATAAACCTCTCATGTGGCTATGCAATTATCTAGGATGGTAATAAAATAGAGCCTGTAGAGTTGACTTGGTTAGTATGACAAAGTATAAGTTAGAAAGAAAAAGAAAGAGGAGGACAGTGAATAAATAGGAATATAATTTTTTGAGGTTGCTGTAATTAATAATGTTTTGTATGTTTATTAGGGGTGGCAAAGCGAACCCATACCCATTAACCTACCCAATTAAACTTATAATAAATGGATTTGGGTTATATTATTTTACTAATTGGGTTATAATTGGGTAATTTATAAAACACTCATTTATAAATAGGTACAACTGGTTATTATTCGGGACCCATTAAAAGCCCAATTAAATTGATAATTCGTCCTCAAACGCATTAGGCACCCATTTGAAGATTGCAGGTTCCGGAAAATGAAGTAATTTCACACTCAGGAATTTAATAATTTTATATAGCCTTCCGATTGTTTGCTCGAGTTGTGTACTACATAAAAAGAAATCCAAGTTGTTGGTTTGCTCGAGTACTGGCCTGGATGGTAAATGATGTGTAATTTTATTATGAGGGTGTTTGGAGGATAAAATTTTTAGTAAGTTTTGGTAGTTTTTTATTAAAAATTGTTAGTGATAATTTTTGATGTGTTTGGTAAAAAAATTATAATTTTTTGCAACTTTGGGTAACTTTTTAGGTGTTTGGTGAAATTATTACTGTAGCAAAGCAGAAAAGTTATAACTTTTGAGTGTTTGGTAAGGTTTTTTACTGTAACAGAACAAAATAATATAAAAAAATAGGGTTTGCTGTCATATCAAATTACTGCAGTAGAGCAGAAAAGTAGTAAAAATTGGTAGTTTCCCAAACATCAAATTACTGTAGTAGTAATAACTTTTGGTATTTTTTTGCTAAAACTTGACCCACCAAACGCAACCTATATATTTATATATCTAAAGTAGATGCAGTGATATTGTCTGATGAAATACTGCAATTATTTTGTATTTATTTATTTTTTTAATATATATATTTATTTATTTTTCAAAAAAATAAATGGATGAATAGGATAATAATGATCTATTTGTATATATACACACATTAATTGAAATAAATTTTTAATATCTTTTTAAAAAAAGTAAATTAGATTATAAATAAATGAGTTAGATACGGGTTTATGGGTTTGTACTGACCTGTATTCAACGTGCCTATATTTAACCAACATTTTAAATGGGTTGGTTTGAGTTGCACTTATTTAATTTTGAACCCGTTTATACCTATCAGTAACCCGCCCAACCCATCCATTTTGCCACCCCTAATATTTATTATTCTGCTGCAGTGGTGGTATGTCATTAATTTTTGCTTTCATAACACGGTAACTAGACAACTCTTTTTCTTGAACTTGCCAGGTTGGAGCAAGTGATGTTCTTTTTATCCCCTTGAGGATTCTGTTTGTTGTTACAGTGCTTTTCTTTTTCCTTTCAGCAACTATTTTTTTGCCCTGCGACCTTTTTTTGAAAGGTTTTTTTTCTCTTTTTTTTGACTCATAAGTAGTAGGGTATGAAGTGTGGCATCATAGTTAAAGCTGAGTTGTTTTATTTTTTGTAAATGATAAAGAAGAGAGTAAGTTTCTGCCACACTTTATTGGACCTGGTGGATCCTTTTTTTTTTTTTTTTATCTCAATATAAATGATAAATTTCTGCATTTTATTTGCTCCTTTAATTTGCTGATTCCCTTTATGTTTGTATGGTGTAGGATCTTCACTGTTTTTACCATGGGTTTGGATGGAAGATTCACAAAATTGTATAACAAGGACAGAACTCATCAAGCAAAGGCTATGTGCTTGCATTCGTATTCGGATTTATCCCATGTTTCTCCAGTAGTGTTTTTATACCTATTGAAAGAATGTTATGCTTGTGGTAAAATATCTCCCCATCCTTGTGTCTTTTCAGGAGCATGATTCTTTTTTGGTCATGAACGTGGCTCATGGAATGATTTATTGTCACATAGACCAATCAGCTTATAATTCTGAACGGAAACCATATTTTTTATTCATTGCACTTATAAATATGCATGCAATATTTTATGCTATCTCTAGTTGGTCAAAATTTCTTGGTTTGCTGATTTGCCTCAAGTTCTACGAATATCAGAAAAACTAGATGCTTGTAAATATGCATGTGATTTTCATTTCAGTAAGAGTACAAGAGTTTCAGATTGTTATTGTGTAATTTACATAATCCTCTCAAGGGTGAAATGCTTCTTCTTTCTTTCTCATTCTTTATCGTTTCACTGCACGAATTACTCAAGTATATACTCGAGTTTGGCCCAAAATCCTAATAAATCTAGTTTAAATCAACCCTAATCTCTGTCCCCACCTCTTAGTGGAAAGGGAAGGGAGGGATGTCGAAACAAAAAAAAAAAAGTTGAATCCTTTATTTCTTAAGGATTAATTTTAATTGTGTGACATGGAACTTGAATTTGATTAGAAAAAGACATGGAGTCGTATAAGTAACTATTCGCCATGTGAATCGGAGTATAAAAAGTGTCAAATTTTTGTACTGGTGCTATAATTAATAATAATTTAGTAGGTGTTTTTAGCGTATATGTTTGACATTTATTTATACATTGGATTTATTGATTCTTATCAATAACATATATTGTTGTATGTATGTTTCTTATCTCATTGAATTTATTGATGTAACAGTTATAACTGTTTATTTTATTTTGTTGCAAACTACACCAAACTACTACTGTTAACATGAAATTGGCATAATACACGAACTTGTTTCTTCTATTTACTGTCTTTTGGTTCACTTTATCCAGTTGCTCTTACATACTTTTGTATAAATTTCTTTGTCATAAATTTTGCATTTGATAGGCACATGCAAAGCAACAAAGAAGTTCCGCATTCTTCAACATCAAGTCCATCAAGTTCTGTACAACAGTCCCCAGCCTGGACCAGCTGTTTTTGTTGCTCACTGTCTCTATGTCTTGCCTATTCTTGAAGCATATTCTGAAGGCCTCGGTCACTTAATTATATCTGCACTTCGTCGTTTTCTAAAAGTTGGAACCACATCAGAAGATTTACTTGAAGCAAAGTCTCTTATGGCACGATTATTTCTTCTTATTGTGGATGGTAGTATAATCCATGATGGGAGGGTTCTCATAAAGATGCTGGAAGCTTTTGACATCAGTTTAATGAACATTGAAAATGCCATGTGCATTGCAGATCTGAACAATAGTAGTAGTTCAGTACCAGCAATTACATTTGTTGAGAAGTACATTTTTGATTTGATAGAATCTGAATCATACATGGCAGCAGTCACTCTTTTGGAACACTTCTCTATCCGCCAGTCTGGGGAATCTTTTCTAATTAAAATGATGCAAAACAAGGACTTCAGAGCAGCAGACAAGTGGGCAACATTTATGGGGAAACCAATGTTGTGTGTACTTGTTCAGGAATACTCTGAGAGGAAGCTGCTAAAGCATGCATATGACATTATAAAGAAAAACAATCTACAGCAGGAACTTCCAGAAATATATCATAAGTGTAAAGAAAGGTATTTTTTTTATACCTTTCATTGCCCTCTTGTTCATACCATATGTTTCAGATTATAGCTTGGTACTCATGGCAGTTCTTAAAAATTTTAGCTGATCTCATCAAGATTAACAGAAAGTACTCTTTAACTAAATTGTAGCGCATTAAAGAAACTAGCAGAAAAAGGATGCTGGGACATTGCAGAGGCAAGGGCGAAAGGCAATAAAGAATTTGTTGAGTATTTGGTGGGTAGTTTTTAACACCAAATGCTGTTTAGCTCTCTTTGAAATTTATATTTCAGTGGTTGCATTTAAATTGTTGTAAAATTGTTCGTGTATTCCCATGCTGTGGAGCTTATAATTAAATTTATTCGTTGGCATGTGCTGAGATAGAGGATTTGTAGCTGGGCATTAAATCTCACCTAATTACATCTCTAACAGAGCAAGTTGCTTGCTGCCTGTGAATGTTGCATTCATTCCCATTAATACCAAGGGATCTTGAGTCTGCTGCTGTTAGAAAAGTGTGCAAGTTGGTTGTCCTACCCAACCTTGTTAACACCATTCCCACAATTGGCGGACATCTGAACCTTGTTGTGGGGAATTTTTTTTTTTTTTTTTTTTTTTTCAAGGCATTTACGATCCACTATTTAGTAATCTCTGAAATATCTTTTTGTTTTTGGTCTAATGAATATTATTATTGAAAGAATATACCTTCGAACATAATTTAGCAGAAGAAACCCAAAACTGACCTGCAAGAACTTGGAACATAACATGGATGCCGTGTAATATGTGTATGAAGAATGACATGAATGTAATGATGTAATGTCAGTTTTATGTTTATAAAGTAAATGTAGAGAAAAAGAAAGGGAATTCATTAAGTTCATTCCGAAGATTTTATAACTTGTCAGAGGGATATGGAAAGGAGTAATTGTGATAATAATGATTTTTTTCTTATTTCCCCATTGGTATAAAGTTAATTTTTTTCTTTGCTGATTTACTTTCATTGTTAAAATCTTTCTAATATGTGATGCATGAAATGCTTAAATTCATTCATCTCCTTGTGGCTATTAAAAAGAGGTTGAACTTAGAATGCCTTCTCGTTGCATTTGATTTGGTGTTTACAAACCTTTTTGTAGTCTGTGATTCAATTGAACAGTACATTGTAAAGAGTTCTCTCTGTGAATATTGACAAATCTTATCAGCTATTACCATCGAGATTTTATGCAATTACTAATATTTCTATAGCAGGTTTGTTATACTATGTTGCTGTTTTTTTTATCATGGCTAAGGCTCGTCTCTGTATAAAATTGCTGTATTTACATGTCCGCCTCTGCTCATAATAACTGACCGTTGCACAATGCAGTCAACTCCAATTCTCTGAGCCAGTTTATAATAATGTTGAATATAAATTTATCTTTTCGTTGGTTTCTCAAAAAGAATTATCAATGTCTTTAATCATTGCAGCATTAAGATCATTTTCAGTTTTTAATTTTAAATTCATCACTCGTGCCTTTTAGCTTTTGTCTTTATGCAACCAATATTTGTGATACTATGTTTTATCTCGTAAGTATAGGCCCTACCTGATTTTTGCCTCGTGTTTTGGCCAAAAAGTACTTGAATCCCCTGTGATTTAGAAGTGAACAGGCACTCTTTTCGTTTGGATTGATCTATAAAAGTGGGTGAAATCCATCAGAATTAACATCGTATGTACTACACATTTTGAATAAATGAAGTAGGAGATTAGATTATTTCCATCAAGAGGGATCCTTGAAAGACATCTTACAATAAAAATATTTATCCCTTTTTATCCTTTCTTCCTTGTGTATGGAATAGAAGAATCAAAAGAAAGGACCCCCTATTGGATATGGGGGAAAACAATATAAGACTTGTAAATGTAAGATTTTAAGCACAGGATCTCCTAACCCATCACAAGTCGTCATATTATGCTCACCCAAAATAATCCACATTGAAGCCACCATTGTTCAACGGTTTTCCCTCCCCTTTCTCAGTCTAGCCCCATTCCAAGACAAAATTGTGTGTTCACTGAGACTAATGCTATGAAGTTAAACCTTTGAAGTGGGCAAGCAGAAAAAGATTAGCAAATAATATTTTAAGCAAAGATTTTTGGGTTTATGCAAATCATCATTGTTAAAAATTGGGTGTATTTTGTTCATTATATGATTGGTGTCACAGCAGTTCAAATTGTTAGAAATGTAGATACATTTTTCTCCCTGGTAGCAATATGGCAAATTTGTTGAATGTGAACCTTTTCATCTTTGGAGAATCCATATAGATTGCACATGGTAAATAACTAAAACCTTTTTAATGAAAAAAATGATAAAGGTTTATTTGGCAATGGAAGCTGGCTACTCCGAGAAGGTCGATGAACTTTGTGGTCGATACTCCCTCAAAGGTTTCGTGAATGTCAAAGGTTTGTTAGCTGTCATTTTTGCCCTTAGTCCTTATGCATATAGCTTGTGTGCAATTGGTAAACATGCAAATAGATGAACCTTAACCTGTGTGTCATTGCAATAAAAAAGGAAAAAAAAAAAAAAACTATCCTTTCTGTGCTAGTATTTACCGTGGTTCAATTATTTATCAAGCTCTATAAAAACTCATTTTCAAGTGAGAAGCAATCCTGCGAATTCTTGAACTCTAGACTGACAATTTTTGTTTAGTATTGGCATTTCCATGTTTTTGTTTTTGAAGTTCTGAACTTCTCATTTGTTGTATTGGATATCATAATTTATTTTGCACCTTATACCAATCACATCACTAGATGCTTTGCTTGTCTCTGAGATTTAAAAAAAAAAAAGTTGAAAGAAGAGGAAATGAATGGCAATGCAAGCTTCCACTTGAAGATGAATTCCTTTGTTGCCTGCTTCCATATTGGAAAATGGAAGTGCTAACTTTTGTAGGAAGGTTCTAAATCAGTCTCTGGTTTAACTTCCATGAAGTGTTTATCCTCTGTACCAAAACGAAAGAAGTGGCTTGAAGCGACTTGAATTGGCATTTATGCACTCGACCACAAACTTTCAGGTATTATTTCTTAGTACTGAAGGGATGTTATGCTGAAGCAATAATGAAGCCAAGTCATCTGATCATATCATGTGATTGGCATTTCACTGATTTTCCTTCGACCTTCTCCAGTCATCTTTATTCAAATCTTGTTTGCTTTCTTTGATTTATTTGCTTCCGCATGTTAAGTTAATTTCCTCTTCTTTCTCTTATTATGGAAGGCATCTTTCCAATTGTCTTTGTCTCAATTATGGTCATCTCATAAGAATTTTGTTCTTGATTGCCTGACATCTTGCTCTATAACAGAAAGGGAAAATTTGCATGGGCATTTTATTGAATTCGCTAATATTATTTTTGCGAATGAAAATAGTTAGTAATTTATTCATGTTGTACAGATCCTGATACGAGCCTTGTACATAGCCGCTATTTGCAGCTTAATGAATTGGTCTTAGAAGGTTTCATTTGGGTTGATGAAGCCAATGCTTTGGATGATGCTGCATGCCAAATTGAGGAATGTAAGGTCGTGGGCATTGACTGTGAATGGAAACCTAACTATGAAAAGGGGAGTAAACAAAATAAGGTAATTATTTAATGATCCTTTGCCAACTTCCAATTAATGTCTTGTTTCTCTGATCCATTGATTTATGTGTTAACGTAGGAACTCTTTCTTATTTTTATTTTTTGTCTTCTCAAAGACATTATTTGATATGATGTGTGTAGAGAGTTCATGAACTATTACAAAAATATATTATGTGAAAAGGGAAGGTTAAATAATTGTATGTGCACTTAAATTGCTAGAGCCTGCTTTAACCAACATTTTTTGCATGCAAACTGGTTTATCTGGTCTAGACTCCTAGATCATCTTAAGATGGGCCATGTAGTTTCATTTGTTGTACTTTCTTCATGCTTCTCAGCACATTAATTTTTTAAAAATCTAAATGACGTTGACAATTTCTCTCCCCCTGCCCCTCATTTCTCTTCATTTGGATTTTAAGTTGTAAAATAGGTTCACTACCATGGTTTGGTGAAACCATTACCACGTTTTAAAAGCCCTTAAATAGTGTGTGGTATATATGCAAACCCTTATATCTATTGCAGCTGCAATAGATAAATTGGAAGTGGGCAACTTTTGTATTGTATCCTTTCTTCCTTGGCCGGGAAATAAATAAATAAAAATTTTGCTGGCTCCGCGGCTAAAACAATTGCAGGTACTTTCTTTAGAAGATCACTTTTCATTGAAGTTGGGTTAGGTCTGAATCCCATATAAAAGCTTCTAAAGAAGTCTTTTCTTGGATTCTTCATTGATGCTGGACAGATGAAGCTAGAATGTCTTATAAAGGTGCTGTCGGAGCACAATAAAGATGCCCTAATTGATGTGAAAAGCATATGGCTAAATGCGACAAAACAGTGACCACGCCCAAAACGTTTATGGAGGAGCTTGCCTATCTACCGTTAAAGTCCAGCATACTCATAGGGATTCATTCTTAAATGACACAAGTTGGAAGGTGTTAGATAGGAGATTTTTCTATTATTTGTTTCTATATTTATCTTTAATTAGTTGTTAATCAGGATCTGAATTATTAGAAACATATCGTGTATTTTTGGATAACCAGTTGGCATTAACAATATATATACAAGGTTAATGGTCTGGTGAAAATCAATTAACTCTTTTCTATTATTCTCTGATTTTCAAGTGAAGGTATGATCCTGGGACAAAATCTATAGCATACTGAATTTCACGCAGAGAGGGCAAGTGATCTAGGAGATCCTTGGGGAAGATATCTTGAAATTCTTGGAGCTCCTGATGGACCACTTCAAGAACCACGTATTTCATGTCTAAAAGGACTTCCTTAGCAATAATGAAAACACAACAGTCTCTCTGACAACTTCACGGTCAAACTCCTTCGGGCTAATGACGTGCAATTCTTTATCTTCCACAACTTTCCTCTCTGGTTGGGGTTCAACGGGCACATTTATTGGCTTATTTCTCTTACTTAAGTTGAATATCCTAAAATAATTCTTAAGAGGCCTACTTATGCTGATCTTGAAAGAAATTTAGACATTGACATTTAGCCTAGTCTATAAATATTTCAATATTAAATTCTTGTTCAATGTTAAATTATCCTTAATCTTAAAAGCTCTAATTGAAATTAACATCCTACTAATAGGAATTTAAGAGTTGTTGCATACAAAAACTTTATAAGTAATTTTGCATCTAAAAAAGTTAGAAGAAAACTTTTGCATCAAAAAAGGTTAGAAGATTTCTTTATATACAAAATTTTAAATATTTTGTACTTGTTAAGATTTTTTGTAAAAATTCGTTGTCAGCCTTGCCTTAGATCCCCACTGGTGCTAAGCCACACATGAGAGAGAGAATAAGTAGAACTGAGACAAGCTTGACAACGGGAGAAAAAAATCTCAGAATAATCTAAGCCATAGATTTTTGTTTACCCTTTTGCTACAAGGCGGGCCTTGAGATGATAAATGGTACCATTAGGATGCCTTTTGACAGTAAACGTCTTGCGACAACCGACAATGTACTCCCAAGTAACATTAGCTGAGAGGTTAGTCATCTTCTCTTCCATGATAGTTCATCATCGAGGATGAGAAAAGGCTTTTGACGCATAGTTTGGAATAGAAAATTAGGACAAAGTACTAATAAAAGAGTAATACAAGGAGAGAGTTGTAGGAGACAAAATTACATAAAATTACATATAGGATCGAATGTATATGTCTGCTTTCTTTTTGAGAGAGTAATTGGAATGTCAAGGTCCTATGGAAAAGATTATGAGAACATTGGAGAAGGTGGTGAAGGGTCTTGTGGAAAAGATTATGAGGACATTGGAGAAGTTGGTGGAGGTTTGGAGGAATAAGAGCAGATGAGGGCCCAAAGGCGGCGAAGCAAATATTAGGGCTATTTGAGGATGATACATCCTACAAATTTGGGAAAGAAAGACAACAAGAGAGATTTGAATTGGGGACAACAGACAAAGTTAATGGACAAGTAATAAAGCTGGTTAAGAGAATTTTGAGATGAGGATCCTTGTTAGAAGTTGTCCCACATCAGCTTATTAGAAAAGTTACTTATTTTATATAAGAGATAGACTTCTCTCACCTTAACATCTGGGTTTTAAGGTTAAGACCTCTCATCTTATGTGTAGTTGGGCTACTTTACATATTATCAGAGTGGATTTTTAACTGGGTGTCATCACAATTCAGGTTTTGCCTATGTTCATGCGAGCCAGCATGAGGGAGACTGTTGAAAATTGTTCCACATTGACCTATGATAAACTTATCTTACCTTAATGCTTAGCTTTTAAGGTTGAGACCGCTCCTCTTGTATGTCGTCGGGCTTTTTTACATTACTGACCTTAAATCTTTTCCTTGTGGTATTACTTTCATCTAACATTGGCAACAAGTAATTCCCCCCCCCCCCCCTTTTTATATTGAATGGTCTTGTATCACTCATGCTACAGATTCTGTATGGAGCCCCTGCATCTCTTATATGACAGTATTGTATCTTTGTGGGTTTAATTCCCATCCTATGTACTGGTTAACATTTTGATAAAATCACTACTTTGTGTTCTTTTTCTTTTTTCTTTCTATTAGAGATTCAATTTCTCCTTGTTACAGGTTTCAATCATGCAAATTGCTTCTGAAAAGATGGTTTTTGTCTTTGACTTGATAAAGTTGTTTGAAGATGCACCTGATGTTCTAGACAAATGCCTTACTCGGATTTTGCATTCTCCAAGAATTCTAAAGCTTGGTATGAGAAATCACAACCTTTTAGCTGGAAGAGATTGACTCCTGTCAAATATAAATGATATGTTCAATGTTTAATTTATCTATCTGATAAAACAAAATGATTTTTGAAAATGTTCTTCTTACAAATTAAGATTCAATTGTTAAAAATTATTTTCTTTTTTTCATTCAACGATTGAAATCATTTTTATATTTTTAACTTCCTGCTCAATTCTTATTTTAGTAGAACCTAATACTATTTATCTCACAAATTGACTTGGGCATTTTAAATTTCACCATATTTTAAAAGTGAAGATCATATGCAAATCAAAATTGCCAATTTAAATTCAGCCCCAGTTATGGTTTATAAGAAACTGAATCTTCCAAATTAAAACACCATAACTTGTACATATATAAATGATATGTTCAAAAGTTAAATTGTTCCATCTTTCAAAGATGTAAATCTATTTCATCTATGTACTTATATATCCTAATGGATCACTTAGGCTGTGTTTGGATAACTATGGGTTTCAAATCAAAGGATATGATATGATATTGTATTAAAATACAAGAAATAAAGGTCATTTACGTAAAAATACGTAGAAGATTTCTATAATTAATATTAGAGTGGTTGAGCCACTATTGCAAAAGATTTAATAGCTAACTTTTGTGGTGATTTCAAATCCATCTGACTCTATTATGTTACACCCAAATGCATGATAAAGTCCATATCTAAACTAACAAAATTATATTTGAGCAATTTTCCTTGAATAGAGAGCACAAACCAAACCAAACCAAACCAAACCAAACCTTTTTCCATTAGGTGGGGTCAGCTATATGGATTTGACGACGCCAATCAAATCTATTGAGGGCCATATCCTCCATTAAATTCATGTAAGCAAGGTCATGTTTAATAATTCCTTTCCAACAGCTCTTGGGTCTTCCCTCTCCTACTCCTGACAATCTCCATACTTTCATATCTTTTAACCGGTGCCTCCGTTAGACGTCTTTTAACATTACCAAACCATCTTAGTCGATTTTCTCTCATTTTCTCTTCAATCGGCGCTATTCCTACTTTGTCCTTAATCTCTTCGTTCCTAATCCTATCTCTCTTTGTTACCCCACACATCCATCTTAACATTCTCATATCTGCAACTGCCATCTTCTGAACATGATTATGTTTTACTGCCCAACACTCTGATCCATATAATAACGCTGGCCTTAC
>JAVXUM010000036.1:16878852-16892179 GCA_035590655.1 Pouteria glomerata
TTGCAAATAAGATCTATTATCACGACTTGGATTCTAATCAGGATTTAAAATTTTATTGCTTGAAGGATCGTCAAAGCCACGAGTATCTTGGAGCTGCTGCTGATGACTCCTCCTTACATAGAGGGTGGCTCCCGGCCAGCGCAATATGGATTCAACCCCCATAATTACATACCTATGAAGCATTTTGATACATGAAGAAGAAGAATAACACTTTAGACAAAAAAAAATTGTAGTTCAATTCTTGCAACTTTCTGTTTATGTTTGGGTGCATGTGATATTCTGAAAAACTCTGAAAATATCTGAAAACACTGCACGTTTTACGAACTCACAATTTATCTCATTTTATCTCACTTTTCATCATACCAAATACCCTCATATAGGATTTTAGATAAAATTTGTAGAATGAAAATAAAGTTGTGGATTCAACTCATAAGTCTATGTTTAGATAGTATTCTTTTCTACACTCGATAATAATAGCATATTTTTATAGATATAGATAGAGATAACTTAAAGCATAATATATAATATAAAAAAAATATTTATCCTACTAAATAAAGGTCTCAATAATAAATATTATTATTAAACAAAATAATGATTATGGCATGTGACACCTATTTACAATTATTCTATAGAATTTTCTTTGTCTGATAATTTGAAACATCATTATCTTAATTTAAAATTATAATCTAAAAGATATAATATTATACATAATTATTAGTTATTCATTTTATTTAATATACATTTTTATTTATCATATAACATCTTATTTTTAATTTTTATTTTATATAAAATTATTTTTTATTTTTATATATTTTAATAAATTATTATTTAAAACATAATAAAATTATCATTAAGAAATAATGCAAAAATAATTATAATTAATGATAAATATTATTATTATCAAACAAATTAAAATATAATAAATATCATTATTAAACAAAATAATTAAAAAAATAATTGGCCTGCTAAGTAAATATTTTAATTTATTAACATCAATTTATAATTATAATTATCTTAATTTATAATTATATACTCCAAAAATATTAGTATTGTACATTATTACCACTTATTGACAATTTTATTGAAATTAGAATTTTGTTGATTAATTTTTGTGTTAATTAAATTCTATTAACTAGATAAATCCTAGTAAGATCTTTTGAATTAAAAACCTTCTCAATCTGTATCTATTTAAATTCATTTAAATGACCTTAAAAAAAGAGAGCTCGAAGTAGGCAAATTATTTTTGAATGATCATATAAATTTTATTATCTTAAATTGTATAAAATATGTGTATTACTTGTAACATAATTGGATAATTTCAATTACTAATATTAAATATTTGATATGAATTGGATTAGATAATATTATTTCTTTTTCTTTTTACAAATTTAATTTTCAAATATAAATAAATTATGAAAGTAGTCCACTTGAATCATCAATTTTGTTTTCTTCCCTACGTTTAGATTAAAAAGAAAAGAGTAAATTCCACTAATTATTCCCCTATAAATTTCTTGAAAAAATAAATAATTTTTTTTATTTTTAAAAATTATTTTAACGTCTCTTACTTTTAAATTTTCTTAAATAGATTCCCTCTCATCTTGTTAATAAGAGTTACAAAAGTGCACAAACTTTTAGTAGATATGAAATATTTTTATCTGAAATAATCAATATATATTTTTTTACTTATATATAATGTATAGAATCAAATTGTTTACAAGCTATAACATTTTATATGAGAACATTTTTATTAGTTTATGCAGAATTCATTTAATTTTAAAAATGATTATGTACACTTTTTCGTATGTGTCATTGAGAATAATTTGTTAAAGAAATTTAAAAGTACGAGAATTCAAAATAATTTTTTAATATGAGACATACTGTTTAACTCTTTAAAAAATCTTTAAAAAAAATTAGTATAATTCACAAAACATTCTTCAAATGTAAACTTTGTCATTGTATATGATAGAGACTCAACTAGTACTATATAAACTATGACATGGGCTAAATTTTAAATTTGTAAATTTGGTAAAAAATTTATAAGTAATTTACATTTACTACTCTGGTACATTATTTTCAATCTTAATTTGACTCTTAATACTTGAGTTTTTTTAATATATTTTACTCTATATTTTTAAGTTATTTCACTTTGTTCACTTCTTTCAAATTTATTAACTAAAAAATTGCATACGTATTTATTGTACGTGATAAATGCTTAGTATTTTTTTTAATTAATTTTTCTTACCAATAACTAATAAAAGGGATATAGTGTAACAATTTTAAATTATAGGGGCCGGTTAAATAAAATATAAGAATCGTAAGTATAATTTGTCAAAACAAATTAATATTATTATTATTTTCTTTTATTTAGAGAGAGAAAGAAGATTGAAGAATTACTTTGTAAACGTGAAAGGCTTTTAAGTGAGGTAAGGTAGGCTATGAATTTGAAACTGGTCTTAGTCTTTGTCCAAAAAAAAAAAAAAAAAAATTGAAATTAGTTATTGTTTTATTATGACGTGAGGCAGCACTGTAGTCCAACATGTGTTCAATCATTGTTTTATTTTTTTGTTATTTTTTTTTTGGTATTTGTAAAGTTTTTTTTTAGTGTTCAAAAATTAAATCTTATTTTTTTAATTAAAATTTTGAACAATTAATGGTAATCCAACGTATGTCTTATTTTTTTATTATTTTGTTTTTTGAGAATTGACATATATAATATTTTTTTAAGTAAATCTAAAACGAATTGTTCCATTCATTCAGGAATTGTTTGGATACAAAAATACAAAAATTATCAATTTTTTTTAAATTCTTTAAATTAAGTTTCATCACATATTACTTTTATATTGTATATTTTTTTTTTTTACTTTTTTGTCATCTAAACACCGTCCCAAATTTATGTTAGAAGGTGGCTTCAAATTTTTATTTTCTCCATTGATAGTATATTATGGGTGCGTTTGGTTTGCAAAACTTCTCCAAAAAACTCTATAAAGTTTTAATCATTACTTACTTTTTATCTCACTGCATACATTACGAACTCACAACTTTTCTTACTTTTTTTTATTTTTTCTCATTTTTTTACCACTCCAAACACACCGTATATTGTAAAATAGACGGTAAAGAAAGTCCTAAAAAATGAAAAGTTTTGAAAATGGAATTATAATAGCCCATTTGGTAATATTATTATTTTTTTGTTTATATTTATTTATTTATATTTTTTATTTTTTATTTTCTGTTGTCATTTTTTCTTAAAATAAAAACAGAAACTACTTTTGAAAATATAATTTTGTTTATAATTATTAATTTTTTATTTTTAAAAAAATATTTAATTTTATTATATTTTTAAAAATTACCATTGTGCTGTTTTGTATGAACAGGTTTCCATTTCTTACGCTCAGGGTTAGTTTGAAAACAGGAAACCAATGTTTTTTTTTTTTAGCTAGATTACCTTACCACCGCCTCAAGGTTTGACTAATTATAAGCAATACTTATCATTAATATTTAAAATTTAAGGACCATTTGGAGGTATAATTTTTAATAATTTTTTAAAAAAATTTTTAGTTATATTTTTTTATGTTTGGTGAACTAAATTGTAATTTTTAACAACTTTACAATTTTTTGGTATTCGATAAAATTTTTAGTAACTTTTAGTAATTTTTAGTAACTTTTAGATATTTTGTAAAATTGTTAATAATTTTTAGTAATTTTTAGCAACTTTGTGTGTTTGATAAAACTTTATTAACTTTTGAGTTGACCAAATTATTATAGTAGAGCAGAGTAGAAAAGTAGGAAAAGTTAATATTTTGTCAAATACTGAGTGGTCATTTGGTAACACTATCATTTTCTGTTATTATTTTTTTTTTTTTGTTATTATTTTCTGATTTGTGTTTTTTGTTTTCGTTTTTCTTTCCATGAAATGAAAACTAAAACAGCGTTTGGAAACATAATTTTATTTACAATTATTATTTTTTAATTTTAGAAAATATTTAATTATATTATATTATACTATATTGTATTATATTATATCAATTATATCATAATATGTTAATAATATAATATAATATATTGTATTATATTGTATATTATATTTTATTATATCATATATTATATTATATTATATTATTAATATACTATATAGTAATTAAATTATTACATTATATTATATTATAATTAAATTATTAGATTATATATTATATATTATAATATTATTATATTAATAAATTATATTATATTATATATTATATTGTTATAATATATAATAATTAAATTATTATTATAATTATATATTATATTGTTATATATGTATAATATAATATAAAACATTATAATATAATTAATATAATATAATAATATATAACATATTATATTATATTATATTATACTATATTATATTATATTATATTTTATAATATTAAAATGGACAATATTTAAAAATGGGTCAAAATATTTGTAACAGAAAAAAAAAAGGAGTAAAAGCACATTTTTTCTGTTTTCATTTTTCTATTGTCATTTTCATTTGTTTGGAAACAAAAAAACGTAAATAGATTTTAACAAACATATTTTTATTGCAAGTTTTTCAAATTTTAAAAACAAAAACAGAAAAACAAAACTAAAACGTTGCCAAACGGAGCCTAAATTTATAACTTTTGGTAATTTTTTTGTACTGCCAAACAAGGCCCTGTACCTACATTTTTATTATGAAATATTTATCAAAACAACGTCAATGTGATAAAGTTACATAAACAGCGTTTTTTTTTTTTTTTTTTCTGTTGACTATTTAAAATGTCCAAAAAGCCATTAACATCTTTCAATATTAAAAAAGATATTTATTTTTTCAAATCAAGTCAAACTCTTGTCTCCAAAATTGAAGCCAGCGTCTAAAAATGAAAAACAAAGAAATAAAGTAAAATATTATGAATCATTCTCTTTGCACATATTATTTATTTTTTAACTTTTGAAATTCTCAAGTGTGTTTAAGACAATTTGTTTAGTCTAAAGGAATGAAAGAAATACCTCATATAATTTTTTTTTATGCAATCATACTCTCTTTCATTTAGCATCAACAATCATAAACTTCAGGGCACTCAGGGAATAGTCGAGGTACGCGCAAGCTGGCCCGGACACCCTGAGTTATCAAAAAATAAAAAAAAAAAAAAAAAAAAACAATCATACCAATCGCAGGATTTAGCTGCAACAATTATTTTAAAATATAGGGCTTGAATACAAAATGTTAAGAATAGTTACTTGAAATTAGCTAAATGTTAAGGAGAAGTCAATAAAATTCAATTGATTTTTTTATTATATATATACACACTTTTTCACTATTTTTTTTAGTTATTAAGCACTTTATTCATATTCATAAAAACATTATTAAGAAAAAACTTAAAAATTAGAGAAGCTAGGAGTGCACCCTTATGTGGATTCTCCAATTCTATTTTTTTATAAACATAAATAAAATTAAATTTGATGAAAAAAATCAAATAAAACAAAAAATAAAAATCTTTTTTTTTTCAAACTTGAGGCTTATTATCTCTCTCTTTCTCTTAGTTTTGTGAATCTATAAATTTTGCTTGAAAATCATTTCATAACTCTTGTTGTTTTAATTAATTAGTTTTCAAGATTATTATAAGTTAATGTTAAAAAAAAATAAAAAAATTAGTTGACTAATAGTATTTTTGTCACAGGTTTCAACATATTTAACCTATGTGTCACATAAGACGAGACACATATGCTCCTACTTTAACTAGCAGTAAGTCAAGAAAATGATTAAAAGTCTAGGTATGAAATGTTTGATACAGAGATCTAGTTTATCATTCCTAAACACACTAGAGGGAATAATCCAAAAGTTGTCAAGGTAATTTGGAAAGGTAAAAATTTGTTAAAAAAAAAAAAGGGCAACAATAATATGGCAATTGTCGTTATATTGCCTTGGATAACCTGAAAGGTAATGAATATGTGTCAACGAGCATGTTAAATGACATCAAGAAATTAACTCGTCAATAATACTTTGCCACACGTTTGTAAGATCAAATTATTTAGAAGTGAAGCAAGATAAAAGTTTTAATGTGTGTTGACCTTAGTGTTACATAGTACGGGGCACATATACTCTTACTCTAACTAAGAGTAGGTCAAAGAAATGATCAAAAGTCTAGATACGAAATGTTTGATGGAGAGGTTCAGTTTGTTGTTCTTGTACATACTTACTGAGGGAATAATCCAAAACTTCTAGGAATAGAATTCAAAAAAGTAAAAATTTATAAAAAAAAATGAAGAAGGACAATATATGACAACTGTCGTGATATTTCCTCAGTCCTTAGACAAGATGAAAGGTCAAGAATATACGTCAGTATGCATGTGAAAGGACACCAAAGAATCAATTGTTCAATAATACTTTGCCTCACATTTGTAAGATCAATGTATTTAGAAGCGAAGGGATCTGAGTTTCAACATATTTAACCTCAGTGTTATATAGGATGGGGCACTTATACTTCTACTTGACTAGGATTAGGTCGGAAGAATGATCAAAATCTGGTACGAGGTGTTTGATGGAGAGGTTCAATTTGCTATTCTTATACACACCAAAGGGAATAATTCAAAAGTTATGGGGGATAAAATTTAAAAAGGTAAAAACTTGTAAAAACAAAAATAAAGAAGGAGGACAACAATAATAGAGCAACTATCACGATATTGCCTTGAATAATATGAAAGATTACGAACATACATCAGCATGCATGTAAAATGACACAAGAGAATTAATTGGCCAATAATACTTTGCTACACGTTTGTAAGATAAAGTATTTAGAAGTGAAGGGGCATACAAGTTTCAACATGGTTAAACTCAGTGTTACATATGATAGGGTGCATATCTCCTACATTGACTAGGTCAGTAAAAATTATGCAAATGAAGTTAAAGTGCAGGTAACTTGAAGAGGATGAAATCGACTATTAACACATAGCATTAATAGGATGTACCATACATTATTGTATTTCGACTCTTAACCACCTTGTAAGATTGAAAGACTAATGTAATCCTCTAATGGTTAGGAAGAATCTCCTTAAATAAGGTAATCATTATCTCTTAGAAAATGATTGATATTATTATGGCAAAGATCACTAGAAAGTTCTCCTAAAATCTTTCATGAATTAAGTTACAATAACTATAAAAATGGTAGCTTTCTTACGGTAAAAATATATTTCACGTACTCACAAGCTCACAAATATCATTATTTTGATTGTAAATTTGTTGACTTGCCTTCTTATGATAAAAATACATTTTACACAATTACGAGGTCACAGCTATTATTATTTTGATTGTAAGTCCATTGACTTGACCACGATAGCATCTTCATTCCCCTCTCTTGTGTCATAAGCTTGTCGTCATAATATCTAGAGGGTGTTTGGTGCTCCAACAAACACTGAAAAACTATCAAAAACTCTAAAATTTTTTATTACTTTTTACATATTCATATCTATTACAACTCTAAAAAAAAATTACATAACCTGAGTTCGATTAATAGAATACCTGTAATTTTTTTTTAATGTAACCACCGTCATTCAAGCTACCAAACAAGATCCATTGTCAATATTTTTTGAAGAGATTTGAAAACCGTTCCGACGGATTTCTCTACAAAAGTCAATATATTTCACTATTCATCTCTGAAAAATGTGGTTTGCCACCAAACACCTAAATATCACTCAAATCAAATTTTTCATTATTTTTCATTATTTTTTATTGCACCAAACACTCCCTAATTGGTTCTTATTTTATAGGTCTACAAGTTCAGTTTGGATAGCACCGATTCAATTCACACGTGTGGTAATTTTTCCTTAAATAATTACTACTACCTTATGATGGTTAAACAATTTTTTTTTAGATATATCTTATAATAAAATTATAAATTATCTGTACTTATACCTAAAGGTACAAAAATATAATTTACTTTGTAAATAGTCCAAATGTAAATTTGTAAAACAAACTTGTATAAAAAATTGTAAAAATAATTTAAAAAATAAAAATCACTAATTAAAAGAAATTACAGTATCTATTTAGTATTTAATTAAGGTATAAAATTTTATTATTAATTACAAATATTATCATATTTTTAAAAATATTGATTTAAAAACTTTTATGAAAATATTTAACAAAATATGGAAAGGGTAAGAGATTGTGTTTCGACGTAAAATAATGAGAAAGACAACTAAATTGGAAAGAAAAATAAAAATAATCTTGCCGATTGAGCAAATCCAATGGTTAAAAATAGCTCAAATTTAAATTCTTTAACTTCTTTATTATATAAATAACACAAAGAGTGCAAAAATATATGTGTGTAAAATTTTAAGTTTTAAATACATTAAAATTAAATTTTTAGTCTAACAGCCATTCATATAAAAAAAATATTTATAAAAAGTATTTAACAAAATATGAAAAGAGTAAGAAAGTGTATTTTTATATAAAGTGACTGAAAAAGTAACTAGAGTGGAGAGGAAAAAAATAATTTTAACAATTAAGTAAATTCAACAACTAAAAATATGTCAAATTCAAATTCTCTAACTTCCTTATTATATAAATGACACAAATAGTATAAAAATATATGTATTTAAAATTAATTATTTATAATAAAGTTATTTATAAAAATTAATTATTTTTATTTATTTCAAATAAAAAAACAATCTTGTTGCCCAGCAGACCAACACCCCCCTCCCACAAGGCGGGACCTTCTCATTTTCTCTCATTCCGCCCAACATAGACTCCCTGGCACCCCCTCTCTCATTCTATCTCTCTCAGTTTCATCTAGAACAATTATCTCATCATATGAATTAATTAATACGTAAATAACTGTTAAATTAAAATATTATATTTTATTAGATATTTATATATTTTAAAATTAATTATTTTTATTGATTTATTTAAATTTATTTTAAATAAAAAATTTAGCTTAAAAATATTTATGCGTATTTTTATATAAAGTGACCGAAAAGATAATTAAAGTGTAAATGTATACATATTTAAAATTAATTATATAGTAAATTAATTATTTTTATTTATTTATTTATATTTATTCTATGTAAAAATTTAGCTTATTTGAAAAAAACTTTTTCTCCGTATAATAAATAATTAGTTTTTTTATCTCAAATATATCAAATTCTGACACAAAAATGAAAACGTGTACGTATTTAAAATTTTAAGTTTTTAGTACATTAAAATTAAATTTTTCCCATAAAAAAATAAATTTTTAATTTAAATATTTATTCTTTAAAATTAAATTTTTAAAAAATATTATTTTTAATTGAGATGCAGATAACTATCAAATCAAAATGTTGTATTTTATTAGATACTAACAAATGCCCGTGCTAAGCATGGACTGTTTATCCTTTAATTTAGTTTTAAATTTTTTTTAACTTTTTTGTCTTATTTTTATTAAAATTTATTTTTTTCAGAAGTTAAAAATTACCTATGCCTAAAGGTATAGAGATATAATTTGGTCTGTAAATAACTTAAATGTAAATTTATAAAATAAAAATACATGAAAAACTATAAAATAATCTATATAATATTTAATTAACATGTAAAATTTTATTATTTATTAATTACAAAAATTTTAGAAACAATATTTAACAAAATATGAGAAGAGTAAAGGATTGGGTTTTCAAAGAAAAATAAAAAATAATTCCGACCATTGAATAAATTTAATAGTTAAAAATATTTTAAATTCAAATTTTTTTAGTTTTTTTTGGCTCAAATATTTCAAATTTTGACAAAAAAAAAAGTAAAAAAGTGTACCTATTTAAAATTTTAAGTTTTAAGTGCATTAAAATTGAATTTTCTCTAAAAACAACTAAAATAAAAGAGAGCAGGGAGAAATTAAAGATGAAGAGACAGAGATACGCTGCCAATGCATAAAATTTTGTCTGTTACAAAAGTCATTGTTTTTTTATTTTTTTTTTTTGGGTGTTTTTTATGATTTTTCTGTCACAGTTGGTGTAGGTGTAGCTCCACATTTTTTACACCGAGTGGAGCCTAAAGTTGCAGGCGGAACTACATGGTCCGCATAAGCGGTGAACCTAGTGTGGGCTAACGTCCTGCATGTCGATCAATCTCTCGCCATCATTCTCCCTCGCACCACATGCGCAATGCACTGTCCTGTTATCAGCGTTGCCTTCAAGCCTCAACTCTTGGTTCCCAGCCCCAAGTCATCCCACGTGCACCCGCAAATCAGTGCCTGACGAAACAGTTCCTAACAGGCACTTTTCATCTCCAATTTCCTGATTAATTCCATCAAGGCCTGTTACTTCCATTCCCTCGGCATTGTAGTAGGTGTCCGTCACTACAGCCTGAACTGCTTCCTTTAGTCCTCGAATTGTACAATATAAAGGAACAACAATGTGCTCCGCCAGTGGAAATACCCTTGAGTCAGTCGACAAATGTATCTCAGGTGGAAATCATCGTCTTGGTCAATGAATGGCCACTTCTTCACAAAGTGCTTACCGTCTAAAATTTTCTGAACGTACAATCTAATATCTGGGTCGTCAAAGAGGAAGTTTCTATGCGGTAAATCCATGTCTGCAAAAACGTCAATCCCAGCCACTAGAGTGGGTGCTGCTGGGACTATTGGCTGAGGGACTGTTTCTGGCTCTGTGTCATTGAATTGAACGTCATTCTGTGTCTCCTGAATCATGTATTCTGTAACCCGAGTCGATGAATTCAGAGCACGACGAACAACCAGACCTCCAACGA
Source organism: Pouteria glomerata (assembly GCA_035590655.1). Classification (NCBI taxonomy): domain Eukaryota; kingdom Viridiplantae; phylum Streptophyta; class Magnoliopsida; order Ericales; family Sapotaceae; genus Pouteria; species Pouteria glomerata. The sequence goes on from JAVXUM010000036.1 coordinate 16,889,582, forward strand.
TTACTTTGTTCATCAATTTCAGCACGAAGTTGATCAAGAGTGTGTTTCTAAGGCACAGCTGGGCAGCGACTTTTACTTCCTTCTTGGTCATCCACGTCGCTTTCTTTTCTTTAAGTGCCTCGACAATGGCATTTGCCGCTTGCTCCAATTGTTGCGAACTCCATCGGCTCTTCAAATTAGCAATAACAGTAGAAAATTCTGGGATTGTTCTTTTCGACTCGGGAGAAAGCATGAATCTTAGGAGATCGCTGATTGTTATCAATCGATTGTCACTTAATAGTCTATAATGTTGAACGATGGAATGGATTTCCCTTACATTGGAGAATTCTTGGATGATCTTGTCAAGTTCCATTCTGCTAACAATTTTGAGTGCCACCGTATGCCTGTGCTCTGTCACTCCGAAGCTTCCATGGCAAAATCTATATCCCCATCGACCAAACCATGGCCGTCCATAAGCTATCCCGTGGAGCAATCGAAGATCCATCGACTTTTTCTTGGACGCATCAGTCACTTTAATTTCCCTGCAAAAAGCAACAAGCCCAAGGAAAAGAAAAGAAAAAAAAAAAATCAAATCATTTAAATTTCAAGAAGTTTAATAAATTCAACAAAATTCAAAATTTCTCTTACCGTGCGTGAAGCTTTGTGCATAAACGATCCCATAGGTTCATGATTTCTTTGCCCGAAAGGTGGGTAGACCCACCTTCAATTCCGTTGAGACACAGCAGATGCCCGAGGCCATTAGAATGAATCATACCGTGCAAGAGATGGTCTTGCATATCTAAGAGTTGATAATTCAGTGTGCCTCTACAGGAATTATAAAATGGTACTTCCTTTTCATCAAAAGATGGTGACGCCGACCCCTGGAAAAATAAATTATCCCCCTAACCCAAATTAATAAAGCCTTTGACAGTCTAAAAAGTCCAAAGAGAATTTTAAAAAATACATAAGTTCGCCATTCATGATAGCCACAATTAATTTCATTGAGAATATAGTTTGCCGTTTGACTCAAATATATATATATATATAATATCTAAAAAATGTAGTCAAATATATTTTCACAACTTAACATAAATGAGTAACCAAAGTCACTTAAATAACCCAAAAACAATTCTATGCTAAAACTAAACAACCACGGTGTAAAATAAAATAATATAAAATTTTATAAATTTTCATAAATATAAATTACAAAATTGTAAAATTTAAATTTTTTTCTCATTACATAAAACACTAGATACTAACTTTCATAATTTCATATAACTCTAAATATATTCATATTATATAGATATGTATAAAAAAAAAGAAAAAAGAAAAAACAACACAGAGTAGTATGGATGGCCTTCCACAACATGTCTTCAGCAGCGATGATGAAGAGGAAACCATACGGGAATAAAAGTAATAAATGACTGAAGGCTGTGATTTGGTGCTTATTTCTTGAGGGAGAAAGAGCCATGTATATATATACATATATAGAGGGAGAGATAGAGTGTTTTTGTGTATATATGTAGAGAGAGAAGTGAAATGAAAGGTAAATGGACTGGGATGGGAGAGAGCGCATTGATTAAGCCACGTGCTTCAATGTTTTCCACCGCGTTGCATTTGTGGTAAAAATCAGAGTAAATTGCCTATTGCGTTTAACTTTGCCAGCTTTGTCCAACCAAACAAGCCTTAACCATTAATTTACATTAAAACTGTGTTTAGATAAAGAATTTATCAATTAAAAAAAGAAATGAAAATTTAAATTTTTATTGAATTTGTAATAAAAAATAAAAAATAACTGAACTAATTTTATTTATTAATGAATACTTTTTATTATATATTTTTTAATTTATTCAAATAGAAATATATACTTCAAAATTTTATATTTCTTATTTTTTATATTTTTTATATTTATTTTTTTCCTTCTCCACATCAAACATACTCAAAGGCAAATAAAAGCACAAGAAGACTTTTAATCTTATTTTATTTTTATGTAAATTTAATTTTACGTCCCTTAAATTTAAAAGGGATAATTGCTTTAATACCCCTATACTTAAGGTCATTTTCACTTTTATCTCTTGAAATTCAAAAATGAGCACTAATACACCTGTACTGTACAGAAAAGTGCAATAGCAGACGGAACCATGAGATTTAACTACAGTCCTTCACTTTGACTTAAAATACCTATTTGAAATGACGAAATTACCCATAGGAGGTTCCATAAAGGGGCGAATCCTTCATTTCCACGGTCGTTCTTTTTGCAATTGAAATCACGAGCTGTCGTGGGTTAACAGAAGAAGGTCGGAGATTCAACGGACAAAAAAAGAGTATGTCATCTTCTTCTTAATCGTCTCGTTCAAGCTTTTCTGTGCAAAAATGTTATTGCAGTGTAGTAGCTCCTGTACAGATATCATGGACCGAAGCTAACATGGGTCGAAGATTTTTAGGTTGTGGACGATATGGAAGATCAGGAGTAAGTTTTTTTGGCATGAATAAGGTTATATTGAATATTAGGAAAGCCGGAGATTTTTAGTTTTTTGGCATAGATAGGGTTTTACGGAATATCAATTTTTTGGGTAAATTAACTTAAGAATTTATGTGTAAATTGTTAGACAAAATTAA